>VWZZ01002693.1:2481598-2584516 GCA_013399095.1 Psophia crepitans
GCTGTTGGTGGCTCGGGAGAACTACAAATCCCGGGGTGCGCCGCGACGGCGGTCCCACAAGGCAGCGGAGGGGCGGGCGCCCGGCGTTTGCAATGCATCTTGGGAATTGTAGTTCGTAGTGGGGGGACGGTGCCGGCATTCCCCCCACCTCCACCAGCAGCCTGTCCGGGGACGGGGCTGCCCCGGCGGGCGTTACGAGGGTGATGGTGCTGCTCTCAGCCAGCCAGGTCGGCCACAGGACGCTGAGCATGCCCTGTGCAGCTCTCCGGGTCCACCTGCAGCAGCATCAGTCAGGCCTCTGACGTGTGGGTCTGTGCTTGGGGCGAGGGCCCCCGTCCAGCTCAGCCCCTCCGGCCGAGCCTGCCGCCGGTCTGGGACCCCGGTCCCGGGGAGGATCTCGGGCTCCTCAGGGGGTGTCTGCCAGGTGGTGCCTTCAGAGTGTTTTTCAGTGACACAGTGAGGGCAGCACTGGCATGAATTTGGGAAAAGAAATCCAGTTACGTGGGATGATCCTGGATTTCCGCCAGGACCTGAGTTTCGTCCGTTACACCGCTAGCAAAAGGGGGGTGACGCCAAGGGCCTACCCTGACACTGGTCCCTGCAGGGTGAAGAAGCAAAGGGGCCTCCGTTAAAGGTGCTTTCTGTTGTGTGTGCTTTGACTGTTGCTGCCATTTACTGTTCCGATTACATCAGCAAGCTCCAGGGTACACATTCTGTGGATTAGTGTTCTTTCCTAGTCACACCGGAAAGAAGAATGGAACTCACTCGGATATTCCCACCCTAATTCAGGAGGACAAGCCGTGCATGGATGCAATAATCCAATCCTCCACAGAGATGCACTGTGTAGGTGCACCCTCACCTTTCTTTTTGTATGCTACTGAATAAGCAAAACGATGGCAATGTTTTGTGTGCGACGCGTTGTCCTCCTCTACCTGATTAAAATTCAGTAGCTCTGAGATGCGGCGTAAGCTGTCCCTTTCCATCTGGCAGCTCTGAGGACAGAAAAGGGAAGAAATGGTGATGTGTACAGAGCCTGAGCTTCACACGGACAAAAGCATCTCGCACGCTGTGCCGTTCTGCGGAGACACGTGAGCGCTCTGCTGCTGGAGCAGAAAAGCTGTCTGTCCGTCCGGACGCCTTGTCGCTGACACTAGTCCATCTTGGCCATCTCAAAGTTGGGCATAAAACCCCCACGACTCATCCAGGCACCCCGAAGCATCCGTGGAATCGCATTCCTGCCGGACAGCTGCCCGCAGCCCTTTCTCCCCACCGCTTGTGACCAGCTCCCACCCGCACGGAGCCGGCTGGCATGGCGCTAGCGCAGGCACTGTCCTTCCGCGGCGGGGACACATCAGTCCCCTAACGCCCTGCCCCAGTGCCACCCGGGGACGGGGTCCTGCCCTCCCAAGCCCTGGCTGGGGCAGGGCGCAGAGCAGCACCCCCCGGGCGGGCCGGAGGCTTCTCCAACCCGCACGGAAACGCTTTGATAAGACCAAAATCTCGCACGACCCCGCGCCTCTGCGTTTGTAGAGGCCGCGGGCTGGGGACCCTGGGGGGGCTGGGGACCCTGGGGGGGTGAAGCAGGGCCGGCACCGGCAGCGCAGCCGGGTTTCCCCGGCGGGACGGGCAGCGGCGTTCCCAGCAGAGGGCAGGCGGCGGCCGCGGTGCGGGGCCGGCACGGCACGGCACATCCTCCGCCGTTACCCCGCGAGCAGGGACGTAATTCAACGATTAACGTCATTAGGGAACACGCAGCAGGAGCCAGAGCGGGGGTCGGTCTGTGCCCGCCTCAATCGCAGCCGCTGAGGCAGCAGCAGGAGGGGGCTAAGGAGAAGGTGGGGTCTCTCTGTGTGAGACCCCCCCTCCTGGGAAGAAGGCCTTGTTCTTCCCTCTGCACGGCTGAAGGGCTGGGAGTGAGCAACGTCAGCGGCAAACAGCCTCTCCACAGTACGCTGCATCCAGGAGAATCAGCCCAGGATTGAAAATTCCTCCCAAATTACTGAAAGAGGCTGTGAGCATCCACGATGCAGGAGAGGGCAAAGCCTTAGTGCATCCCTCTTCTGCTGAGGATGTCTCCCAGCTGCAGCACCCAGCGCAGCTTCTTCCTTCAGTTAGATGCTGTCAGCATCCCCGGCTGTGGCAGCTTTGGAAGTGCCGCGGTGGTACTGCGATAGGAAGGCGGTGCTGGTGCCGCTGTTACTAGCGAAGCGCCGCTGCAGTCCCGATGTTGGGCCTCTTCCTTGATCTGTAGGTGGATGCAGTGATCTGTTTCTCAGCGTGGCACAAAGGGACATGCAGTTGGTTTTTCAGGGCGTGGGGGAAGGGGTAAACCTGGTAGTTAGCAGGGATAACGGGGATTCGTGGGTTCCTCGTGTGACCTGGCTGGCTGTATGACCTAGGTCAAGCAGTGTTTCATAGTTCTGCGATACATAGCTGGGGCAGAAGGAAAACATAGAGTTTAATCTAATCTGTCTGAGTATTTTTGCCCAACATCGTAGCACGCAGGCAAGTATATGGAACTGTGGTCTGTTAGATAAAGCAGCCTGTTCCCCAGGGAGGAGAAACGTGGACCTCTCCTTGCATCAGATCTCTGGTACAAAATTTATGAGATCTGTGAACTCTCCCTATATCCATGCCCTCAAGGAAAGCTTTGGGCAGTTCATGCAGTTCAGGTCAGTAGCTGACTCGGGAGAAATCTTTTCTGTTTGCCGCTGCTTTTGAAGACGCATTTCTCATGATGGGATAAATGGGCTATGGGGGGAAGCAAACTTGTAAACCTTAGGGAGAAATTCTGTTTCAGGAGAAATAAATAGGAAAAAAAAATGCTTAGAAAGTTAGTTGGATCAAAATGACAAAGCAATGGTGATTAGTCTTGTGTTCGTATGTTATGATCCCCCTGAAACCTGTTCTTTTGGTTGACCAGAGAGATGAGGTTACTTAATCATAATTTCAACTTATAAAGGACCATCCTTCCAGAGTCATATTTGCTATCACAGATGATCAGAGCCAGAGCTCAGTCCTTTTTTTGTCTGTGTTTGTCATCACTGCCTTTCAGGTTTCTTCCTTTCTCAGCCCCCGTTCTCCACTCCCCCTCCTGTCGCCGCTATCACAAGAGCTGTAAACCAGCACCTCTTTCCATGGAAATTCTGATATCACAGGGAAAAAGTTACCCTCTGCTACAGCTGCCTACAAAGAGTTCATGGACGTTGTAACTGGCTGACAAAACCAAGTTGTTCCATAAAAGCAGTGTGAATAAAGTCCGTTTTCACGGGTGTTGGAGTCCTTTCTGCTCATTAAAGCTATCACTAAAAAGTGCACCGATGTGCAGTTCCTACATGGTCCTTCTGCCTTGTCAGGGGTGGTGTAGCTGGCAATCTGGTGCTGGCTGTGCAGAGCACACATCAGTGGAGTCCTGCCTGCTGGTTCCTCAGTGATGACACTCATTTGGGTGCCTGTCCACCCAGCTTCTGATTTTCATTAAGTCTGTAGAAATGCAATTACCGGTGAGGGACGTATCCTGTATTGTGTTATCCCTCTGCGAAGATGCGAGTTTGTTCCCTTCCCTGGCAGCGGAGACCAGCTTTCTACCTTTGTTCGGGCTTTTGCCTGATACCAGGCCTGGTATAATCTGCCCACCCCCAGTGCTCGATAACAGGTCAGCTCCTGGAGAGGCAGAAAAGACCAGAGCATACTGTAAACCCGTTTCATACGGCGTTGTTGGCTTTTGCATGTTTGTCAAGATTTCTGGCTTAGACCAGATGTGTAGCTTTTCCCTAGAGAACGATTTGAGATACCAGCCCCGATCATGAGGATTTGAGGTGGGGGCATCACTGTGGCTGGGAATAGGGGATGGTTCCTTTTCCTCTCTTAAGGTTTCCCACCTCCAGCTCCTGAATTGTTGTTAAAGGACATAGGCTGCAGGGAGGAGACATAGTTGGCAGTTTTTGCTTCCTTGTCCTGACAACCTCTGGCTGCAAAATTAGAAGCCTGTTACTGAGTCTAATTTCATACAGCTTTGCCCTTGCCAACAATTAGACAGAGAAACCTGGAATAGGTGGCTGTGGCCAGGCACTGTGTGTGCTGAAACGCAGATGGAATTACCATGGGGACCGTGGCAGAGGCAGAGGTTGAACCTACATATTCACACACTCCCACTGCCTCTCTCACGCACACGTGTGCACGCACAGCCAGATTGCTAGCAACAAAATGATCCAACTCTGGCCATTTTAACTGAAAAATTGTTGTGTTCTAGCAACAATACTGGGTTTCTTGATAGACTAGGCCACAGAGCATTGAAGAGGGATTATGATTTTCCATTGCTTATGTGTTTTGGGTTTGGGAATAGGTAAGCAGCTCAATGTGTTTGGGGAAAAAATAAAATATTAAAACTGTAATAGCAAATACAAGCTGTATCAGTAATTTGGGAGTGGTGTCTGGGAGCAGAGGCTGCCTGGGATGCTTCAGAAATTACAGATAATGCTCCCAGCATAAAAGCTCAGATGCTACTGTGTCCATCTAAAGAAAATGAATGGAGGCTTGAACTCTCAGTGCTCCAAGATGTCCCTCATTCCCAGCTCTGCAGAGCTCAGTGTTGGGAAAGATTTGGGGCAGAGTAAAAGAGACAAATCTCTTCTGAAGTGAGGAATCAGGGCAGTGTGAAAGAAAGTCTGGTTAACCCCAAGAGGAGATTAGACAAGGTTCAGTAGGTATGCAGGCATTCCCTTCTCTGAATGGAATTCTGCCCCCCATAAATCTAACTGATTTATAATATTAAAATTATTTTTCAAGATTGCTGCTCTTATAGTCCTGTAGGAGAAACCCCCTAAGAATCTTGCCATCCTGTCAAAAAATAAAGGCAAACCATTTCAGGGCCTTACTGATGTTGCCCGTTTAATTTTATTGCCCCAGCCTAGCACGGGCGTCTGAGAGATGTGTATTTTTGCTGTGGACAGTAACATAGGTGCTAGGTTTCCTCGCCACCTCCTTTTGTTTCCTCTGCTGGAAAGGCTTTCTGGGCTGGAAATGGGGTTACAGGAGATGGAGAAGACCCTGAGCAGGGCACACCTGCCCCAGCAGTTCTGTGTCCCTGTAAAATGCTGCCGGAGCTGGACTTGATGTCAAGGCAGCCGTAGCTTGTGCAGTGTGAAAACCAGCTGCTCCTGGGTAGGGGCTGCCTCCCTTTCTCCCTGTGCTGGGACCTCCAGCAGTACAGACCCAAATCTGGTTTGCTGTTATTAGCAGGTGAGCTTTTTCCCTGGTGTGTTTGCAACCTAGATATCGCCCTGATACGTCTGTGCACGAGAGCTGTAACATGCGATTCAGTGCGAGCTGACTGTAAACCAAGGTGAATCCGTCGGCGGTGTCAATGAGGCTAAATTTGCTCTTCTCCGTTAGGAGCATACGAGCAACGCCCACTGGCTTTGGGCCAAGGTTGCCTACTTTTTGTAGGGTCGTATCATTTTGCAGCAGCTCAGATTCTGTTCCCTTTGCGTGGTAGGATGGAGCAGTGCTCAGGAATACAACCCTGGTCCTCCTCACTGTGGTGGTAACTAAAGAGCAGTGCGGAAACCTCTGAAGTAGAGAAAATGCGTGTGTGAGGGTGTCACCAGTTCCAAGCTCGCTGCTCAATCTCCGTATCAAACTTTGCACTAGTTAATGCAGTATTCACCGTGTGTTTGGAGGGATCGGGGTCAGCGCTGCAGTGAGCTTTCTTTGGCAGCCAGAGGAAGTGCTAGAGTTTTTAGATCCCGCAGATTTACGGAATGAACAGCTTGGCTACACAGGTGGCGAATTATTGAAAGAGTTGAGAAGTCGGAGGAATGTTCCCCAGCCCGTAATTCTCTCCTGAAGAATGTGCACCATGCACCCAGCCTGCCAGCCTTTCAGAGGATCCAGAGCCCTGGAAGAAAACGTGTATTCCCTGCATGTTTGCCATTTGTGCTGGGCAGCATATTATCCATGGAACATATGCTGTATATATCACACACTTTCTGAATTGCCCTCATTCAGACTAAGGCCCCAACCCTGCAAATGTGCGAACAGTAATGATTCCAGTACAGTAGATTTACTCCTCAGGTTCCGTTTTTATGTATTGCTTGCAAGATCGGGCCCTCTAGCATTATAAATATTATTGGTACAAAACACTATATTGCAATTTATATATTGGTTTATTTTCTATGTAAATCTGTATACGCATGTGTGCGTGCGTATGCATAATATACCTTAATATACCTTTAAAATATCTAGGTGTTATAACAGCAGGTATATTTTAAACTGAAAGAGGGGAGATTTAGATTGGACATTAGGCAGAAATCCTTCCCTGGGAGGGTGCTGAGGCCCTGGCACAGGGTGCCCCGAGAAGCTGTGGCTGCCCCTGGATCCCTGGCAGTGTCCAAGGCCAGGCTGGATGGGGCTTTGGGCACCCTGGACTGGTGGGGGGCTGTCCCTGCCCATGGCAGGGGGTGGGACTAGATGGGCTGTGAGGTCCCTTCCAGCCCAAACCATTCTATGATTCTATATAGAGATTCAAGTATACAGAATTTGTTATGCCTGTATCCAAAATGCTGTTTTATTCTTTATCTTTTTAGTGGTTTCTGTCTCATAACTGAAACAACTTGGAACTCAAAGTACTGTATCTTTAAGTACCTAAGGACAGCGTATTTGTAAAGCAGAGCTGCTTCAGAGGAGATGCATGCTGTGTCCTCAAACAGAAATGTCAGTTGTTCGTTCTTATATCATTGTTTCCATTATTATGAAAGACTAAAAGCATGTGGGAAAAATAATATAAATATTATTGCCATATATGCAGAAGGGGCTAATTTTCCATGCTAGCTCATCAAATGAAACCTTGTAGTGTATCTGCGTAATATAATACTTTGGAATAATTGGCTTTCATTTGAGGTTTTCACAGGTTTTATAAATGTTTATTAAAAAAATGCCAATTAAGCTGATGAACTCAGTAACTGCCCCACTGTGCAGGAAAATACAGGCTTTTTGGTGGCAAAATGACTTGCTTGTGACTGCTCTGGAACGTAGTGTCAGAGACGGGAGTAAAAACCGAAAAATCTAGGCTATCCGTGCAAACTGCTGGACAAAATCATGTTCCTCAAAGGGCAGTGTTTACCTTTCCTGCCTGAGAAGTATCTCACTTTCCATACTGCATATTTTACTATTGAGGGCAGTACTGCTGTAAAAAACGCTGTGAGAAGTGAGGTGTGTGGGATAAAGTGCTGCTTATTTCTGATCTTTCCATTTTAATATCTGTGTCAGGATAACATACTGTGCTAGTCAGTGGTCCCTTGCTTGTTTCTACTGCATATCCTTTGCAGAACTTCTTCCCTGGAATTCTCTAAAGTTCTGAACTTGAACAGCGTTTGACCCTTTTCTTCTTCTTGCCCTACCCAGTTCAAACTGGGGAATGAAGCCTCGTATTTAGAGTTTCTGAGCGGGAGAAAAGCGTGACACGCTGTGAGCATTTAGGGACCTAATGCTGCCTGACAGCTGATTGGAAATACGCTGGTGTCAGAAAGGAACCCAGCTGTTCACTTACCTTCTGGAGGGAGGCGAGGACTAGACTCTCACATCCAGGAGTAGAGGAGCAATTACCCTGACATTAGAGGATGAAAAGATGAAAACAAGTAGGCTGAAAATTAATTTCTTTTGCCCCTCTGTTTCATGCATCCATCAGCAGTACATCTGGGCATCATGGATCTAATTTAAAAGTGTAATTTCTGTCCCAAAAGATCATATTCGCTGTACTTTCTGCTCTGAAGTCAAGTTCAAGGGGGAGCAAACATGGAGTTGAGGTTATTTCTGCCTCTGCTGGTTCTGGGGCTCTGCTTTGGCCTTTGTGGATATGCACATATGTGTATCTATGCATAGCCTCATAACACGTTTTATGCTCCACATAAGTTACTTGTCCCTTATTTACAGCTTGCAGTTTTCTTCCCTTCTCTAAGGACCTGCAGCTCTTGACCTTTTAGCCTAGTAAATTATTTACACATGAAACAGTGAATCAAAATGATGGGTCTCAGGAAGATGCTGCTTATTCTCAAGGAACAAAACCACATTTCTTCATGAAATCTCCTTCCTGAGGCTTTCACTTTAGGCTTGTGTGTCCTATCTTCCTCATCCCTTCCCATTATGAGAAGGAGAGGCGCTCCTTTTTCACACGGCTGTTCCATTTGCAAAGGGAAATGTTTTTCTGCCTCTAATTTTAAAATATCCCCTTGATATTTTGGGGATGGGGTGAGAGGACGTTAGTTTGATATGTTTCTGGAACTGGAAAACAATGAAAGAATGCAAAGAAAAGGTGTGTGTAACAGCCTGAGCCGCTATGGAAATCCCAAACTGAGGGAGATACCGGCAGAGTTAGAAACGCCTAAAGCTCTACACTAAAACCTGCCTGCTCTGCAGAGCTTCTGGCTGCCCAAACACTCATTCTTTGTATGAACAGCTCCACCTGACATGAAGCTGGTTGGCTGTGATGCCCTGAACATCGTGTCTGGAGAGCATGGCCATGGCTGTGATTTGACACGTTTGGCCACGCGCTCATCTGGGGTTTGAGAGGCCATCCCACCCGTATTCCTCTATTTACTCATGGTGGGCCCTAGGGCAGCTTGCAGAGCAGACACTTTCCAACACGTTTGCTTTTTGGGCCCATCAGTGTCTGGCTGCCCAAGTGATTTGTTTTGGAGTTAATTTTAAAATTGTTCAAAGCCTCTGGTCCATCTGAAGTCTGTAACTTGCAGTAACTTCCCACTTTTAAAGTCTGAAGGAAAAATGCTTCATACTAAAGAAAAAAAAAAAGAGAAGGTATTTCACATCAAAGACTTCTAGAAAAGGTTATTGTAATACACTGTAAAGTACACATAACTGCTTCTCGGTACAGCTCTTGCAGATTCTTTGATGAAAGGCGCTATTGTGAGTGAGACAATTGTGCACACGGGGTAATGGGGGATATTTTTTTTTTTCCTAGAGCTACATTAATCAAATGGAGAAAGTGGTGTTATAGTTCTTGTTGCAAATACCTCGTTGATACTCACACAATTTTATCTGCGGTACAGAGAAAACATACACAGAGAAATGTGAACCCAAGAAACAAAGCGAATTGAAAACAGAAAGTTATTTAAATACTATGATTTCTTACCACAGAAGTTTGCCCATTGAAGGAATGTGGGAAAATAAACAAGAAGACAACATTTGTAAAGCAAAGATTTGTTTTGGAATTCTCTCTATCAGCTTTTTGGTGTTGTTTTTTTTTTTAAACAGTGTTTCCCTTCATATTAAAAGGTTGGAACATGTCAAGCACCTTCTTTTCTGAAGCCGCCCTGGTTCTGAGTCAAAAAAAGGAAAAAAAACATTCTCACATTATAAACTGGAGCCTTTTCTTAGATTAAAGTGGTTTATTTTCTCAAGAGCATAAGGAATTTTATAATTCATGCATATTTCATGAGGAAAGTGGCCAGTTTGTGGATATTTCATGAGAAATGAAATTTCTACATTGTTAAATGGCCAGAGAGTAAATTGAAAAGGGACATGTATAATTTTATGAGAGCTTTTAAATTAATTTGTTGTAGTTTTAGAAACGATAATGTGATTTGATCATCCCGCTATTGCTACCACTCGTGGAAAGGTGAGTGACACCTGTCGTGTAGGGGCATACAGGCTCCCCAATGTTGTATCAAGGCAAAGAAAGACTTATGTAAAGGGTTTTTCCACAACGTGGCTCTGAAAGGAATATCAGGTTGGTAATTGTCTCCTATAATTTTACATTAAAAAAAAAAAAGCTGGGCTTGATCATGAAATGCTTGGAGTGAAAAATACGTTATTTCTTCCTCCCTGTACGACTGCATAAAATTGCTGCCTTCTGAGCTTTGTGCAACGCTCAGCGCTCGTCGTTTGCCTAACGCAAAGTAGCCAAACACACTGCAGCTGGTATTTGAGATCCTTTTATCCGTTTTTCTTCATACACACACACAGACAGAGACAAAAGTTAGTTTCCTTTAGGCAATGTGGAGCCCTGGGAGAGTGGCAATTTCTTTGATTGCTTATTGTAGCTGTAGCACTGGAGATAAAAGTTTAATGCATTCTTATTGTCTCAGTGCTTTTAAGTATTCAGCTGCACCGAGCTATGCATCTTCATCCATGTAACCAACTGAATGTAGTGGTTTAAGATTAACAGATAGAATGTCAATGCTGTTACCTTTTTTTGTTGGTGCTCAAGAAATCATTTGCATTTGAGGTAAGCGTGGCTGCAGTTGTCTCTGGCAGATGGGGAACGTACAGCTCAGGTACAAGGCAACGCAAGGAACCCAGCTAACAGTGGCAATAGCAGCAATGCACAAATATGATATTACTGTAACAAATGATGGGCAAATTGGCTTGGAAAACTGAGGCTGACCTAAATTTCATCTATGGAAATCTGCTGTTGTTGAGCTGCTGGGCCAAGCCTGTTTGTTGTGGGTGAGTGCTGGGCCACGAGCTTCTGAGAATGGGGGGGCTGCTAAGACAGATCCCTTGTCTTCGCCAGTTTCCCTATTTTCCTAGAGGAAAGTGAGAGAATTGTTTTGACCAAGACAGAAGTTGCAAGGCTGCTCCCATTAGATAGAAACAAAAGAAGACAGAGGCCCAGTTTAAGGTTGTCCTAATTTTAGACCGACATTTAAATATTTCTCTTGTCTTTTGTCACAGCACTGGTTTCCCTTTGCAGCTCCTAGGAAGATGCTTATTGTGCTGTTTTCCTGGCATTTCCTCTCCCCTCTCCTAACCACCATTCAGCTCTTGTTGCAAAAGGGAGGTCAGGAGAATAATGCCCTTTTGCTGACACACGGGTAACCCAATCCTCCGCCCTGTTGGTCTGCTGTGCTGAATTCCAACTCATCTGATTGCACTGAGGGCTATTGTACCGTCCCTGCCGTCAGAGCTGGGTAATTGATATGCTTGAAAGGACTTTAATGAGGAAGAAAGCTAATTAGTTAATGTAAGGAGTGAAAAATAAGTCCGACAACCTTGTAGTCCATTTTGTTCCATTGCAGCTTCCCACAGTGCTTAGCATGGAGCTTAATTTTGAGCTGAGCATGACTGAATGGAAAGCTTGGCAAATCCTAGCAGCAACTGCAAGGCAGAACTGGGATTAAGTTCAGGGTTTGGGTCTTAGCTGTGCTTGGGGAGGATGGGGTGTGCGCTGGCACACACTAGGGAGTCTGCTCTGGTGAGTCTGTGTAAAGTGGGGAGGGCTGCGGGGCAGCTGCGATGCAAACTCTGAAATTAGGAGCTTCCTCTTAAGGGGCTGCTGAGGACGAAGGTCCCCGTGTTGGCCAACCAGGCTCACAGCAGCAGGGAGGAAAGTGCCATTGTGGGGTTGTGGTACCTCAACACGTACAGCTAAACGTTTCCAGTAACTTCTGCTATCCTCAGGCATGTGCAAAGTCCCCAGCGTCCATGTAGTTTGGTGGGATACAGCCTTACCTCTCCCAAGAGGGAATGGAAGGGGATACAGAGGGGGAGAGCAGAGCTGTAGAAGTTGTACAAGTGAGCAAAAGGGATTAAAAGAAAATAAGGCAGAGAATGCAAAAGCATACAAACCAGATGTTGAATCTGAACTTCACATTCCAGGTGTTTGTAGAAATTAGCTAAAGCTGGATGAGTGACAAAGCTTCTGGTGGACTGGTTTAGGCTGGAAATTGTGTCTTTTGGGTAGTGTGAAGAAGGACTGGAGGTGTCACAGTGGAGCTCGGGATTCCAAGTGACATTGGTGTGAGTGTCTACCATTGTTTCCTTCGCTGTCATCTTTATTTTTTTGAGGGGATTGGGGAAGCTGACATTTAAAACAATCACAGTCGGAATAGTCTACTCTCTCCATCAAGTCGACTGAGAAGAACAAGCTCAGCCTTCAAAAGTGTCTCATCTGTGGTTTCCTGAAATCTCCTGAATCCATCCTGGTGTAACACAGTCCTCACTCTTTTAGCCGTGGGAAAAAAAAGTCTGAACTGGGTCAGAGAGGTTGGTCTAGATAATCTCTCACACCCTTCATTTTGTTCACTGGTTTAATGCTTTCCCCGTTCTTGGACATGGTGAAACTAACTGGGGTGATTTGCTGCCAGGGGAGGAGAGATCAGAAGGTTTGATAGGTTTCAAAGACCACTGAAGTTTGTGGAAGTTTCATCCCTTAATTCAGTGGGTGCTGTCTCTGTCCTTTAGAGAGGAAAAGACAATGAGGAAGGAGAGAAGGCATGGGAAAGAAGGAGGAAAAAGACTTGGGATAAGAATAAGACAGCAAAGAGATACATAATCAAATACAGCTGAATCGTGTTTGTTCTGAATAAGTTGTGTTTCCCAGTGTGGCCTTCAGATTTGTATTCGTTGTGCAGAAATCCAGTTTCTTCTAGCAAGTTCTGTAAACAACACCTGCGTCTGGTGCTTTAGATAATGAGATGGGCTGGAACTAGACCAGACCTTGGGCATAACCGGGGCTGAGGCTGATCAAAGTGGGACAGCGGTAAGAGCTTATCAATTGAGAGGAAAGAGTCAATAAAAAAAACCTTTTTCAATATAAATAAAATCTTGTTGAACGTGGTGGGATGCTGGGGGAGTGAGCTATTCACACGAGATGAAACTCTTCTAGTTGGCAATAAGTAATGTTTGAAGACATCTCTGAGATACTGATCCAAAAGCTGCTTCTCTGTCCTCAGCCCTGCCATGAGAGCCTGGGAATGGTTCAGAGCCATGATCTGTAAGCCAGTGCACTTCCAGGTCCTGGTTCCTTTTCCTTTTTCCCTGTACCCAAATTCCTCCTCTCCAGGGGCTCTTCATCCTAGAGTCACATCAGAGCAGGAAGGCAATGAGAAGGAAGTCTCCAGGTTTGTGAAGAAGGCATTCACAAAACCAAATGCCTGCTGCTCTGCTGTTAGGAACTCTCAAGGGAGACAGTACCAAGGCACTCTGGATTTGTGCTCGTGGGCATGTCTGAAGTACTGTGTTCATTTCTGGGCTTCCCAGGACAAGAGACATGTGGAACTACCAGAGAGAGTCCAGCGAAGGGCCACTAAGACGATTAAGGGACTGGAGCATCTCTCCTGTGAGGAGAAGCTGAGAGCTGGCACTGTTCAGTGTGAAGAGAAGGCTCAGAGAGGATCTCATCAATGTGTACAGATACCTGAAGGGAGGGTATAAAGATGACAGAGGCAGGCTCTTTTCAGTGATGCCCAGTGGCAAGGCAAGAGGGAATGGAGATATTGAAAAGTCATCTGGACATGGTCTTGGGCAACTGGCTGTAGGTAGCCCTGCTTGAGCAAGGGCTTGGACAAGATGGACCCCAGAGGTCCCTGCCAACCTCAACTGGTCTGTGATTCCGTGATGTGTGTTTGCATAGACCCGCTTTCTCCTGAGCATGCTGGTTTCCACATTTAATCGCATGCTCTGTAGCAGAGGTGACCAGACGAGTAGATCAGGCACTTGTTGGCTGTGCCTGTGTGTCTGTGCACCCACATGTGTTCCTCTTTGCTCAAAAACACTTGTTAGCATGCACACACATTCACGAGAGTGCTCACACAGGATTGCAGTATATTCACAGGTGTGTCATGCTCTCCCTGTGTTGCTAGTGCTGGTGTAGCTGAATGTTTGTTAGCAACCATGAGAAGTTTTCCCCAAAAGGTCCTTTTAAAAGGAAAACTTGAGAAAGGGAAGCCCACTTACTCTGCTGTCTTGCAGAAGAGGTGCAGAGCTGCCATCAACGAGCGGTCAGCTTCAAGGCTTGGGTTTCTCAGACCTTTTCCGTTTGCTCTTGCACTCTGGACCCTGGCATTTCAATGGTATCCATGTAATTTAAATTGCAAGATCTCGATGTGTGAATATTCATCACATCAGTGCTCTGACAGTCACACTTGCCAGGTCCTAGGTGTGTTCATTAAATAGTCTGTGTCAGAAGAATCGTTATCAGATACAGCTACAAATATGACACAGAGGACCTGGGACTTAATGAATTTATTTTTTTTCTCCTGGTGTATCTGGTTGCAAAATCTAGGTAGATCCTTACTGTGTGTGCTTTCAGCCTGATTTCCAGCTTGACAGCCTGCATATCCACTGCTCCCTCTTCCCCTCAGAACAAGCTTTTGGCCAGATTTCAGCTAGACTCATCAAATCACAAAGAGAATGAAGTTCCTACAAATTTTATGAAAACTGATGACTGGATAGTAGAGAAAGTCCAAAATTAGTCCCCCAGCGAAAGCAAAATGGGCAGAATTTAGCAATCAGCCACTGTTTGTAGCTCCCAGTCAGCCAATAAACAAGTTTATAGTTGTGACCCAGCTATCGCTTCTGCTCCCTCTTGCTCTGCCAAGCAGAAGGGAGGTGTGGGAGGGAGATCCTGGCTTTTGGGAGAGGGAGGGGACCCTGCTCTGGGAAAAAACGTTCAGGGACAAAGGACACAAAGCTGTAGGAAACCAGGCTTCGTTACTTCTGGTGCGCGTGGAATAACTTGTTTTGATAAGTAGTTCAGAGGCCTTAAAAAAATCAATAGTAGTAACCAGTGCTCCCTAGCAACCCTACAAAAACAAAGCAGTCTGTGCAGCTTGGTTTTCGTGAGCAACAGTGTCTGCTTCATTACAGTAACAGATTTCAGTTTGAGCCTTTCAAGGGGTTCCCAGCAAGCAGAGAGGATGGGAAGGATAGCGGCTTGGCCCTGCGTGATGATGTCCAATCCCACATTCCTAGCATAGAGCAGTTAATGGAAGAATGGGGTGTACAGGGAATTCTGACTTAGGGTTTGTGTTGTGCTGTTTAAGAACTGAGCAGCAGTAGCAGTCATGTGTGTGGACATGAGACAATTATAAAGCTCCTCTGTTTCCTTGCCTTGCCTTGTACTTTGTCTGCGGAGTACAAAAGATGCCGGAACTTAATCTCATATTAAACTACTTCTTATATAATAATTACCACGAGTGTGCCCATGAGATGTTCTCATTAAGATTCAGTACAGATTGCTTATCTGAGCACAGTGCTCTCCAAATCCTTCTCCTAGGGCTGAATTTTTTTCCCTGGCATTTACTTAGGGGCAGATTTATCATTTTAGGAAAGTAAATTTAGTGAGTCAAAGGAGCAGGGTTTGATGATGGATCGCATGTGGCGCAGGGGCAGAAGAGGCAGAACCTCTTCTGCAGGATTTACAGTTTGTACCTGGGTGGGAGCAGCCATTTGTGTATCCTGTGGGATTGAGATGCTCTGACGTTTATACTGGAAACAGCCCCCATGCTTTCTGTGACCTGACGTCTCTGTCCATCCCGTACGCGGGCGAGGTTAATGCCAGTTTGCTTCTAATAAGGTGACGAGCAATACAGAAGTGTCGGCTGCCTCCTTTCTGTCCTCCAGAGCTCAGGTCACTGCTGGCTGACCGAAGAGGCACCCCTTGCCCTTTCCCAAGAAACAAGCAGTTAGCTTTTAGCTCCGTTCTGGAAAATGAAAGCAGTGTGTGCTACAGAAAGAAACTCCTGCACGGAGGACAGGCCCCCGCACACAGGAAAAGAGCTGAGAGAAGTGCTGAGCCTGGATTTCCCGTGGCTCACCTCCCTCGGGTTCACGTGGCATTTGGGAGCAGGAGGCAAAAGGTGGAGCCCTCGGAGAGGAGCACTGAGGTTCCTCATGCTGCTGTGGTAGGGGTGGTAACTACACGTGGGTACCAACTGCCCTGCCAGATGCTTGGTGTTAGGGACTACCTGGGTTAAAATGTTACTAAATCTGATTAACTGGATTCAGTGCCTCCTTCCCCGGGTTGATGGGAAGCAAACCACTTGCATTTCTATTATTCATGCATGGCTGGAGCTTACAGGCCTCCAGTGCAAATTTTTAATTCTGTCCCAGATTGCAGCCCTGATTTAATGGCTTGGAGAAGTCTGTACGACCACAGGTTAACCCAGGCTCCTGCCATGCCTCTGCTCCACCTCCACTCTCCTCCAGCCTATCTATACCCTACTGTAGCCCATCCCCAGAACGACAACACAACCTGTATTTGTAGGTTGACTATTCAGACAGAAGCACACATGGGGATCTCTCACTGCATGAGAAAGCAACACTTTCACACGCTGCACGGGATGGACCTGTTGGCATTCCCACACCAAGTGCGTGACTTGCAGTTGGCTCCTGTCAGGCCTTCCCCTCCGCTACCGCTGCCTCTTGCAGCTCAGCACAGCCACCTCTCTCCTGCTTTGTGATCCTGTGCTTAAGATAGTGCCCAGCTGCCTCTGGCATGTGGGATTATGCAGAAAAGGAGAGTTGAGCATGCTGTGCTGCAAATAGCTGGTGAGCCGTTCAGCATCCCCTGCTCTCAGCGGGCTGTGTTAACGAGCACACGCCGCAGCTCTGCCTTGCCCCTGCCACATCCCAGCATCACCCTGCCAAACACAGCCCCTCACCTTGCATGTTGGAGAAGAAGAAACTTCCCAGATCTGACATGCTGACTGTACGTGCTGTCATGCAAGAGAGTTCGTTAATATTTACTAACTCTTGTAATGACCTCTGGGATCCCTGAACAGATTTGGGCAAACCATGTGAGGCTTCTTTTTTGGCTGAGATTTATTGTGCACAGAGCAGATTTAAATCTCAGCTCAGGGGAGTTTGCGGAGTGGGGTAGAATTGAGCAATGCATGGAACAAACCTGAGGAAACTGCTCCGATCCTCTGCAGAGAGAAACTGCTGAATTCCACATGTTCGGAGTGGCTACCGTTGCGGGCCACGAAGGGTCCCTGGAGTTGTAAAACCTGCAAATCCAATCCCTTTACCCCAGCACGACTTTTCAGCGCCATATAAAGATGCTGCGTCACAGCATGCCTATGCGCTGCTGTCATGCTACAACATAAGCACTGCCGAGCTGCGGCTCCATAACCTTCTTCTAGCAGGCGAGCTCCCAAGAGGAGGCATCCCCAGAACACACTCCAAAACAGGCAGCCGGGAACAGAAAGTTCAGCACGAGCTTCAAGTGCTTGCAAGTTCTGCTGCAGTGTCCTTGAGTGCCCTCCCTCTGCCCCAAGCCCTTGCCTCTAACGCTTTCGGCTCCTACAGCTTAATCCATTTTACGAAACGTTCCCTTCCTGTTTCTCTCCACCTTGTCAGCTCTCCAGCTCTGCTCCAGCCTCATCTCTTACAGCCTGGCTTCCTTGCCTCTGCCTTTTGAGATCACTCTTTCCTATGAGGGCTTTGGATCCGAAGCACAAATCTGTTCCTTGCGTTGCGGCTCACGGTTTTCTCTCATTTTGCTCCCTCGGCTGCTTTGTCACGCAAAGCATTTGGGACAGTGTGGTTGTAAGATGTGATTAAAAATAGTGTTCGAGCTATCTTGGCACATAGGACTATGAATCCCCATTAAAGCTTGTGGGGGAGGGAAATTTGAAGGTGAGGATATTTCAGTTCAAAGGTACGTAAAGCCAATTTGCATTTTAAGCTGTTCTTCCCTAATGCTTCTCTCTCTGGAGTAATACGGTGCTGTTTGCTGCATCACTTATATTTCCCATTGTTAAAATGCAATGAGCGCAGCGTGACTTTCAAGGTGAGGATTTCTAGGTATGTCTCCTTAGTGGTCACTGTATCAGGTCATCACAGACTGGGACAGAAACTGAGCCTCCAAGCTGATTTTTATCAAGAGTTGGTGCAAAATGGGCAGTAGCAGATATTGGGGAACGCTGCTTAATGCAGCGCTTAAAATAAGCAGACAGGAACCTCTACATGGCAGCGTTCTGGAGCTCCACGTGTGCTCTCTAGGGAATACTGGGTTCTGTGGGCTGTGTGTTTGAAAGCACAATGCAAATGGAAAGCCGTCACTTGGAGCGGTATCCTTTCAAAATGTCCCCAAATCTAGAAATAGGAAACCTCATAGTCGGAGCTTTTCCATGAAGGCGGAGATGTGTAGAGCTCTTTTTGATCCTCCTCTGTTCTCTGTATTAAAATCAAGCCAGATTCTGATTTCATTTGCACCACTGGAAATCATGAGAGCTGTTAATTCTGAATACTTGGAAAGCTTTCAAATAGTGGGTTGACAGTCCTAGAAATTAATACTATTAGCAACTCAACTTCAGTGCAGTTACTCCATATTGACACAGGTACAAGCGAGACAAAATTTGGTCCCTAAGGAAACATTATTCTGACTTTGTCGCGTACACAGAGAGAAGAATCTCTTTAGTGGATTGGACATACTCTTTTCCAAGGTTTCCCTGGGTTGGCTGCAGTGCACGCACCCCAGTCTAGTTGTACCTGAAGTGGGATCAGTGGAGATGAATGGTGTTATGACAAGAAGAGAAGTGAGAATATTAACGTGACATTTTCCCTTTTATTGCATCTAAAGCATCTGATCCACAGCCGCCATCTGGACATGTAAGCTCTGAGGAGCTCCAGTGTTGTTGCCTTGGGCTGTGCAGACCCTGGGCATTGCTGACTTGGAGGATTCCCCTCACAGGGACTCTCCCCACCTTCCCTCCTGCCTCACCAGTGCTGCAACCAAGAATGCTGTCACTGCTTAGAAGGGATGCCAAAGAAACCCTACGATATATGGAGAGCTGACCTTGGGCTGTTTGGCTGTGTGCCATAGGCCAAGACACCATCATCCTGTAAAATAAACACCTCCTCGTCCTTAGCATGGCAACATCTGCGAAGGATAAAGGCCAATCTGACTGCTGATGCTGCCAAACTGTCACCCCATTACAGCATTGGGGGAATCTCAGCCACTCATCCCAGCCCTGACTGATGTCTCCCAGCCTGGGTAATGAGATGCAAACGCTTTGATTTGCACGCCTGCAGCAGACAGGCCTGTCCCAGCGGAGCAGCCATATGTGCAAACTTCAGGTGTCCTCGCCGGGGCTGCATATGCTTTAACGTGATTTATTTTTGTGGAACTCTGTTGCCTTTGCTGCCAGACTGTATAATGTCTTTTCAGCTTGTCCCCTGGCATCCTAGATTCCGTTTTAATGGAGTTTATCTTGTTGCCCTCTAAAATGGGATGTCAGTGGACGGCTCCTCACTTCTGGTACTGGAACAGATAGTGACCTCCCGCGCCAGCCTACAAAATGGCCTGGCATGCTGGCTGTAGGTTCCTTGGGTGGTAAAACTTGGTCCTGTTGGTTTGGATTGAGCAAACACCTATATGTTGATCCTGATTCAGATCCATGCCATTGTGTTCTGTGTCAGCCTTCAAAAGCTGGACTGGGTGCCTGTAAGCACATAGAGTGGATTTGGGAGGCAGTTCAGGGTGGAATGATACCGGGTGAAAGTGGCTGTACCATGATTTTTTGGTGAATTGAAGCTTTCTTTAAAGTCAACAACATTTGGGAGATCTTCAGTCCTTATGACTTGAGGAAGGTCTTCTACAGATGAACCGTGCAGGGTGCTGCTGTTAATCTAACTAAAGCAACAGCTTGAAGAAGTGGCCCTTCAGCAATGGCAGGGTATAAATGTCCCACAACTGCTCAGGTTTTTGTGTGTGTGCATGTGTGGCAGGATTGGGGAGCACTGGAGCTGCTGGGTTTGCCATCATGGGGGCTGGGGAACATGTGGCACTGAGCGTTCCCAGGCGATATAGAAAGGTCATGGGTTGGAGAAGGGACAGATTGTACGTAGCCACTTCAAACCTGGGCACTGGGCCTGGATGCTGAATGCCTTTTCTCCAGGTCCTCTGAGAGAAATCTTCCATGTGATGCCCATGTACTTTCTGGTCTTATGGGACAGCTTCAAAATCAAGACATCTAACAATAGCATTGAAATTTCTGTAGGCTCGTTGCTGCTGCCGTTCCTTTCATGTGGCTGTTCTTTGAATAAAGGGTGTTTTATGAATGGTAATGTAAAATGGCAATCAATGTTGACATTACAGATCGTTATGTCCTTTTGAGAATAAAACTTGTGTCTTGGTGACCTTGCCACAAATTTCAGTTTGCCATTTTGTGTGGGTTGCTGTATCGTTTCTGTAGCTGTGTGTTTCGTGTGTTGTGAAGGACTCTGCTATTTTGGAGGACAAGATTCATGTATAAAATTAGCATATTTATAGATTATGTAAATATTAATTTATAGCAAAGCATTGTGTGCTGCACAAATATAATCTCTGCTCCCCCCATCACACCTCATGCGACTCCTATGCACTTCATCGCAAACTACCTGAGGCTTTACCGTGGTCTCGGATACCCCAATCAATCACTGAAAGGATTTGGAGTGCAAAGAAATACACAGAGCATCTACCAAAAAAATTCACATCTCCTGTCTTCTGTTTTTCCTAAACAAAAACCTCCCCAAATTCATACTATATGTCAAAGTAACACACATAGAAATGTTTGCTGCATGGGGGTACGTTTATGTAAAGTTTCTATCACTGGATGCTTCTGCCTGTTGCCCAGTTATGAAATTCCTGCAGGTACTTGTGTGGCGGTGAAGGGCACAGAAAGTTTGCTCCTGTACCTGTGTGCAGGCCATTGATTTCCAGCCGTGGTGTTTGCCGTGCAGAGCGCCTAGGGAGGCACGTACAAACGGTGGCAGCCATGCGACATGTGGCCAGACATGTCTTTGGGCTTTTTATTTTCTGTGTTCTGGGGCTGTCGGCTTTGTTCTCCTCAGCTGTTTTCGTGCAAGCTGGAACTACGCTCCTGGCCAGATAATTTAGCTCTGCTAGCCCTGACCTGGGCTGTGACTTCTGACTGGGAAGCTGTTTGCTCAGACCTGGGCTACGTTTAGTGGAGTTGCTGTTATCCACTTCCCAGGGACAGAATAAGTGCGAGTGATGCATGTTTTGGGCAATCATGGGAACTTTAAGTTTATTGATACGCTGTGGATGATACAGTTCTGCTTCACATAAGTGAGGGTCATCAAGTAAGTACTGTGTGAGCAAACGTATAAACAATGCAAATGTCCGATGTGCCTAAACTGAAGGAGCGTCATCCTTGAGACAGACTGTTTTATGGGATGTCTGAACATGAAGGGCTTTTCACCCTGGCTTGTTCAGTTAGGTGGAATCAAACTAGTTAATGAAATCTGGCTGCATATTTAAATCGCCCTTTGCATGTTCTGCTGCCATCCGAAACTGTAGGCGCTAATCTCGCTGGAATCAGGCAGGCTGGTTTCCTACTACCTGCTGTTGCTGCAGTTGACAGCAATAATGTATGAAGCAGGGAGCAGCCTACGGTTTGATTTTTATTTTTTTTACTTTTTCAGGGAATTGGGTTCCTACGGCTAGCAAGCCGAACGCACAGTCCTTCAGATGTGCTGAGCCACGTGACGGGCCAGTCACGCAGGCAGAAAGCTATTTGCTGCCATGTTTCCATGCTTCCAGGGTACAAAAGATCAAATTCATGGAGGTTGTTTTAAAAGGGGGTTACCCCAGGGATAAATTTGGCCCAGGGAGGAGGCTATAAAGCGACAAGAAACAACACAGAGGGGGGAAATGAGAGCAATTAAAAAAATGAACCTGCTTGACCCTAATTTTGCAAATCTCTAGCTGTCAAAGAACGTACCTCAACTAATTATGTTTGGATGTGAAATTATGGAATCATTATAGCTCTGATTACACAGGTCCCCCAGCTCTTGCCTGCCATGGTGGCTGGGTGTGTGTGCTTTCTAATGTCATCTTTCATTTTATATTTGCTTTCTTGTTTTAGCTGTCCAGTTTGCTGGCAGTACCCAGAAATAGACCTCCAAAAAGGAAATAATTGTATCCCACATCTGACACGTGCTATCCTCAGCTGTCCTCCAACCTCCCTCCTTTCTCTTTCTCCTTTCGGCCTTTGGAGACCAGAGTCACTGCTCTAGTTGGGCAATTATGCTTCAAAACTCAGAACTGCACTGAACTTTGCCAAAAACTGCTGAAGCAAGCAAAGTGCTCAGGCTTTGAATGTATGGCGTGGAAGCGCAATTGCTTCCCGGTCAGATGCTTCCAGGGTAAGAGCAGGGCAGCTAAATTTGACATAATAAGCTGATATGGATGTTGGGTGGTTGAGAAACTTTTTAAGTGTCATCTCTCTGATGCAAAATGCATCTTCAGTTCCAGGATAAGGTCTGAGGTATAAAGACTCAGGATTTCTGGGCGTTTCTGAAAAAGCATTTTCAAATTTGGTCAGCTAAAAATACACCACTTGTTTTATTTTTAAAATTTTTTTCGCATTCTCTAACACAGCTGCTTGCAAAGTCCACGCTCTTTTTCCTATAATAATCAGACTGCCAAGGTGTTCTGCATGTTATAAGAATAATTCAGCTATCCAAACCTTTATCAGGGACCTTGCTCTAAGAAATCAATACTACCTGCCATCCCGAAGCGCCTCTGAAAACAAACCCTTGCCTGCAGCTCTGATAATCAGGAGCAATTCTGCAGCAACGAATTAATGGTCACAGCCTTACACTTGTTGTTCTGAGCCTCCACATCCCTCCTCCAGAGAGGACAGTCGAGCAAGGTGTGACTGTCAGGATACAGCATCTGTAAGCCCGACCTTGTCAGGACCTTCATATTAAGGATGTCTGCAACAAAACATTTGGAGATAACAAACAGAACAACCCTCTGCTGCAAAACACCACTCCCAAAATAGATTTCGGAGAGATTACTACATGAAACAACACAGAGAGGAAAGGATGATGCAGAAAATAGCTTGCAACAGTCCTTTAAGCAGCTTGGGATTGCATGGTAAATAATGCAGGAAGGAAGGGAAACTGCAGACTCTAAATGGATGTGCTGGAAGGTCTCATCAGCACCTGAAATGTCTTTGGAGACCTTCCAGCAGCAAGGAAACACACTGCAGACTTAGCTAGTTTTTCTAACACCTCCCTTGGCCTTCCTGCCTCTGTGGAGAAACTGAGTTTCTGAGCGTTTAGGGGGGAGTAGGGCTGAGTCATGGGCTTGAGGGAAGCCCTGAGCTTCAGTTCAGTGAAGCCACCAGCCACAAGCAAATGCAAAATGCCGGCTCAGGTATCTTCTGTGCAATTCCCACTGCAGATAGCATCGGTGCACAGAGAGGAGCAGGGGGCGGGATTTGGTCATTCAGGGCTCGGAGGTGAGAGGAAGTTCAAATTCATAGAATCACACAGTGGTTTGGCTTGGAAGGGACCTCAAAGATCACCCAATTCCATCCCCCTCACCAGCGCAGGGTGCCCAAAGCCCCATCCAACTTGGCCTTGAATTCTCCCAGGGATGGGGCATCCACAGCTTCTCTGGGCACCCTGTGCCAGGGCCTCACCACCCTCACAGGGAAGAATGTCTTCCTAATATCTAATTTAGATCTGCTCTCCTTCAGCTTGAGGCAATTACCCCTTGTCCTATCATTACCTGCCCTTGTAAATGGTCCCGCTCCAGCTTTCTTGTAGGCCACTGTAGGTCCTGGGAGGCTGCTACAATGTCTCCCCAGAAATTGCTTCCCTGTTCCACACAGACCAGGATCCTTCTTAGCTCTCTTGGACTTCCCGACCTTTCCAGCACCCTCGGGAATACACTCTGCAGGTCGGCTGCTGGTCTGCGCAGCGGTGGCCCTGCTGATCGGCAGGCGTGGGTCTGCAGCTGGTGCTGAAAACGCTTTCTCTGGCGCCCAGAGGTTGTAACTAGCTTCCCAGGATTTTGCCTTCCTGGCCTCCCCTGCTGAGTGATCGTATCTGTGTCCCAAAGTGATGTGATCTGGCAGCATGGTTAATCGAGTTAGGTGAACTGATACAGAACAGGTATCTTGTACTGTAACCACCACCTCCGAGAGAGACATCGCTGTTTCTAGCTTGTGTGTTGGACGTTTTAGGTTCTTTCTTCTCTTTTTTTTTTTTAAAAAAAAAAAATGGCCACAAATTTTTAAAAAATGAGCTTTAATCAGGAAGGCGATGAAGACCAAGGTGGCGAGCATTCTGTCATAAGAACGTAGCAGAGTTCGGACTAGGACCATACACCCCTGACCTCTTATCGCCTAGCGCAACGACGCTGTAACATGGAAGCAGCCCTTCGCTTGCAGCAGCAGGATGATTGAAATGGAGTTCAAACTTCTCTTTCAAGGCCTCTTTGTCCTCCATTTGCCCCCTTCTAGAACACGGTTTTAAGGCAGTGCCCGCATGAGCCTGGATACCTGCTGTGTTGCTTTCCAGAAAGAATTTGTGCTCATTACAGAAACGGGCAGCAGATTATTTCATGTGTGTATTTTCTGCATACTGAAAAGTGTTTATGGAAGCAGGTTGCGTGCTTCATCATCGTTCCAAACAGACACTTGCAAATGCATCCTCACTGAGACATTAATGTGTGTCAATGTGCGTGTATAAGCAGCAGCGTTTGCATGCTTAATCGGGCACGTGGCCTTTGTTAATTAGACAGTCAGTTAATGCTTTATGTCTGTGGGTCTGCATGCGCAATCATTTGCCCAGAACCTCATTAATTTTACTGGCTGCCCCTCCTGTTGGAGTTCACAAATCAAGCTGAGCATGCACACAAATCCCTTTGAGTAGGTTTCTCTAATAAAGCAAATCAGGCATCAGAGGAAACTCTCAAAGAATATTGAAAACAACAAAGCTGTAAGGGCCAACCTGGTGATTTTGCAAAGCGCCTTTGTACTGTCAAATGGGAGCTGCAAAGGTCGGTTGAGAATTCCCCTTTGCAGCGAGGTGCAAGCAGGACTCTTCTGTCTTCTAGTTACTTGCTGTGCACGTATACGTATCTACACCTATACACAAACGTGCAGGCGTTGTCCCTATGAATTTTTGTGCCTACTCGGTGTAGATGCTTCCTCTTAGGCCTCTGCCTGTGGGACGCGGCATCTGCCAATCACCACATCTAAAGAAACAGCCTCAGTTCACAGTAACCCAGGTAGCACAGGCTCCACGTACTCTTGTAGATGTGGATTGTGTGTACACGAGGGCAGATTGCTTCCACATGTTCGTGCTCAGCCCAGGAGAAAGGAATGCAGTCAAGGGACTTTCTTGAGGGTGGGATTAGAGAAATAACATTATCACTCACTGTTCTAGACTATGCCTAAATGCAGCAATGAGGCCCCTGGGACCGGTGGTGGCTGTGGACGTTTGCAAGGGATGATTTTCCGTCTTAGTGATCAACAGATAAGGGTGGAGGTGTAGGAGACTCTTGCTTTCTCTCAACCACAAACGCAATAAGCATCACGGAAACACAGTGTAGCGCCGATCGCAGGCTGAAATCCTCATTCCCGCAGACTGCAGCGCAGACAGTATTTCACTCAGGATCTTCCAGTCATCATTCCCTGTTATTGTCACCACAGATAGTCTCTTTTGTGGATAGAAACGTGCTTTAGGAATAGCAGCCTCTCTTCCTCTCCTCGCTGCCGGTGTGTTACGCTTCTTTGAGCTGCTCTGCTTGCATTATACACCTCTATTGGCGGAGGCACAGCACGAGTTGTGACTACGCTCTTGCCATCTGCACTGCAGTCCCCATTACGGATGCAGCGCTGAGCAGCTTATTTCACAACTGACTGAAGACAAGGGTATAAGCCCATGCGTGCGGATGAGGTTATTCCTCTCATCATTCAAAACTGATTTGGGGGTTGGCAAGGTAGAAGGTTCAAATTGGGAAAAGCTGCTCATGTAAATGTTCTCTGCAAAAAATAAAAGGAGTAGTTACCATTTTTAAAGGACCAACCTACAGCACAGATAGGGACATAATTAAAAAATGGGTTAGGCCTGCACCGTATCAAAACCTAGCTGCATGTTTTAGCCATATTCCTAAATTGAATTGTTTGTCTGGACTAACCGTGCGCTAGGGGAGTGTTATTTCCGTACTGCAAATACACAAGAATATATGTGGAAATATAGTAATTACATGGCTCGGTTCCACCTATATTGTCAAACTGGACTGTGTTATTACTGTGCTAAGGGATAACCGTGACGGAGCAAGGGAGAAGTGACAGTGAAACCGAGATCTTAAAATAGAGAGGGGCTATTTTGCTTTTTTTTTTCCTCGAGCTGTGCTTGCATAAACCTAGACTTAGTTCAGACGTTACAGCAGTTCAAATTGCTTTGGAAAAAAGTCAGTTATAGTTCTTGTGAAATAAATGTGTCTCTGCCCTGGCTGGTCTGCTGGGAGGACTGGGGTGAGAAAGGCAGGCTGGTGTGTCTTCGGCTGCCCTGAAACAGCTCCAGAAGTAATGTTTAATCAAAGCAAGCTGACATTTGTCTATTGAATTGTTATCAGAATTGCTTAGTCATTCATGTGCCATTGTGTTTCGGGATGGAGAGCAAGGGATTTATTCAGCTTGACATGAGCTGCTCCCAGCCATTAGCATTTCCCCAACATCCGACCGATATCTTTATTTCACACTGCTAAACAAGTCACCTTGAGGCCAAGGTACTGCTGACCCCCTCTGCACGAGGTTTCTTGTTAGAGCATTCCTGGGAGGTATTGTCTTCTTTATTATCACTCAGCACGCCAGCTCTGCAGCCTCTTGTGAGCGGCGTGGGGGACGAAGGGGTCTGCCTGCTCTTTGCATGCTGCTTTGGTTTCATGCCACCATAAATAACACGAAAGATCTCCAGTAAACACTACCAGCTCCACCTTCGCTGTAAATAGGCTTGGAGGCTGTGGGATTGCTGGCCTTTGAAATCAGTTTAGATCAGAAGTCTTTGCCCCCTCTTCTGTTGGGTGTCAAGAAACAACCACTCTGAATTTTTAGGCTGCGTGTGGGAGGAAGAGCGGAGGTGTTATTTGGAGTGGAGAGGGGCTGGCTGAGTGAGGGAAGAAGGGATGTCTAGTTCGTGTGCGTGTATGTGTGAGGGAGAGGCAGAGAGACAGACAGACAAAGCGAACGTGTTGCTGATTGCAGGAGTGAAAGCCAGGGAAGGTGTAGCCATAGAAACACCATGTGCTTAGTAGTAATGGTTCAGAGCAGCACAGCCCACTCCTTCAGCTGCGGGAACCAGAATATTTCGGTGGTATTTTAGGTCTGTGCTTGTGTGCATATGCCCTGAGCAGAACAGGGGAATACATGAGTGTCTGTGAGGACAGAATGTACCTGGGTAAGTGGTGCAGTATTGTTTAAAGAAAGATATACTGATCTGGGAGGAAGGCTGGAGTGGAGCCCTGGGCTTTATCAAAGATCTGAGGAGAAGGGGCAGCAGAGCAGTGGCAAGGGACATGCAAGTGGAGCAGGTAGGAATGGGAGGTGGTGTCTCACTGTGCAAAAAGCCCCTTTCCTTCTGCAGACAGATGATCTTTGCATGGGTGGGTCCAGGGTGGGTCGTGGGTGTTCTCTGTGGGCGTAGGTTTATGCTTGGTTTCAGCTGATCTAAGTCCATGCTGCTGGGTCATGTGCTCTCTCTGGTGCCAAAATCAGCTCTCGAGTGATCTGCCAGATTAGGAATCTGATCCCTCTGAAAACTAACCCAGCAGAAAGGGAAAAGACAAACAGATAGTTTCCAGCTGGATCAGTTCCCTGGCTTGGCTGATGCTCATGCCAACAGAAGGACAAAGGTAAGGACAGGAGTGGGAAGAAAGTGAAAATACCCCTTTCCTTGGCAGTTTGAACTAAAATCAGCTTAATTACAAAATCACTGCTCCTTGAGTCTCTACTGTCTGCACCAAAAAAGCCTTGAGCTGGGATGAGGAGCATAGTGAGCTAACTTTCCACCCAGTGAAATATTGCTGTGTTTGCTGGGAGCTCAGTGGTGATGTTGGAGAGGAAAGCTGGCCAGTAACAGTGCAATCCCTTACCTCTGATTTCAGGCACAGTTTGCATGAAGCTTTTTAGTTAAGAGGTCAACGTCCATGAATCTCCCCTGATTGCTCCAAAGCCCTGGCATTCCCAGCAGGTCTGTGTGGTGGGGAATGTCTGTGTATTGGGCTGAAAAACTGCTAAGCTTAATCTGGACAAGAGGGAAATTAAAAATACAGAATCTCTCACCCAGCACACAACATGCTTCAGATTGCATCTTTAAAATTGAAATGGCAAGCTGAAAATTTGGGGTCGTCTTGGGTGTATCTTTCTAGGAAAAAAAGGATTATATTGGAGTTTGCTCTTTTTAATACAGTTCGTATTTAGACACTGTCACATCTGCTCTGCGGTCTAGTGAACGTGCAAAATTGATAGGTGCCTGCGCAAATCAAATTTATGTTGCACATGCGTGTCACATGAACGTCGGTGGCTCACAAACTGTTGTACCGGTACAGCTGAGACACAGGGGCAGTGAGAAGCAGCAGCAAGGGAAAGAATAGCTGCAGAGAGCATCACTGCCTCTTGCCTTGCATCCCGATACCAGGGCGTGAGCTTGGGCTGAGGCTCCCGCGGCTGGGCCTGGCTTTCGGCTTCTTGCCCGTACCCTCTGTGTTTTTTGTTCCTCCCCTCCCTGTGCACTGCAGCCCAAACCCAAAACAATAACTAGAGGAAACCTCTGGCTGCATAGCTCTCATTCCTGAGCTGAGTTGCATATGGCTTTGCTTTGGGTGGAGACGTGCTTGTGTTCAAGCTTGGTTTTACTTGTATTGTTTCTAACCTGGGTGAAGCACAACTGTCATACTCCCTAGCCTCACCGAGTCCCGACCCTCTCACAGCAGCGCTGGTGCCGGTGATGGTGAAACGCTCCCAGCCCTGAAATCTGTGAGGCTCCATGCTGGCCTCCAAACACAAGCCTCAACGCCTGCGAGGCAGGAACGTGGGCTGCGTTCAGCCTCAGATGTGTCTAGCGCAGAGAGGTAGATGGGTAACATCGATACCTCTGTACCTCTGCTCTGGGATGGTTATAGCTGACCCCAGTGCACGCAGTCGTGCAGTTGTATCTGTTATGAGAAGATATCTCTGCACGTGAGGATTAAGCATATGTAATGTCAAAGCTTTCTGCATATGTGCTCAAGATGTCACGTTGGTGAGCCTGCTTGGTTTAGTGGTACATGTGAGAAAACGGATGTGACCCGGCAGCTCTAACTTGGACAAGTTTTCTGCTGTGGAATGAATATAATCAGAGATGGGATCTCTGATTCCAGCTTCTTGTATTTAATGGTAGGTTTTATTTTGCATGGCCATGCTTTGAAATAACTTTTGTCTTTGTGCTTCTGTGAAATCAGATTTTTTTTTTTTAATGCCACACTCTTGGGAGGCGTTTTCTGAAGGAAAGTGTATAGACAGGACCTTAATTTCTTCTGAGCGAGCATACAGCGAAAGTGCTGCTTTGAAATGTCACTGGTTCCCCTATCAAGAAAAAAATGAAACAAAACCAGAATGGATGACAAAAAAAAAAATATCATGGAACTTCAAACTCTGGTCTTCTCTTACGAAAAAATAACAGTGCCCCCAGAAGTTAGTGTAAGGGATAATAAAGCTGTGCTTGAAACAGCCAGGCAAGAAACATTGATGATTTAGTGGGTGACAGGAAATCCTTTTTCCTGCTGTTGGGAAAAAATATGGAGTGTGAAGCAGATAACTCTGCTGTGTGCACCTCTCTCTAATTGGGATGTTGCAGGAACACTTCACATCCTCTTTCTTGCAACGGGATTTATCCAGAATTAATCCCCCTCTGTGTGTGCTCCCCAGCACTAGCAATGGGCAGAGAGTGGGGGAAGCTGTCCTGCTCCACCAGCTGCAGCTGGCCCTCACGGGAGGTTCCATGTGGGAAATGAGGGGCTCTGACCCACCGACCCCTTCCCTTGGTCCCAGCGTGACCTGGCCGAAAATGCTCCTGCCTGCAGCCCTGCCCCTCTTGGGGACCCCCAGCCCGCTGCAGAGAGGTCCATGCAGCCACTTCCTAAACTGTGAAGGTTTATGGCATTTTGAGGAAAATTGTCACCTAATTTAGGTTTATCTCTGAACGCTGGTTGTAAACTGCTCGTCAGACACAGCTCCCAAGGGTTGGGTAGGTGGACCCAGGTTTACTTTGCTCATGCCTAGAAGGGACTGGCCTTATAGGCACAAGAGTGTGGCAAATACCATAACTGTAAGTATAACTGAGATACCCTCTATTTTTCAGTGCTTCCATGCTATAGTAGAAACAGCAATAGTTTTTCTCTTGCTTTGTTTGTTATACCTATTTCAGCTCTAAGCCCTTACCACAAATTACTGTTTTATACACTGCGTCCCTGCAGCAATGTGGCAATATCCAGACCCCATGCAGTCTGGGGCTGCTGTAATCCCAGGAAAAATTGTCCCTGCACACTTTAGCTGGCCATCGGATTTGGGGCAGGGGAGGGCTCGAAGGGGAGTTCCTTGGGGAGGCGATGTCCAGCGGGATAAGAGCGCAGCCTCCACGCTGTGGTGCAGGAGCTGCTCGAGGATGCTCGCTTTTGAAGTCGCCTGGAAGAGGAAGGCATTCCATGGCATCGTGGCTGGGTCATTCCTCACAGGCGTGCTGCTTGTGGTGGGTGGGCTTGCTCCAAGTTATGCCCTGCCTGAAGGCACAGGGAGCCAAAGAAAGGTTTTGTTATCTCACGAACCCAATGACTGGAGTCTGGGTAGGATCCTGTCACGAGGGCCCTGTGGCAGCTCTTGGGGTGGAAGATGGTCAGCATGTGCTGTCGCACCAGAAGTAAACAACAACCATATTTGTTCCCCCTCAAACAAGCACATTAATCAATTAAAATCAATGTAATTATTCTCAGAATTGGGGAATGCATCCTTCATCTTTATGTCTCTCAGGGAAAAAATGTGTATGGGAAAGGCAGCTCTTTTCTATTCCCCTCAAAGCCCACGAACTGAGCTTGCTGTGTGCAGAGGGTCACAAAGGACAGGGTTTCTGTGTGCGCAGCAAAGAGCAGCAAACACTGCCAGAAGTTCTGCATCTACAAATTGAGATGTTCCCTTGCCTTTTCATTGAATTACCCAGAGCTTGTGGGTCTGGGAGGCTCGGGCTGGATGCTTGATGGGAACAGATGGTCTTCCAAAATTTCCAGTACGTTTTGTTTCAGATCAAACCAGGAATAGCACAAGAACAATCTTTTGTAGTAGCTGGCACCTCCTGGCCCTGGCCCCAGCCACAATGCAGGCATGCGGAGGCTGATGCTGCAGTGAAACATGCTGAAGAGAGCGAGCTGGAATTTTCTGGACTTTGAAAAAAAGGCTTTAAACCTCGTGCCAGGCTTTGTACTGGTTCTGCCAGTAATTCTCTATTCTGGCTTTAGTAACTGGAGTTCCAGTTGGGATGTGTTTTTAAGGAGAAACTGGTTACTAGTGATAGGTCTGGCTCGGGATGGGTGTGCTGTCTTGGACTGAGATCCTGGTGTATATTTTCAGAAAGGGCTCATCCAAGTGTAATGTGTGATGCACCCCTTTGTTCCAAATTGTCTCTACGCTCTGGAGAAATACTGTTGCCACTTTTGCTGCTCGAGCCCAACTTTTCCCAGTTCTGACTTCCTCCAGGCCTTTTCTGCACCAAGAGATGCAGCTCTTTTCCCTCCGTCTTCTCGTTCACATCTGGTGTCAGCAGCGTGTAGTTGTCTTGTAGAAGTGTTTCAGGTCAGTGGGTATCTAACAGCTGAGGTGCCTTCAGTGGATTGACACTGCTGAAAGAATCTCCCATTTAGGAGAAAGGAGGCTATGTAAAATGCTATACAAGGGAAAAAAACCTAAATGCAAACCACAGACCTTCTCAAGGGAAAGCTGCTGAGGGACACACCTTAAGTGCTGGTATGGGAGGCAGCTAGATCCCCAGTATTTGCTTCTGATATTTTCCCGTTCATATTACTGGTGTTTCCACATATTTCCTGAGACGCTCCCTGCGCACAGTGCCAGTGCTTGTACAAGCTTTCCTGGCATAAACTGAGATTGTCATGATCTGAGGAACCAGCACCTGGCACCACCCCGTCTTTGATGTTCGCCATCAGTATGTCAAGATGAGATGCTCGGTCACTTGTCCTTTAGCTTCTCGGCCAGGGAAGAGCTTTCATCTCCATTTTCTAAGGACTGCACCCATCATGTTCATTTCTGTGTTCTACCATGGCTGCCAGTTACTTAGGAAAGTCTGTATCTTCAAATCCCCTGATTTATGAGCTCAGAAAGGTTGCCCCTTGGTCCTGGGCACAGCTTAGTCTTTTGGAAATGCTTGAAAGCTAAATATAACAGTAATCACCATGACTGAGGAAATGCAACAAACCAAAAGTTTGCAGTGACCATGCGTTAGTGTGTATGTAAGCTTTTAAACTAGCAGCCTGGGGCATCTACATACCTGGTACTCCAAGCAACATGCGGGGTTGCAGCAAGGTGAAGCCCAGGTTGGGCTGCCATCTTATTGGGGACCTGGAAATGCTCACATTCTTTGCCCTCTTTGGTTTCTACAGTACTGCAGACGAGATTTAAAGCTCAGCTAAAAGTTGCACTATCGGCATGAGCTGTAATGGCTGTCATGTAGACATACTCACACTTAGGCCCTTTCTTCGTGAGATTTTGATGACTCCAGCAAACACAGGTTACCTTTACACGATGCAATGCAAGATGTAATACAATATTTTTCTTGCCCTCTAGAACTCTGGACTTTGCTTCAGTGTGGGGTGGGATACCATCATCAGACCAGGATATGGTCCATAGTAGCCAAGCATTTTTAATGGCCCACCAAAAGCCATCAGCACTGAGACCTCACGGTTGGTCTTTTTCACGTGTTTTTTGCAAACATATATATGTATATGGCTGAGCCAGATTCATGCTGGCAGGTGGAGGGAGGTATATCCATTTTTCTGAGCTGCAAAAGCCGTTTCCCTCACTAAAGCACTTGGCTAGGGGAGAAGCTGGCGGTGCTTCCAGCCGCCTGCTCTCCGGGGCCCCTGGCAGAGCAGTTCATGGGATAGTCCTTCCACTCTGGCCAGCCTACTGCCCGCTCCAGTCCGCTCCATCTGCTCTGGGACCACAAGCACGGCCACTCCTCACCAGAGAGGCGGTCAGGACTGCCACGTACTGATAATTTCGGCAGCTTTCCCCCCTGCCCTCCTTTGTTAGTGCAGGGAGCCCCGCGCCCTGGCTCCCATTAGCAGAAGCTGGCATGAATTAAAAACAAATTTAGCCTTGGTGTCTGTGTTCTCAGTGAATTTCACCTCAGCTGATTATTTTTATGGCTTGTTGACAAAACGGTATGTGTGTGCAGGGAGTCTATTGCAGGTCCCTGGAAAATGCCAAATGAGTCACTTTGGGAATGCTAAAACACATCCTTCCACATGGAACACGCACATGTGCCTGCGTTTGGGAGACAGTGGGGCGAGAACAGGGCATCCACCACAATCATTTGTCTCAATAAATGATTTTTTTTCTTTTTTTCTGGTGCGTGTGCTCTAGCTGCTTTGTCGTGAAAACTGCATCTGCTGTTTCAGGCTCGTCATAATCAAACCTCCCCCCCTCGCCCCCGTCTCTGAGTTGCCAGGCAGCGGACTGATGGCTTCAACGCCCATTGGGAACCCATTACTCAACTCATCTTGTGCTCGGGATTATTCACATTCTGCTGATGATATTTACGGTCACAGCTGCTAAAATGGTGTTTGCAAATTTATGCTGATTTGATTAGCTAGTTTAGTCATCATAGCCTCTAAGAGCAGGATCTGGCCATAAAATTGCTTTCTGCTGCATGTGACTTGCTAATGGTGAGTCACATGAGAGCACGAGCCTCGGCGCAGCGCAAGGGCTGGAAGAGACCATATGGTGCATTGAGAGTCCCCTCCACCATCTCCAGAAAATTTTATACCCCATGCAACTGCACTGCAGGCAAAGGATTATCAGCTCTGGTGAACCATGTAACCATTCATCCACCTTAATGATATACCAGTAAGTTAACAGGGTTTTCGATAAAACTAGCACTAAATCAGCCGTGCCACTGAACGCACGTGGTTTCCTTGCTCTGTGTCATCCCTTTTCCTGTAGGCTGGTTAGAGGCTTCTCTGCCGCTTGCAGAGCTGCTTGGAGCACAGCGGCAGCCCGTGGATTTGCGCTACCATGGTTATATCCAACCTGCTCTGGTTTTGTTTCCGTTGGCTGCCCCTTGAGCGAGGAATGCAATCCCCAGTTATACTTTGAACTTCTTGAGGCCTGTGCCTGGTGGATTTGGGCACAGCTCTCCATCTGGCATTATCTGTGGGTGATGGAGCTTTCTCTGCAGCAGCCATGGCAGAAATAAGCTCACTCCACCTTAAAATACAGCTAGTTGCCATTGAAAAGAAAAAAAAAGAAAAGGCTAGAACCTTGTTTTCCCCCAGAGAGATTTCTAAATTACTACCACTACTATAGATATGTTTTAACCATCTGTGTAATTCTGAAGTCTCTCTGGATGAAAAGGAAGCATTCGTTTAATAAAATAAGTACTACATAAGGAACGATGATGTTCTCAGTATTTTTAGAGTTACTTCTGCATTGGTATCATGTCAATTCAACCTTCCCTTGTAGTGGTTTGTGCAGCCTTGACTTGGGAGGCAACGCTGTGGTAGATCTGCAGACATATCCTCCGGCTGAACTCCCTCCTTTTAACAGCGCTGGGTCTAGACCCTGCCATTTACTGTTTCCCTGCCATTGCTACCATTTCAAAGAATCCTTTCAGAGACAGTTTCCTCATTTTCTTCAAAATTACCTTTTTTAAGGTCTTCTCAGACAAGTACACTCACACACTTCCGTGCCTCAGGTTTTTTCCTTGGTTTCTTTGAGCTTGTCCTCTTCTTCCCCTGATCCCCCAGGCCTTTCAATTACTTTTTAATGTTCTTCTGGTCGTCTTCTAGAAAAGTGCTGCATGCTTTATCTTGCCTGTGGCCTTATCCAGACAGGCTTTGAGCAGGATATAAAGCAGTTGTTCATCTGGGATGTCGAAATCGGAGTCTCTCTGACTGTAAGACATCAGTAACACCGGACCTGCTGCTCCTCCCAGGTGGGACTGTAAATGCGAGGGGATGAAATGCAAGCAGATGACATCTGCTTATGCTGTAGGTGGAGCTGGCTTCCCTTACTGTAACTGCAAAGGGGCAAATGGTCCCTCCTTAGCGCTGGGATGGGTAAAGAGGTGAGGTGATGGCTGGGTGAAGCTGATCCCAGCTTTCCGTTAGGGAAAACATATGGGAGCAGTGCAGAATGGTGGAGGTTGGGGAGAACAAGTACCTGGTTAAATTTCTGGAGAGGTCAGTAGAAGAAAGTAGGGCCAGCATATGTAGTGGAAATGAGTTCATGAGCAGCTAATGTGTAGCTTTAGGAGGACTGTTCTGAAGTTTTTATAAAGAGTTTGTATTTCTTTAAACACCAAAATACTCAGTTTTAAAATGTTTAATATGTTGAGGTGGATATTCAGCTCATGAAAATGAGGAATTTCCCAGAGTTTTGGCAAAATTATTTAACCCTGGTGGTTGTCATTTAATTAAAAAGGCAAGTGTTTTCACCCCTGCAATATGGTGAGGACATTGGCCCTGCTTTTGGGCAGGATCTGCTGCTTCAGCCTTGGCCCTGGCAGCCCAGGAGAGCGGTGTCCCTACTGTACCCAGGCTAGGCTCCTTCTGCCATGGCTCTCCAGAGGTGGTGGCTTGGCTTTTTTCAGAGGATGGAATGGTTTGACAGAATCAGACTAAGCAGGGGAAAAAGCAAAGGAAGGATTAGGCGAAGTCCAGGCACCCAAGTGCAGTCCCTGTGCTTTGAAAAGTGTTGTTGGTGGATTTAATGACAAAAAACCCAACAGGGAATACGATAGCTTCTGTGCTTGGTCAGCTCCTTGACTGTGTGTGAAGATGGAGGTCCAACCCCAAACTACTAATTCCAATCTGCAAGGTTTCCCTCCTGGGATCTGTGTGGCAGTGGCTTAGTAATTTCTAGAAAAGCCCTGTTGGATGCTTCCATTTTGTTTCATTTCAGCAAAATGCTTTGTTGTTTTTTTGCCATAAGGATTTAACACCTTAATCGGGGCTTTGCGTTTTCTGTCTTGAACCTCAAACTGAGGGTAGAGGGCAGATTTTGGAGAAACGTGCCCAGATTTGTACGAGGTTTTGATCGCGCTTATCCCTCCTGCACAGATTGTTTGCCCATATGAAGCAATTCCCCCTCTTGCCCACATTAACATTTCCTGATGAGCCAGTGTGTTAATTTTGTGCTCCATGGTTCTCTGCTCACGGGCTTCTGCTGGCAGAGCGGCTGCCTTCCCTTCTGTTAAACCACCCCGTGCTACCGTGCCCTCAGCTCTCATCGGGCTCCGTTAGGTTTATGAGTCCATCCCCGCTTCCCCTTCAAGCCAGGTAGCACGTTTTCTCCCCCAGATTTTATCTAAGAGGAGCGTTTTGTATTACCATCTCTTTAATTAAATAGCCATGCTGACTTGATCGAGACATAAAAGGCATCGTACAGAAGCTTGCTGGCACACCGTCAAGTGGTGTCCCCCATTCGAACTGATAAACTCAAGGAGAAGCTGCCCTTTCAAGCCTCTGAAAGACTAAATACCAAGCCAAGATGTGATACTGCAAGGCCATGATAAGAAGGGACTAAATCGCGAACGCTGATTGCATGGGAGGAATAAAGAGAGGAAGGGACCCCTGCGCTCCAGCAGCAGCGATGCCCTGGGTGCACCTTTTATACAGCAATCCTTGCAACTCAGGTGGGAACAACAGCTTTTCCACGTCCCGGCATGCGCAGTGCTTCCCTTCTGCTATCTGCTGTAATAGCAGGGATGCAGGAGGCAGCAGGGGGAAATGCCAGAGAAAGCTGCATTCAATTAAAAATAGAGAGAAGGTCCCCAAAGCTCTGACACGATTTTGTCAGACAGGACTTGCAACAGATGATTCTTGTGAGGATTTGTCACTCTTGGGAAATGCTTCACAGTTTGTCATCACCGGGGAGCGGGCAGCAGGAAAGGCACAAAGACAGAGCAGGCCCAGCAGGAGCAGGCGTTCAGAAAGCTATAGCTGAAAAATTGACACGGAAATTTTATTAAAAATGTTCCCTCTCGCTGTTTGCAACTCGGACATTGCGACAGTCGGAGTGGGAAGTGAAACCATCTTGCTACAGCTGATTCCAGGAGCTCGAATCCTGTGACTCAGCCCTTCTCCTTCCCCCCCAAATCAGGGGGACAGTGTGAGAACCTCTTCTCTCCCCTCAGACAAGGATGCTCTGGGTTCCCTCAGCTTTTGAGCTGTGCTCTGCAACCAGGAGAGCTATATGCTTCTTATAAGAAAAAGTTAAAGTGCTGTGTTTGCTCTCCCTTGATTCCAGGAGCTGGTGCTTTAAGAAACATCCCTCCCACCCACCTGCCCCTTCACGGCACCTAAAATGTCACGACTGTTTCAGTAAACCCACAGGGACTGGCAAAATCGCTGAACAGAAGCGGCACTGTGATACCATGGTGATGGTTGCTACCGAAAATCCTTCACTCGGTCGGAGCAAATGCAGAAGGGGGCCTGCTCTGCCGGCGGGCTGGAGCCGTGCCCCCAGCGAACAGCCGAAGGGCTGGCTGCTAAATTTAGATTTTCCAGCTCTTATCCTCCCCTCCACCCTGGTTTAAGAGAGTGTGTTGCTTTTTGTGCTATGTGCTCGCTCACGGCTTTTGTTTTCTTTCGAATGCCTCCAGCAAAGGGGCCAAAAAAAGCCAAGGAGCCATAATCAATATTTAAGTGTCTCTGCCCTCGGCGGGGTCAGGTTAGCGCTGGGAGCAGAAGTCACGAGGTTTGCCTGCTGCCTGCCTCGGTGTCCCTCTTGCCCCAGCCCTTGCCTCCGATTTCCGTGGGGTGAGCCCAGCATTTCCATCTAAGAGTCACGCGGCCTGGCTTGAGGAGCTGGGAATCAACGCACGCACCGATACGGGTCTGGCTTCCCCATCACCCAGTTCCACCGCAGGGCCGTAACTCAGTCCTGTAACAGAGGGCAGGCTGGCCTTCCTCCAACCAGTCACTCCATCTATGTGCAGTATTTTTACTTTGCCTGTTGTGCTGCTACAAAAATGCTGAACTTAAGCAAAATATACTTCTGTATTATTTTATACAACAATTCAGTGACTCGGTGACTCCAGTTTTGGATCACCTCATTCAAGCTGCTTTTCCTCTGCTTCTCTATGCAGATGATGTCTCTTCTGTCTGGGTAATGACAAGCTTTATTGAAAGGTTTGTATGAAAGATGCTATTATGCTACATATTCTTTGCAGTGCATCAGGACATCTTGTTACAGCAGCCTTGTTTCTTATTAACACTTGACTTAAGCCATCCAGATTCGCACGCTGGGGGAAATGAGGGGGCTGTTATTTATTCTGACCTATTTGTCTGTTAGTTGCAATGACTATCTGGGAATGCATGGGAAGAAGCAAGCTTCAGATCTTCCTCTGCAGACATGTTGGAGCAATACGCTCTTATCAGATCAGTGGAGCTCAGATGCTCAGACAGAAAGATAGGCTTGCTTTGCTCTCAGGTTTTTGCATATCCTAATGAATCTCATTTGCTCAGCCCTGAAGGCAGGTCATCAAACGAGTCTGTCCCACCACCCCCAACGTCAGAGGGAACTGCGGGGTGAGGCTAATAAATCAATGTGTGGAAGGACTGCTGCACGCCGGCCTTGAGCCGCTGGAGGGTGCGGGATGGCGCAGGCAGGAGCTCTGTACAGGCTGGCGTTGGCAGCAAACGCACCGTGTACAAAGGGCAGGCTGGGCACTTGGTGTCTGTAATTAGGGCTTCTGGTCAGCTCGTGTGAGTCAGCCAAGATGTGTGTACACGTGGCTGTGTGTACCTGTCCTGGGAACAGGGCCCGGTGTGAGGGGGGCTGTGCTTTGTCTGTCTGTCTCCTGGAACAGCTGTTTCAGTCTTGAAAGCTTTTCTTTAAAATTTGGGGAGTGGGAGGAGAAAATAGAACTGCTTCTTCCCTTACGTTTTACTACTTTGGCTTGCACTTACAGGATGTGAAATATGGACAAGATGGCAGAGCAGAATTTGGAGGCAGAGAGGAGGATTGGCAGGATTTCTGCCACCCCTCCAGGCCTTGCACAAGCATTATGTTAACCTCTGGAACTTCCATGAAATGTTTTCAGTGTTCTCACTTCATGCACGAGAGAACAGGGGTGAGGATTGTGCTGACCAGCCTAAAGAATGCAGAGCAAGCACTTGCCTTGCTCAGAGTTGGGGTCATACCTCTGGACTTACCTCGACCCTCTTCCTTGTGCTGAGCACAGTTAAGTCTCAGGGAATCGATGTCTGCTTGCACATCTCAAAGCCCACTCAATTTTCTGGGCCCATGAGACTCTCCAAGACCACAAAGATGGTTAAACTCCCTAACTTCATGGTTGCCCATTTTCGGTTGCACCTCTGAGAGTCTACCTCTGGGCATATATGGGCCACGGGGAAATCTGCAGTTTATTTTTGAGGGGTCACGGCTTACACTGCACAGTGCTCAAGCTTGTTTTCTATTTTTAATCATGCTAAAATTGCATGTGTACCACAGAGCTCATGGTTTGGGCTATCCACACAACCAGCAACTTGCTGTGCCAGTGCCAGCTCTGTGTGAACTCCAAGCCCAGTCAATGAATGTCGTCTCCATAGAGAAGCAAGAAAAAAAGTCACATCTATTGTAGTCTGTCAGCTTCCCTAACCACTCCAAGCCATTAGCTCTGAAGACTTTTCAACTGCATCCACATAAAATGCATTCTGCCATTCTGTTTCTGATGATGTGCTTTAGATTCATTTTTTAGGCTGCTTTCAAAGTTCACAGGCAATATATTTGTATCAAAGACATACTGGCCCTTTTTTGCACCCTGGGAAATGTCTGAGGACAGCAAGCACCTGGTTTCCCTTGCAACTCCCCAAAGATTTTTATGCCAGTGTAATGAGAATGAGCATTGAGCAGCAAATGGGCATCGGAGATGTATAGCTCTGCCTATGGTTTTGGAAGAGGATGGCCTTTGCATTCTTGGGTTGTGCTTTGCGTAGGTGGATGAGTAGCTGCAAAGCCAGAACTAAGCAATCTGAAAATGAACAGCAGAGCTCTGAAAGTGAAATGGGGAGTTTAGGTCATTTATAACATTAGATGGGAGGTAGCTGATGGTGAAGTGGTTTGTGTGTGTCGGTGCAGCTTCTGGGACCAACTGCCACGTGAACTGGGAATGATTAGGACATGTTTCAGCCTGGGGCTGCAGTCCTGACCACCTCAAAGGCCCACGGGGTGTGCTGTGAAATGCCAGGAGTGATCACAAGCGCTGGGTTCCAGACTTTAAGCTCACTAGAGGCGAGATGTGGTAAGGCACTTTGGGCAATATGGCAGCAGATTGAGTTATGTGTCTAAACATAACTTCTTTCTCTCTCCTGACTGTTTTGAGCTTTTGGGTTTGAATCTGGAAGTACAGTCTTTGCTATATCACTTGCTTTTGTAATGAACTTTCCAGGTGAACGCACATACAGGAGAGAGTAGAGGACTCCTTGTGCATTATACAACATTTGTTACAGTACGGCGCAAGCACTACCCGTAGCCTGGAAACCAGTGCCAGCAGAGTGTGAGTGATGCCAGGGACAAGCATTAAAGCAAATTCTGGACAAGAAGAAGCTATTCAACCTAAGATATTTTTTTGATGGAGCATATGTGTGCCTCAAGGTATATAGAGGAGAATATAATTCCACAGTGGACCTTGCTACCACTTATCACAGCTTTTAAATAGGTTTCTAGATTTCAAACTGGACCCCAGCTACAGGTAGTTGCATTGCTAGTATTGCCGGTACACCTATCACTGGGCATTTTTCCTGCTGCACAGGAGGGACGTACACTGCTTCTGTCCTGCGTACTTACACAGACCCCTATATGCATTTTACTTAAAAATGCCTTGGGAGTCCATTAAATGCAAGTTCTGTTCTTCTCACAGCAGTTCTGTGCCTGTGTAGTAGATGTCACAAAATAGCAGCAGATAGGGTATAATTTTAGCTTCCTAAGTTGCTTTCCGAGTTGGAAATAGTCTATGAAAAGCCTGTGTGTAATAAGACATCTGGGACTTACTCATCTGGGGTCTTCCATGGGTCCCTTTGGCGCCGTGGTTCCTTTCTAGGGTGATAAAGCAGAAGTCATTGGTGTTAATTTAATGGAAAGTCCCAGCACCCTCTTCCAGATGTATAAACTACCACATACTAAAGGAGGCAAAACCCAGAGCTGTAACATTCAAATCCAGAAACATATGGTATATGTGTATGTTGCAGCCTCCACCAGCCATATCCCGTAGGTAATGGTATACTCCTTGGCATAATTAGCGATTACGGCTTTGTGCATCAGTAACAGATGATGTGGCTATGCATGATTTATGCAGCACAGAGACAGCTTTGCATGCGGCTGGGGTGTGACGTCGGCGGCTCTTTATGTGCCTCAGTAGCACAAGGCAGGAGCTTAATGAGGAGGTTATTCATGTCCTGTCTGCACCGCTGACTTTGCTGCTGTAGGTATCCGCAGGCCCGTAGAAACAGTCCTGGACCCGTGTGTGGTGTGAGCTCTCTCTGAGGGTTTCCCCGTGGAAGGGAGGATGAGGAGGCAGCCAGGAGCGGCACAGCCTATGCCCTCAGTCCTGCCTTCACCCTCAGTCCTGTCACTTCCAGATCACATTTATTTCTCCTTTCCTGCTGGAGGCATTTTCCTCTGGGCTTGGCTTGGCTGTGGCTTAGCTGCCCCCCTCGCTGTCCGCAGCAAAGAGCTCAAAAGAGACTTGCAGGACAAGCCCTTGCTACCACACACTGCCTGTGTAAAGGGGCAGTCGTCTTCAGAGGCTGCTCTTTTAAATGTTCTCCCATCCTTCTAGGTGTTCAGCACATCTGACTGCTCTGTTGTTATGGTGTTACTACAGTGTTCACTGTAGCAGATTGATACAGGTAGAATTCACCTTGGCAAACATCTGAGTTCTTCTATTGAGGAAAAAATGCTTGTCATCTGGCTGAGTGCCACAGAATTTGCGGACAGCCTTGCTCTCTTCAGCAGTGCTGTTTGTGACCAATTTTCCAGCTGTATGAGCTTGAGCTCATATGGTCTTCAGTTTCCTAGGGAAAATGGGCAACCCTAGAAGAGAAAACATAAAGGAGTGGACTGGATGATTTAATAAAGCATTTGCCTCTCTGACATCCACGCATGTATGGATTGTCGTTTAAAGGGAAATACAGTGAATAGTGGCTTGGACTCACAGTTAAGGGAGTTTTATGTTTTATAAATATTGGGAATGTTGTTTTAAAGTACAGTTGGGTTATCCTGATGGAAGCTGAATTGGAAGCACCCACAGAGACATAAGGAAAGTAACTGGAAGGCATTACAGCAAATCCTCAGTGAAGGCAGAATTTGGTCCAGTACGTGATATCACCCTGTTTTTAAAATGAATGAGTAAATACAGTGCTTGCTGTGGAGTTGGGATCCCAGCAGTCATTCCTTTGCCTGCGGGGCTTGAGGGCCAAGCCTGTGGCACAGGAAGGTGACTCTCCATAGCACCCTGCCTCGCGGCACTCGCCCCTGTGCCATGGTAGCAGAAAAACCTCCGGTATCAGCTGGTACAGAAGAGCCATCGATTCTTCTCAAGCCACTGCCCCCAGCTCATTGAGCCCCACCTCACTGCAGCAAAGGCTTACTCTGATCTTTTGCACTGCATCAAAACCATGAGACCCCAGCAAAACGCATTGCAGCCTGTGCTGGAGGAAGGAGGTGCCTGGGGGTCTTGGGCAGTCCTTGATGTGGTGGGTGAGATTGGAAAGCTGCCTTAGCTGCCCGTGGCTGAAGGTTTCTGTCTCAGGAGGGACAGGGATCGCCTGTACTAATGCATCTGTCACTGCAGCGCAGCACACAGGGGAGAATGGGCCCCTTTGTGCGTTGCCAGTGTGCCCTGCCAGGGAAAGGCTGGGGATCAGATCTCATCTCAGCTTCTGCTTCCTGCCAGACCTCCACCCTCAGCCCTTGCTCGCCCTGCGCCATCAGCATTGGGTCTCTCCTCTTTGTGGCTGGGGAGGGGTTTGCAATTGGCTTGGGAAGGTTCTGGGGTCAGTGTGACACCGGTGCGCACCACGGCGCTGCTTGGGAGCCCGGTGCTTTACCTGGCCTCGCTCTGCTGGGGAGCCGAAATAGGACCCAGCTGGAGTAGCTACAGGTTAAATGCTCAGTGGGGAGTGGGCATGTGCTGTTACCTCAAGGCCAGCAGTAGGGTGAGAGACCCCAACACATTTGGCTTGAGCTGGCGTGGTGCTGCGAGCCCCTGGTGCCCCCAACACTGGGAGGGTTTGGGGGAGTTGAGTGTGGCCAGCCCATGGGCTGGGGAGGGGGCTGCAGTGCGAGTGGGCTCATGTTTGGTGCAAAGCAGGGAGGGATGCTGGAAACCTGGACAGCGGTGAGCACAGTCCCCCAGCTCTCGCCTGTGTGCCCGGTGAATTAAAGCGTTTCCCACATCTTCTCTTCCTGTTTTTCTGTTTACTGAGATCCCAACGCAGGTGCTTTAGCTCCCTGGCAGCTGCCTGGCCATCTCCTCTACATTCCTCCTCAAGGAATTTCATAAATAGGTGCCTGTGTCAGGCTGGGATTTTGCATGAGAAGCTGGCAGAGCCTAGTGCTGAGGTCTGGCTGTTGAGCTGGCCTTGTTTTTACGTGCTGATTTTATTCCTCTGTGTCTGTGTTTGGGAAGGCTGCTTTGTTTTGGGTGGGGTTTTTTTTTTTGACACTGCGTAAAAATAAACTCCAATCTGCTAAAAATTTGGCATTTCACTCCCACTGGCTGGGTGCTGACACATTCCAGGGTTTGACTTCAGGAATCTGGGATGTAGGAGGCAGGTTTTGATCAGGCAAGAGTGCCCCGCTTCAGTTTGTGGGTGCTGGAGGGTGAGATCCTGCCCAGGCAGTGCACCCAGCTCTGCTGAGCATCGCTGAGAAAGTCTTTATCCTTTGGGAGAGAGGGGACCCACCGTTCCGTGGCTGGCTGAGGGTGTCTTGCAGCGTGGCTTTCGGGCATACAAGCAACTGCTTTTCTACAGGGGTAGGAACTGAAATCGGCCTCCCAAACCTCTGTGAATATCAGATCAGAGCCTGTTTCCCTAGTTCTAGGTCACAAGCTGGAGCCAAGGAAAGAAATTCCATGCCTGCTACCTTCATTTGAGGACCTCAGGTGGCCTGTGGAATGTGTTTGGGTCAGCAGAAGGTACCTGCAGGCTTTGTGCTGGGCACAGTCTGCAGCATTACATGATGGAAAGGCTCTTGGGTGAAATCTTGGCCCTGCAGACATCCAGTGGATCCTGCACCACACCAGACTTTCAGCCCCACTTCTTCATTTGACTGCCCAGCACGGAGAAGTGGTGGCAGTGACATTCTGGTCCAGCCGACTAGCTGGCCGCTCTCTGCCATCTGCAGCAGCACAGCCCGGGGTGTGCAGGTCCTCACTGCCGGTGGAATCGCTGGAAAGACAGTGTCAGCTGAGCTCCATCTCATACATTTACTTTTGCTTGTCTCTTCTCTGCAGGTGTGTATTTCACCCTGCCTGTTCCTCCTCCCGACCTCCCGTATACCAGGACCATACGCACACATCTCTGCACTTGCTCTTTTCTTTTGCTCTCTCTGCTCCTGGCCACCGGGCCAAAACACACAGTCCCCTGCCTGAAGCACTGGTGGCTCTGCGGGAGCCGCGGGGCCCCGCTCTGCACCGCCTCGCCCCGCAGCACGCACCGCGCCAAAGCTCCCCACGCTCTCGCCGCGGCACAAAAACAAAATCTGCCCCAGATGAGATCACCTTCTTCCTATCAGAGCAAACAGCTAATCTCCTCGTTGCTTAACCATTGTATCAGCAAAGCGAGCTGACCTGGTACAAGGCATAAATGTGACTTTGGCAATGTGGCCTTTAACCTTTGTTGCACAGAAGATAAAGTCTCCCGGCGCCGTGGGGTGGTGGGATGTGTGGTTGGGTTCGGGCATCAGGGTGGCACCGTCACCCCAAAAACCCATTGGTGAGCGAGCATGAGGAGCGCTGGAGAGGGCTGGAGGTAGTCAGCTATTTGGAAGCCACGTTGCCATGGCTGTCGGGAGCGTGCCGGGAACATAACGCTGCTCAGCCCAGGAATGTTGCTGTCTGACTTGTTTTGTGCGGCTCAGTGTGGAGCGGGGGACAGGCAGTAACCTCGCACAAGGACTAGGCTTAGAACAATATTGAGTGAATGTGCTGACAGGCTGAGAGAGATTGCAACAAAGGAAATTACTGAATCATAGCATGCTAATCCAAGCATTGCGGGAGAGCTTATGGTTCAGGCGTTGTGAACAAACACCTTGTATGAGGAGGAAACCGATTTGGGAATTGTCAGATAGAGCATGAAGAGGATTTTGTGGTGGTGAGAGGTGCTGTATTAGCAGCTACAAAACAAAACCTCTTCCATCTGTCTTCAAGAGGGAAGTTAAACATGAATAACAACAAAAGGCTCCTCTATACCGTCCTACCTCAACGCAGATTGGGGACTTGAAAAGCGAGTCTGTTCCCCTGACACGTTCCATCCGTGGCCCTGGGTAGGAGTGCCAGCCAAGAGGACAATAAATGCCAAATGTCACAGTGTTCCTGAGATGGAGACACTTGCCCAATGGAAACTGGACTGGAGCCAAACCCGTTTAGCATAAGCCACCAAACAGTCATGAATTAATTGTAATCTTTGACAGGTGCATCAGGAATGCTTTTGGAGAGACTGCTGTTTGCCCTGGGTGCATCTGGAGATCCGTGCTCACAGCGACGGCAGGGAAATATTATCTCACAGTATGCAAAGCCACCTAAACAAACAGAAGTCTCTAGGAAGTGACTTGAATGCCTGAATCCCCTTCTAGCAAGCTATTTGTGCTGCACCTAAATATATATACATATGTATTTATACATGCACACATGTGAGATCACTTCCATAGCACCTGTCCTTTGCTGGTCCCAGGGTGACTTAACCTGTCTGAACCTCACCTCACAATAGTTGGCTTCATGGCTGAGGGAACTGAGCAAGGTGACACAGCAAGCCTGTGGCAGAGCCAAGTATAAACCCAACCTCTCCTGGTGCCCAGACAGGAGCTTTAACCACAAGACTCCTTCCTCTAAATGTGTCAGCTGGCACTGTCAGCAAATGCAGCACGATAATTCTTTGCCCTTTCAGGAATGTACAATATTTATGAACGGTACATGTATGGATTGTAAACTCAAGCGTTAGCAAAAGATTCAAGTTATTATTATTATCGCACATGTCCAAGCAAATGTCTACACATTGTGTTTTTGCTCTCTTACTCATTTATAGTGTTCTGTTATACTGAGCTCCTCCTAGGGAGGTGTTCAGGGATGTATTTGGGAAACTCGTGCCTGTGCACGGGCAGTTGATTAACTCTTGCAGGCGGATCTGAATTGAGTTGGTTTAGTGCTTGATGGGAAATCACTGAGGATATCATCACTGGCAAGTCAGCAGATATTCTTCTGAAATGAACAGCGTCTGCATGACCACGCTGTGAAAATATTGACACTGACGGATGGAAAGAGGTGTGTGAGTCTTTGGTGACGGTGGCTCAGCTACAACTTGCTGTGTGTTTACGCTGTGGTGGTTATTAAATATACCATTCGTGGCGTGTGACCACATGGGCACTGGGCGCCGTATTTACACAGAACACAAAGACTCTTCCTAACCCAGGCCCCACACCTACCCAGTTAAACCAAGAAACAGCAGCTGTGGGCAGTGTGAAGGATTGCTGGAATTACACAGGAGCAGAAGAGGATGGATTTGGGGAAGTTCATGCTGCCCGTGAGGGAGTTCAGCTGCAGTCCTCAAAGCCACTTCAGAGCTGCTGCAACGCACGGTGGAGGTCGGAGCCAGGATTTGAGGAGAGCAGGCGCATTCGCAGGGCCCTCCCCCGGAGCGCAGACACCTGCTCCTGGGCTGCAAGTAGGGCATGCTCGGAAAATGAAGGAGAAGGAAACTGCGGCAAAGACTGCCAGCACCCGGGTTTGCTGATCAGCTGCGGGCTGAACATCATCCAGCAACTGCTGGAGAAAAAGGAGGCATGTCAACAGCGTTGCCACCGGATCCCCGGCGTTAACTAGAGGAAACTGAAGCCCTATTTCCACTGGGCTCAGACTGATGACTGGAAAAATGTTTCTCTGTTTACAGGAATCTGAAACCTTGTAATTCTCCTCTGCTTTCCCTCCTCCTTGCCCTTGCACTCTCCCCTGCAGGCAGCCAATCGCTAGCGGCCACATTTGGAAAGGAAGGTTTATTCAAACTCGAAACCTCTGTAATTTAATAAGAAAAACAGTTTAGGAACAATAGGAACCACAGCAGCAAGATAAACAAAATATTTAAAAAGTTCAGGCCTAGAAAAATTTGGACTAAGTGCCTTGAAATGAGAGATGCTGGTCTCCCTGGGGACCAGTAATAAGAAGACAACCACCTGATACCACCAAGGGCTGAGCAGGAAACCAGCATCTGGAGGACAGAGCTGAGCTGGCGTGAGTCCTCACAGGAGCTGGGTGCTTTCCTGCAGCTGCCTGTCTCAGGAAGGGCTGGCACCAGAATCTCCAGATCTCACCTTGATTCTTAAATTTGGTTGATTTAAAACCTGGAACGTGACCACTGTGTCCCTGCTCCGACTGCGTGGGCTGAAATGTAGGGTACGGCTGTTTGCATTTGGATGGTACAAAGGCTGTGACTTGTGTGCTGTCTCTCTGTGATGAACATGGACAGACAGCAACACGTTCAGATACTATTAGAAGAAAATTCATATGAAATAAAGTCTGGATTAAAGAAAGATTCAGATACTGCATAAAAAGTAGGCCTTTCCTTGTCTTTACTTATTCATTTCTCAGGTCATTGTTGAATCTCTTGGGTTGGGGTCCTTTCTTGACTCTGGTTTCATTCCCAGAAAAGTAGCTGAATCTCCACTCTGACTAGAGGAAAAATCCTAAACTTGCCATATCAGTCAGAGGAACAGCTTATCCTTCTTTTTCTGTAGCTGTAAATCCAGCAGTATTTGTGGGGTCGAATAGAAATGACAAGTGAAACAGGAGGAGGACATTTGGACAGGCTTCTCCAAGTGCCTCTTGGACCCACTGTGCTGTACATGAATTCACCTTGCTTTGAGTTCAGGTGAAGCAGGAGCTGGATTCACAGGCAGTTTGGACCCAGGAGGCATTTTCTCTAAACCAGCAAAATTCAGTAATTCAAATGAAAGCCTTCAGCCTGTCTCTGGTCTATGTGATGTATATTATCTTTATTACTACCTGTCCTGCGTCTTGTATATCATCATTATTTAATGTCGCAATGCAAACAGGTGGTTATTAGCGACTTGTAGATGGTTTGTCCTTGTTTTGGACCAAAGTTCACAAGTGTTGAACACAAAGCTGCATCCTAGCCTTGCTTTGGTAATTGTTTAAAATCTTTTCCTCATGTCTGTGAAATTATCCTCCTACTAGGGGAGGTCGGTGGGCCAGGAACGTGGCTGAGCCCTCTGCAGCTGCCGGGGCTGTGGGTCCTGCTGTATCCCTGCCCCAGGCTGGGATGTGACCATGGCTGCCTGTGCTGATCTCCCTCCACCACGAGCTGCGGCTCCTAGGTACCCACTGCCCAAAGCACCCATCTCGTTCTGGGGTACTTGTGCTGGCGCCAGGGCACCACAGAGACAACCCCCAGTGTGGATATAAAAGCTCAAAATGCTGCACATTGCCTTTAATTTTCTTTATTTTTCCCCCTTTCTGGAATCCTATTGTGAATTATTTTGTAGGCTAATGCTGAGTCAAGCAGCTGTATTAGCTCCTTATTACCTGTGTGAAAATGGCAACTGCAAGAGCATCCAGCAATTTTAGCACCCGAAGGTAAAGGTGAGAATGGGAAGGACGGAAAGCCCAGGCAGCTCAGTAGGAATTTACCTTCCTCCTATTTCAAAACTGGCAGTGTTAAATCTTTAGTATTAATTGGAGATCATGTGCGTTTGAATACCACAGATGCATTATTTACCAGCAGAAAATTCTGGCAGGACTGAAAATACCCTGAGATACTAAGTGAAGCAGGAACCTTTTGAATTATTCAGAGCTTGGAGAGACAGCAATCATTGCTGCTGTTGTAACAAGTTTATTATTTTAGATTATTTTCTGGTACTCTCTTGTGTGCACGCCCATGCCTTTGTTGTGCCTTCTTTCTTCCCCTCTTCCCCCTTACGTTCAGCAACGTCTTCGAAACTCACAGGCGTGCGTATTGCCAGAGCCCCCCACTCTCTTCAGATAGTTTGCTTGTGAGGAGTAATTTCTTTTCATGTAATATTTTATTGCCATCTGACTTGAGCAACTCCTGATGGTTGGCGTGGCAAAGTACCGAGAAGTGCATCCCCCTCCAAGCAGGCTGACCCTCCCCCGGAGTTGCCCCTTTACAGTTCACTTTTGTACCTTGAGGTCCACATGTTGGAAGTTTTCTTCTAAGAGATTTTCTTTCCTCGTTCCCTTTAAATCTTGTAAATAGGCTCCTCTGCTTCTTAGGTAATTGCAGTTATTTTTGGAGCAGTGAATTCACATTAAGGCAAAAAGTATTTACTGCAAAAGGCATAAATGCAGGTGGAGATGTTCCTGAACTATGGAGAGTGCTGAGAAGAGGGCTGTGCTGCACCCACGGTGTGCATCCCTGTCCTCGTCCACGTGGCTTCTCTGTGCAGTGACACAGCCCTGGGCACCCAAAATTAGAGCCATCTTGTTGACTACTGTGAGCTCTGTTTCACGGAAAGTCAGTTAAAAACTGCAGAGAACAGGGAGTGGTTGAGGGGACATTGGCTGATATGTGATCATCATCACCTTATCCGATATTCTTCTGGCTCAAAATCTTTGGCAAGGGACCAGAGCTCCCAAGAGAGTGAGTGCCAGCAGTGTCCAGTGTGTATCTACAGCCTGGGGGGTGAAAAGGAGAAATCGTCCTTCCAGGTAACCTATGGCTCTTTCCAGAGAATTGGGATCTCTTTATTCCCCCCAATAGCCTGATCTCCCCTCCCAGCCCCACTATAGAAACAGATTTATTTTGGGCCTGCTTTTGTGCAAAGATATCCCTCCATAATCTCTCCACTCCATTTTTCATGGCTTTTAAAAAGTGAATTTGACAGGAGGAAGCACTGCTGTTGTGATAGCTCTGTAGACTGAACTCTTAAAAGAAAAAAAACCCTATTGTCATTAGAGAAGAGCTGAGGGAGCACTGTTTGGATTGAGTTGGATCAGTCTGGGTGATAGGATTCAGCATTCAGGGCTGAACTAGGGCTGAGCCTCTTGTTTTGTAGCCGTACAGTCCCACGAGCTGTTCCCCTGAGAATTCAGCTATGGATACCAGACACCTTATCAGGATTGCTGTAGCCTCCTGAGAGCTGCTGCATTTTTAGCTGAGTCTTTCAAAGAAGTGCTTTTAAGATAACTTCTGCATCTGAACTTTTTCCAGAAAATCATAGAATAATTTAGGTTGGAAGGGACGTCTGGAGGTCACCTAGTCCAGCCTGCTGTTCAAAGCAAGGTCAACTTCAAAGTTAGATCGGGTTACTCAGGACATTGCCCAGTTGAGTTTTGAATATCTCCAAGGATGGAGCTTGAACAGACTCTCTGGATAGTGTAAATGCTCTCATCAATTTTTTTCCTGTGTGTCATCTGAATTGTCCTTACTGCACCTTATGCCCATTGGCTCTCATCTCATTAGATTAGATTAGATATTAGAAAGAAATCCTTCCCTTTGAGGGTGCTGAGGCCCTGGCACAGGATGCCCAGAGAAGCTGTGGCTGCCCCTGGATCCCTGGCAGTGTTCAAGGCCAGGCTGGATGGGGCTTTGGGCAGCCTGGGCTGGTGGGGGTTGTCCCTGCCCATGGCAGGGGAGTTGGAACTAGATGGGCTTTGAGGTCCCTTCCAACCCAAACCAGTCTGTGGTTCTATGATTACTGTGCAGAGAGGAGGCAGGCTCTGAGAGGAGTCAGTCAGGTTTTTCTATTTAGGTTGTGGAAGACTGCAATTAAACACCTCCAGAACCTTTTCTCTTGAACGCTAAAAAAAATTGGTTCTCTCAGCCCATTGCTTTATGTTGTGTGTCCTGGCTCCCTGATGTCTCAGTGCCCCTCTGCTTCACCCTGTCCTGTTTGCCAGTCTCTTCCCTATCCTGGGGAGCCACAAACTGGACTCAGTACCCCAAAATGCAACCTCACAGCTGCTGAGGAGAGGGGGATAATCCCTTCTTTTGGCTTGCTGGCTATAGTCCTGCTAATACAGCCCAACAAGGTTAGTCTTCATTGCTGCAAGGGCACACGGCTAATTTATGTCTAACTTGATACCCATCAGGGTGCCAGGTCCTCTTCGGCAGAGCTGTCGTGTAACCAGGCAGACCCCCAAGTGCTGAAGCAACCCTCTACCAGTGTCAGATTGGTCACGTACATGCTGTGATAGGATTCTGGATTCTGCATGGGCAATATATCTTGGAAGTTCATATTTGAGGGTTCAGCTCCAAGAGTTCATGTGACAACCACATCATGTGGTCAGACCAAGAGATTTTCCTTGAATACCTGTACAGATCAGAGAGATATGTAGTCACTGGAGAAGAAATGGGAATAAAGACTTAAGGCTGAATTCAGATACGCTGTTGTGGCTGCTGCTGTGTCAGGCCAAGAGGCTGCAGTCCCCTTAGACGTGCCAGCATAACTGCAAGCATAATTCCTTCCTAGCCCAGTTCTGTCAAAATATTTTTGGTTAGTTTAAACGCAGGGAGGGAGATGATGATGTTTATGGAGAAAAGATAGGAAGGTGACAAACAGACTGCAGTTCGCTTAGGGATGGTAACGTCCCTGGAGCTGCAGGCAAGAACAGCTACAACTTTTTGGCACTGACATTTCTGACATGCTTGTGTTGCTGCATCAAGACAGATCTGGAGCTCCCCAAAGGGGCTGTGGACCAGGTGCCTTCAAACAGCTTCCCAAGTGTTGTCCAGTGTGATGTTAAACAGAGCAGCACTCCAGAGCACACCCAGGACTGCATGGCACCACAGGGAGAGGATGTTGGTTCCATGCTGACCCACAGGGACCTCAAACAGGAGCTTTAGCATGAGGGACCAAGTCAACCCAAAGTCTTTGGGAGCACCAACCCACAGACCTGGTGGTGTGGCAGGGCCTTACCATTCAAAATACAGCAGCACTGGAAAAGCCAGACCGCAAGGTATCAGCAATGCCATGGGAAGTCTCTTGGGCATCCAAGGTATTCATAGGTCCCTCTTCTTCCCACACGGGTGTTTTGAAGAGGTTATTCAAAAGCACAGGTGAAGCTGAGCCGTGCTGATTTTTGAAGGGCACAGAATTCCTTTGAGCATCTTTGAAAAACGTAGTTAATTAAATTAGACTTGCTTGAGAATGGAGTGGAATGAAAGATTGTTGTGGGTAGATGGGTATGCTGTTTAACTGCACAAAAAATAGTCATTTTGCTTAGCTTTTTCATGCAGACTTGGGGTGGAAGGGGTGCATTTGTCTGTCTGAAAAATCAGCTTCAGATCCCTTTATTGGTCCGTGGCTTGTTCTGGGATTACAGTCTATTTGGGATGCTGTGAATAGAAGGCAGATCAGGGCAGTGTTTTATGTAAGGTAGCACTCTGCACTATTTTTAAATTTTTATGATATGGCAGGCTTGTTCTAGTATTTTAATAAAATGAGACATGCTCTTCCTTTTCTACCACAGCAGCAAAATCTAGTCTAGGGCTGCCCTGCTTGACAGCTTGTGGCAGGATTATAAAAAATAGTTTATTCTGGAGCTATATATAAATGTTATACGTGGGCGGAGGCTGGACAGAATTGTCTCAGGGGTCACATCCAGTATGCAGAGCACCCTTTGCACAACTTTCTTCTACAGATGCTGGCAGTCAATAGCACGGAAAAATTATTTTTTAATTTTTTTTTTTTTTTTAATTTCACAAAAGCAGGGTCTGTAGCTTTATCCGCCTTTTGGAAGAAGGGTTGGAACAACCTAGAGCCTAGTACCTGGCAGATGTGCCCTGCGCACCTGCAGAGTGAATATCTGTTTCTCAGCATCCTGTATCCCTTCTGCCTCATAGCACACGTCAGGTATTTCCCAAGAAGAGCCTGGCTGATTTATCTGCCTGACAGTGGTGAAGGCAGATGGAGATATGTGGAAAGGGTTTTCTGCCTTCCTGTCCCCACCACTGCTGTCCTCCTTATCCACGTGGACTGTGGAGTTCACCTGGAGCAGGATACCTGCTCTCCAAACACAAAGTGTATTTGGGCTTGAGGCTGAGAGAGGGCTTCACATGTGCCATGGGCATCCGTGTTGCCATCTCACTACTTCTGTCCTCAAAATAAACCAATTCCTTTCCAAAGGAAGCAACCCCCTTCATCTGAGCTGCTGATGTCAATGTAGTACATTCATACTCTGCCATTTCCCCCCAAAAATGCTTTGTTTGTGACATTTTTTCCCCCCAATTCTGCCTTCATTACGTCTCCATACAGTAACACCGCGTATGTTTACAGGCCTGATTCTCCACGGGTTCTAAGTCCAGAGCCACTCTAACTCTGCTAGAGTTAAAATAAACATGTGCTTGCTTTAATCATGTGAGCTTAAATAAAACATGTATAAACTTCTTAAAAGTTAACTAGGACTTGCTCAGGTTTTGATAGTTTAACTGTGGTTAAATGGGTTTTATCAGATTTTCCTGAATGATTCACCTCTGGGCTAAAAATAAAACAGGAGGCACTTTGGGGTAATTTACAAAAGACGTATGCACGAAAGCAGGGGTTTGGAGTCAAAGCATCTTCTCTTGCAGTCAGAGTATTGCACGACAGCCCTGATAGTTCTGTGCAAACTGCCTGATGCGGGAGAGACAGGGAGAGAAAAACAACGAGGAGCAAAATCTGGCAGATTCATGGGCGTTACTCCATATTTTTACTGTAGGAGCTGTGATAAGAATTTACTCACCAGGGTTTTAAAAATTCAATAATTATTTAAAAAACATCACTGATGTGGGGAAGAACAAGGGAAAAAAATAAAAGACCTAAAGACAAGATAAGTTGTTAGAGATGCAAGGAAATGCTGCTGTTGTCTTCAGGCTAAATCTATCGGAACAGAGCGCCATAAATCGAAGATTCATTGCTCCCTCTGCTCATTAGCTGTGTGAAACTGTGACTAAGCTTGAAGGTTAGTTGGTGTAGCACAGTATTATTGTTCTTATTGCCTTGCTCTGAATCAGGCGCGTCGGCAGGCAGCCATGATTCACACATACTGCCTGCCTTGCTAGGTGCCAGATTTCCACTATTTTTTTCCGTGAGGGGGAAGATTCTGCAGCCTTGTATGTCTTCTGGCTTCATTAATTTTTCGCCTGGACAAAGGCAAAATTATTGGAGTGGATCTCTTATTTATTAAAGGAATTGAATTTGTTCACCAGACTAGACAGGGAATGTAACAGGCAGCAATGTAAAGCATGAAGGATGCAAGCCCAGTGGACATTTTTATTTTAACAATGAAAATATGCAATCTGTCTCAGCAAAATACAGCTGCTGAGCAAATTAACTCGTGTTGAATGCTTATTGGGGGCCCACAGCTCATTCTTTTGTTCTTCCTGTTCGGTAAATGTGTTTTTCTGACTAAGAAATAATAGATTGTGGCTCTATAGAGCCTTTCATCAGATGATCTCAAAGTACTTGGCAAACATTAGTGGTTTGCCTTGGAGAGACTAAACCTTATAGTATATCCAGTGGATGGTACCTAGAGAGCAGGGTGAAAAGTACATTGCAGCTACTAAAGAGGGCTGCAAAGCGTTAGGGTAATGTGACTAACAAATGCCAGGTGATATTCTCTGACTGGATGTCTGGTGTGAAAGCTGAAATATTTCTTTTTTCATTTATGACAACATTCAGAGGATATAATAATAAGGTTTTAATTTTTAATTCCCCCTCCCCCCAAGCTAAGGTGCCGGTCACCCAAATATCCAGCTAACTTTATTGTAGGGTCTATGAGCCCTGGCTCCCACCCAAGCCTTTGTTCCCATTTCCCTATACTGCTCCTATGGAAAGTAGCCCATCCCACCTACCAGCTGGGAATTTCCCTGACACATGGGCATTCTCTGAGTAATACGAGATTGGCAAATGGTGGTGTGTCACAAACCCCCCCTCATCAAAGCAACGAAGTATGTTAGGAGTGCCTGAATATTCAGTATCAAAAGACTTTGAGCTGTAGCCTCTCCATGCTCTGTCTCATCTGGGTTGCAATCCGCAGTGCTTTAGGAAGTTAATTAGGAAAGCCCTGGAGTTGTGGTAATTTGAGGTAGGGACTGTAGCAGTCTCCAGTCAAGTCCAGAATTAGAGCAGAGACAATTTTCTCACATCTTCTTGGTTGCTCCTAGTGCACTGTTTTGACTCAAAGACTGTAGAAGGCACAGCTGATGTTGGCTTTGCTGGCAATTTTTAGACTCCTGTTGCTGCTATGCTGGTCTTTTTACCCACCATTCAAAACCAGGTTTACAGAATTTCAGCATGAAATCAAGTATCTGCTCAAAGGTAGGTGTTTTGCACAGGTCTGGACAGAGTTCTGGGTTTGGAGCTAGAGCTGCAAACCTGATACTCTGAAATTCACAGAGGGGGAAAATGCAAACTTCTGGATTAAAAAATGATCCACATAGTTCCACAACTGGTAGGAGCACTGTTCTGATGCAACCCAAGGCAGCAGAATCCTTAAACAGACAGCAATGAGAACACCACTGAATAGTCACTTTGGAAATACAGCCTTATGAGAACACCTCTGAACTGGGATGACATTGGACCTAAGCGTATGTCTTTTAGACCCAGGCATGAATTCATTGGTAATGTAATTTTGTTATGAGAATCTGAGAAATCTGCATATCATCATCTTTGACCCAGCTCCAAACAAAACCTGTGAGAGCTGGAGTTTCGTAAATAGTTTCATGCGGTGCTAATATAACCCAGTGGAGCTGAGGGAGAAGAACAGGGTAGGACTGAGAGCAAGCCACTGAGTACAGCTCCCGAGAGAAAAAGAGAACTTCAGCTCTACTCAGAGATTTACATAATGTCAGGAAAAGCGATTTAAATGCAAATAGCCTGGTAAGATTGTTGGAAATTTTGCAGTGGCTCTGGCAGCCAGGTGTAGCACACAGAGAATGAGAGCTAAACAAATTATTTCCTTCCTTCTGTGAGTTCGTTTATTCACAACCTGGGTTCATTTCTTTGGCAGGTGTATTTTCCCCTTCATCGTAAAAAACCAAAACAAACAAAACCCCAAAGGCGGCCGGTTACCCCCTCCTTCCTAAACACCCTCCGTTTGCATCACAGCAAAACACGCTCCCACCTGCAGACAGTGAATAACCTCTCCAGGCGCGACCTAATACAGATATTTATTGAATTTGCCATCAAGTTCTATAAGGTGAGGCAGATGTCAGTATTTTAAAACAAATTCTCTTCTACCTCTCTTCTTGTCACACACAAAAAATTGGGGTAATTGCCAAATACCGCTTTAACTCTGCCTGTTTTAAAGATTTCACAAAGTCTGTTAAACTTCCAGCAGAAGCTTGGGATTTACCTTCCTGAAATGGCCTTTCAGAAAGCAAACCAGAGCCAGGGCAGGGGCTGCCGAGGAAATGCCCCTCGTGGTAAACATGTGCCGTGAAACCAGGATGGTGCAGTTGGAGAGGGTGCAGTGAAAACCTGAGAGACATCTCAGACTGTTGCGGGAACGTGGAAGGCCAGGGGAGACTTTTTGGTTTTCCTGCAGTAATTACCAAACTGCCTGGTGGGATTCTCCTGGTGCATGAGAAAAAAAAAGAAACCAAATAAGCAGAGGGAAACGCTGTTTTCCCTATCAGGCTTGTGGGCACATGTTTTGGGTTAGGCATCTTGGCGTTTTCAGTGTTTTGCTTTGGAGGAAGCCAATATCCTCAGATGGAAGGCAGGGGATGATCTGATGTGACACTGCTGATCTCATAGCTACAGCTTTCTAGTGGTCGCAGGTTCACTCTGTTAAGACTTCGGGAAGGTCATTTGAAACACCTAAGGGTAAACGTTGGCTGCACTGAGATCCAAAGGTCTTTTCACCATTTATTAGCATCAGATCAAGCGTTGGTGCTTCAATTTCCCCCATTGTAAAATGAAGATACAAATGCTTTCTAGAAGTCCATGAGGGTCTATTTGTTTGGTGCTGGTACAATTGTGATCCAGGGATTGCTTCCTAAAAAACAGGAAAGAAAGAATGACACCATTTGTATTAATTAGTTACCATTCACTGTCAGAAGATTGCTAGGTGTTTTGTTGCCTTCCCGCTGCGGTCGCTGTAGAGGACGCTTGCAATGGACCCTGTTAGCAGAAAGCTGACATGGGTCCCTCCACAGCAAATGTTTCATCGGTTAGACCACTCTCTTCGTGACATTGCAAATGTGTTTGTTCTCTTCAGTGATGCTGCATTTAGGATATGTGCTGGGTCTCCTTTACGTCTAACAGGTTTTTGCTCCAGAATTAAATGATGAACAATTTCTAAATGAAAAGAATGAGCTGGAGAAAGGATCTATTTTACTCTGCCTATCTCCCAGTACCTGGGCAAGTTTAAAGTCCTGTATCAGTCAGGTAGAGGAAATTTGCTACAGCGAGCTAAAATCACGTAGCATCTGTTCCAACTTCTGTCAGCAGAAACACGGGCTGTTTCACAGAAAGGCTATCTGATTTATCCAGAATAGCCCTTATCAAGAGCACAAGCAGCCTAAATTTGTACTATGTAATATTTTGGGACTTAGGAAGGACACCACAGTCGGCCAGTCTGCCTTGTTGGTCAGGTGTCACCAGTGCAAGGGCTGGTGGTGATGGAGTGGGCGCGAGCATATTGGGAACATCTCCCTGTGCCGGTAGGATTTCACACTAACGGGCGGCAGACTTTTCCTCATGCAATTGCAAAACATTTGCTTAAGCAGAGACTTGCATCCCAACTTTCTGGATAGACTGAATTTAGATTTGAAGGCAAGCTTGGGCTTGTACTGAAAATATTTGTTCCCTATCATAGACCTACCCAGTGCGCTCGACCTGCTGTGGCAGTAGCCAGAAGTGGTCACTGTCTGGTGGTCACTTGATGTGTCTCTAAAGAAGTGGAGTTTGGCTTTTGAAAAAGCCTCTGTGCTAGGAATTTTTTCAGCTTGGGCAAGAAATCAGTTAGTGCCTTGGCTATGCTTTCTCTGCGCAGGGTCCCTGCAGAGGCAGCTCAGCAGCTCTCTGGAGGCTGTTTGGTCATTACTGGTCCTGGTTGGATTTGAAAGAGCTCCAGGTACTGTGCTGTTTCCTTCATGTCATGCCTGTTCTGGCAGTGAGATTTTTCTGTGTTGTTTTTAGACTTTTCATAGAATTGTTTCCCCCCTGTGAACTTTTTCTCCAGACGCTGCATTTTCCTTATTGACCTTTCAGTCAAATGGCTCCAGTTGGAGTCGCTTGGCTCAGTAAAGCATGTCAAGATGTCTTAAGATAAGGAGTTAAACCTCCACCTCACTGATGACTGCATTTACCCTTTACTGCAGCCTTAACAGGCTTTGGAGCCGTCCATTCCTTTCCTCTCCCTCCCTGTAGATCTTGGCTAGACCTTTTCCCAGTCAGTCCTACTGCATCCATAGGACTGGAAAAAATATCCATGAGATATGCAATATAATATGGGAGCACTAATCTAATCTAGCAATTATCTTCACTTGTGAGGGCAGATGAGATTACTCACCATGAGAAAGGTCATAATACCAGAAATCAGCCATCATGTGGTGTTTGCACACAGATTGTTGGTTTATTGCAAGATACTGAGACACAGGAGGAAGAGTTATCATGAAGCTGATGTGATTATAGGTATCTGCCCATTGTAATTGGATTTCTCCTGGTGACAGAAGAATGTTTGCAAAGGAATCCACACTTGACGCTGCACTTCTGCATGCTCCATGTAGTCATATACTTGCTTTGATCTCCAGTGAAACTGTATATTAAGAGTTGTAGTTTGATGTTTGTTAGCTCTCAAATTTAAATAGAGTTAATTAATGATCTCATGTAAAACCTTGAGGCGAGAAGATCATCAAATCTTGTGAAAAGAACATCCTAATTTTTCCATTTTTAAGCATCGTCATAGCTTTTCTCCCTGGGATTTAAGTGCTCAATAGGATTTTATAGTACTTTGTTTTATTTTTAGGTTTTTTGGTGCGTGTGACTGGATTTGCTCCCTCAGTGAGGAAGAAGGAGGGAGGGAGTTTCACTTTTCTTGGTAATAATCTTTATAAATTTTATATGCTTAAATATACACAAATAACCAAGAGATTATCAAGCAAACTCTAAAACTCCAGACTACATAGTGGAGATTTATCCTCTGTTTAAAAGAAGAAAAGGACACAAGTAAAAAATTAGTCAGGAGCAAATGATTGAATAGATAAATTGCCATCCTAGGAGAAAGGTCTTCCTACCATGCTGAGTGGACTTCTATAGATATATGCTGCTGGCTGAGAATGAAGAAAAATATAGTATCTTTACAAAGCAACAGTCACTCAGTCATAATAAAGGATGTTCTGCTACTCCTAACCCAGATCTTGCTGTGAAATACACTCTAAAGCTTTGCTTGGTTTCGTTTTTTTTCTCTCTAATTCACTGTTGCTTCCTTCAGATGGGTTAATCAATACTCTGAAATGTATTTTTAGATTCAGTGACAAGTTGACTACACCCTCAAGGCAAAGCAAAAAGTTTCCAGGTCTCTCTCAGCCCTTGGTTAGTTTTCAGAATGGCTCTGTAGGAGAGGGAAAGTGAGACTTTTCAATAGCACATTTTAACCTTGGTTTGCTACTAACAGGATCAGGTTTTTCAAGTGTCTCACTAATGGTGGATAAACATGACCGAAAATGCCATTATATTGGAGGAAATGGCTTTAAACCTTGTTCTCCTGGTTTTCAGTGCTCCTCTGCTGTAGCTGTTGTTTCCCTGCTGCAGAACTCTCTGGGTTGAGCATCTCAGAGTGCCCTTGGTCCCCTCACTCCAACCATACCCCTGCCCTGCATCCCATCCGTGCTTCCAATGCCCAGTGAGGGCCAGGTCCAATTCAACCTCAGCACCCAGCCGTGCTCTGTGGGGTGCGCAGCACTGCAGCCTGCCTGGCCCTCGATTCCCCACCCAACCCTGCCCGCAGCCCCAGCTCCCACGGGCTGCGCACCCTGGCCCCAGCCCGCCCCTGGCCTCTCTGGGCTGACCAGGATGCCCATGGCGAGCCCAGGTCTGACTTGGGCACAACAGGAGACCAGTCTGGTTTTCCAAAACTAACCTATCTGCTATTTTCCTTCCGCGGTATCAGATGATGGGACGCAGGTCCAAAGGGTTATGCCTTAGAAGACGGGGGGTTAGCACATGGCTGCGCTGCCTGTGCGGTGCCTCTTCAGCACCTGCAGCCACAAGGTTGGCAACTCTGCAGTTACTTTTGTCTTTAACCTCGACCTGTTTGCTTAGCTGGGATTTGAACAGATCACTGCATCCTTCTGCTAATTACAGTTTAATAATTAGTGCCTATCAAAACTTTGCCTTTCAGCTGCCATTCAGTTTGCTCTTTGCTTGCCAAATAACTTCACCTTTCCCTTGCTGCAGCCACCGCGTTCAAGGGTGACAGAGTTAGCATTTCTTAATTTCACATCCAGTTCCTTCTCTATCCTGTATTTTAACCCCTCAGTGGTTTCCATTTTACTCCTCAAGCTAAAAGATACAAATCACTTTTGATATGCTTGTAAGGAGCAGAAAACATGCTGGAAATAAAGTGAGCCTGTGGTTTTTCTGTACCGCCACACAGCTGATCCTCCAGCAGAACAAAAGGAAAAGACATGGCAGTGAGGCTGGTCAGTGCCATTTTAGGTTGTAGATATTCATTCAGGTTTAACGTGTTTTTGTAGGAATTATGGAGAGCCAAATGCACAAGAGGCTAAAAGGAGCCAGTTCTTTATTCCCAGGATTTTAGAGGCACTGAGACGGAAGAAAGTGGCTAAGGAATTGTAAAGTCATAGGAAAATTATTTCCTGACCTTTAGCCCAATGACTGCCAAATTGGTTGGCAAAAACAAGAAGTATTTGGCACCTAAGCTAGTGGCTTGGTGACTTTGAAGCCTGGATAACTGTCCATTCCCATCTATTTGAATGTCAGTAGCAAGGTTCACATGTTGCTGCCTCTGCAGCAAAACGCAGCTCCTGCTGAACGACAGTGTGAGCGTACTGAGGAGTGGCTGTGCACCACCGCGAGCTGGAGAGAAAACTGATCTGCTTGCGGTGTGAATCGTGGATCAGAAAGAAGCTGAAATTTGATTTGAACATTTTTCAAGGATTTCTGTGCTACATCTCATTAGTGTTAATTACAAGCTTACACCAGTGATTAATCAAACATTAGAAATGCTGCAGACCAGGATCTATGTTATGTGAGTTTTGAACACCTTCATCACTTCTTATTAGGGGATATTTGATCAGTTCCTCTTCGTTTTACTTTGTTTTAATCAGCACAATCAGCCCCTCGCTGACAGTAATGCTGTAAAGCCCCTTATACTTCCAGCAGTGGCTCAATACATGTTTGTCTCTGCTTTCTGCCCGTTCACACATCTGTCCTCCAGAACTGGAGATGTCAGGACTTCTTCCCAGGGCTGCCAAAGTCGCAGCAGCCCAGAGTCGTGTCTCTGCCGTGTCAGTGATAAACATCCAGAAGAGCTGCAAATAGTTACTGCGCTGTCACTTTCTGTACAGTTCTAAGGTTAAAAAGAAAGATTTAAAAGATGTTCCAGCAATTGTTTAAACAAAAAAAAAGCGGTTAATGGTGTTGCAGCAGCGATGTGGACACGTCAGACATAAAGCCAAGGTGGGTGGGTGCCTGAGGCACCGTCTCACTCCCCTTCAGGCTTCAGAGGTCAGTGGGGCTGGGCAGGCTGGGCACGCTATGCTCTGCCCTCACTCCACCAGCCCCATGGGGAAATGGGACTTTATTCTTCAGCGCTGGCTCTCACCGGCACTTGAGGTTACACAGCTCACTATTCTTCAGCGCTGGCTCTCACCGGCACTTGAGGTTACACAGCTCACTATTCTTCAGCGCTGGCTCTCACCGGCACTTGAGGTTACACAGCTCACCCACCTCCATGCAGCTCACTGCAGATCTCACCAAATGGTGCATCCGACTGCACACAGCAGCTGGAACTCAAGGCTGGATTGACCAGGGTCTCTTTCAGCTGCCAAGCAGCATGTGAAATAGATGGGGATGGGGATGGGGATGGACCCAAGCTTTGAGACATCTTCTTATCTGAGGCAAGGAGCTGTATAAATTGCTGATAGAGCCACCTCTGGGAGGTTGCTCTGACTTGTCTGCTTTTGTAGTCAAATAATATTTCCTACTGAAATGACTATAGTTGAGGTTAAAATCATCTTGCTTCCTCAAAAAGTTCATATCACTGCAATACATATGCTAACCTGACCCCTCTGTGCTTTCAACCCTCATTATGAACATGGAAAACTTAAGAAAAACCCAAAATGAAGACGTGTTCAAATCTCAGTTTGAGACAGGGCGTCAGTCAATTTGTTGCCTGCCCTTAGCAATGGGGGATTGCTCAGCTCCTGCCGGCTCAGAACTGCCGTGCCAAGCACAGAGTTGGATGGAGAAAGGGCAGGCCTAATCTGAACACACAATACAAATCTAAATAATCACACTAGTAAATACTAAGGTTGTAACTTCCTGGAGATACAATACTGCATTAGTGGAGCGGGGCAGGTAAGAGCTGTTGAGGGAAGCAGGAAGCTCTCCCGGGGCCGGTACCCCACACCAGCTCAGCATCCCCGCCATCCAGTGCCTCCACGCACCATGTCAGCACCTGCCTTGGCTCCTTTCTCCTTCCCTCCAGCTCCAGTGGGGCTCCCTTGTGTCTCAGACACTAGAAAGCACGGAGGAACAGAGAGAAAATAGTCCCTGGCAAACCCAAGCTGTTCCCCAGAAGGGAACAGACTTGGGGGCAACAGGCATGTACTTTTATAATCCTAATTTTTTCCTGCAATGTTTGTTCTCACATTAGCACCAACAAACAGGCTCTGACCTTGCTGTTACACAGCAAGCATGGGAATGAGTTAGTCACATGGAAAGTACTTAGTCTCACATGGGCTGTTCATGTGCAGAGAGGAAAAAAAAACCCAGTCTCACAAATACAATAATCTCTGCAGGAATCTCTCTCTATGCCCCCTTCTGTAATGATGAAATACAGGCTGGATTTTTGCTTTGAGGCAGAATCATATCACGGTTTCAAGTCATTTAAAAAACATAGACAAATCAATACTTTATTCTTCTTAACGACCACGGCATTAACTTTGCCACACAGGCTTGTCTTTTAAGAAGCCACCTTTTTTAATACAGAATGCTTGCGTACCTCAGCGCAGGGTAGGGTGAGAGCCTAAGAAATGAAAACCCAAAAGCTTCTGAAGGGATATACGGGCAGAAAACAGCCGAATGTATTTCCCCTCCTGGCTGGCTGTTCCCGGGCCGGAGGTGAGCTGCCAATGCATCTGGAATTCGTGGAAACGCAAGAAAGAGGTGGGTTCTCTGGCTGCGGTGCCTCATTCCCAGAAACACACGTTCAGCACAGACCCAAGCCAAAGGCACTGCAGTACGCTCTGAAACACGCTCTGTTACGCTCTCAGCCCCTTTCCTCACTCATCTTTACCAAAGCCACCCGAATTTTCCCAGGGACAAGGCACTCCTACTTCAGCCATAACTCTGCTTTAACCAGGGTGCAGGTTGCACAGACGATGTTGCTGCACAGATCGGTCTGTAAAGCTCAGTCGGTTCTCAAGGATTTCATTCACGTGCGACAGCGCTGCCAGGTACTGAATTCACTTGTGGCACCCAAAAAATTCTTTTCATATTTTGGGGAAACCGCAGCAGGTGCACGGACAATATAACCTTTCCCCAGCTGGAAAACCTTCAGGAACAACTGCAGAGGTATTTATCTGGGTTGCGAGATCATCGTCTCTTTTGTTCCAGCTCCCAGAATAGCCTCTCGCGGTGGGGCTTGGCAGCTGAGGTACACATGTGGCATGAGCCCTGCGCGATGCTGCACTTCATGGCGGGAGCCAAGCCAGCCATCCGCGGCCCCGGCTTCAGGGCCTCGCTGCTGGTTTGTTCCTTCACTTCCATTCTGGTGCCTGGCGGAGCAAAGCCTTGGTCTGGTAACAAGCCCTGCGAGCAGGGTATGTCCCAGCACCTCGGCTGTTACTGTATGTCTGAGGGCTTCTGAGTTACAAGAGTCCCACACTGCTTATTCATCCGGCTGCACGGCTGCAGCACTTCTGCTAGTGATAGATTAGCTGGACAATCTTCCCAGGCCAGGTCGGAGCCCGTAACTCTGGCAGCTCCGGGCACTGGTGATGTTATCTCTCTCACAGCCAAGCACCAGCATCAATCGTCCCCGCGGGATTTCAGGGTAACCTTTCGTTTGGCTGCTGTCTCCACGCCTCATTGCTGCTACCGGCGGGGCTCGTATTTATGACTTCTGCGCGCACGCGTGTGTCTCTTCCCTCTGCTTTTCCCACTGCTGCACCTCTCTGAAAACACCAGCTCTTTCTGCTGCCCGAGGAAGCACCCACTGCTACCAGGGAGCTGGTGGGGGAAGAGGGAAGCAGTAAATCCACAGCCTCTCCCTCCATTTGACTCGAGTTTTAGCTACATTTCCCTATGCATGGTTTTGCAATGCCTTCATGTTTTCACTCCTTGAAAGAGAGACTGTCTTGGAAATTTCGTAGTTTGAAAGCATCTGTACCTGAAATGCTTGGTGCTGCTTGTTCTTTTTGGAGCCGAAGAGCCACAAACCCACGTTAGCAGCGCAGCGGCTGACACAGTTCAGTGCTGCAGTGCACCAGAGAACTGGCAGTTGCTCTTGCTTTCCCATCCTGCCTAATGCCAGCTGGCCTATAATGCTGGTTTTCATCTTCTGGCGTTAGAATATGATTTTCTGTGGGTGCAGGGCTTGCCCCTGCTCCTTGGTGCAGGTCCTCATCGCAGGGTTGATGGGGGGTGTTGGGTGTACCCAGGCGTGCATGCGGGTTTTGGCTCTGTAATGGCCGGGCTCACGTGGAAGGCAGGAGAGCTGTGATACCATTATCTACTAGAGGACTCCGGGTAGAGGCATGTATTTTTTTTGGAGCTACTGGGCCAAAATTTCGGCCTTGCCTGCACAAGATTTATTCAGAGATTCTCTCTTTCCATGCCAGCCCTTGGACTGATTACACCACGTAGCAGAGTTGAGTCCTGATTGGTTTTGACAGTCCTCTAAAGTGGTTCTGACTGTAATTTCCCTTAGCAAAGGATTTTCCCCTACACAGGCTCCTTCAAAGAGGTAGATGGGTTTGAAAGGGGGAATCTAATCCATTATTAGCAACGATACTCAAAGGTGATGTGCAACTCCCCTTCCTCAGTGTGTATTTATGTGACATACTAGAGCAAATGCTGAAATACACCTGGGAGCCCATGAAGAAAGCATGACAACAGTTGCTCGTGGCGTTTATCTTTTCTCTGTACATTTACTGTTCAAGCAGAGAGAATCCAAAGGGTACGTTCTACCATTTTATTTTATTTTTTTTAAATCTGTCATTTTTGTACAATTGCTGTAAAATCAGACTGTGTGTTTTGTATACTGATCTTGCAGGGTACCACAAAGTTCCTGAACAAGCTCATATAAATGCGACACCTTTCACACACGGTGCTCCTTATACTTGGAGAGGGTAATGTAAATGTTACTATAAAAAGGTATTCCACCAAATTGGAAGAAGCTAAAAGCTCTTCTTACTCTGGGAACATGCCATGCTAATTTAAAAAGAAAAAATCTTGACTTTTCACAGGAGATGTAATAGTTTTCTGATTACACACTGGAACTGAACCCAATTTCTGACCCTCTGGCAGCTATATGTAATCTGTGGACAGCACTGTGTTGTTCCTGATTATTTATCGCTCAGGTTGTAGTGTGTTGCCTTCTGTGTAATTACTGATGAACATAACACGAAGCTGTGTGTGACTTTCCCTGCTCACAGACTGCAGAGGTAGGACGGTTCTGTTCACACGTGCCGCGCTGCGATGGCTCGCTTGCTGTTAGCCAGTCCTGACATTTAGCGTCGCCTTGGTGATTTTCGAGGTTCTGCAAAGTTACGCTGAGCTTATACAACATTGTCGTGGTAATGGAAAAAATACTTTTGTGACAAAACTACCAGGAAAATCAACCTTTATTCCTTCTTGTTGCTCTCTCCTGATCCAGATCTGCTTTCCAAATTCAGCTGATAGGCAGAAGAGTTTGCTGAACAGCAGCAAATACATTTCAGGATATGAATTGTTTGCAGATTGGGTGCTTTGATGATCTGTGGTGGGTGATGGGCTGCCAGAATCTCAACGCTGCACCCAGAAAAAGCAGCTATGGGCTTTAAATGGGAGAATGCTGTCAGACTGTGGAAGGTGACTGGTGCAGAAAGATGTCTCTAAAATACATGAAGGGTATTAGGTGTTGATAGTTATTTTAGTTGTATTTTGTGCTGTATTTGGTCCCAAGAAGCCCAGAGGCTGGGCTTTGTGAGTCTCAGCACTATATTAAGTAGCCAAAGATAATATCTGTGCTTGAGAATTAGCGTGGAGTGGAGTAAATGGTAAGAGTAAATGGTAAGAGTAAGGAGACGTGCAGCCCGGGAACAAAGTGGTCTAGGTAGTACCTGAAACTTCATTAAAAAAATTGGCAATTAAGTGTTTGACAGTAAAAGATAAGAGCTGGTGTTTTAGAGGAGCCAAAGCTCTGTGCTATTTGACCCAGCAGGTCCTTGACCAGCCACTGTCCATCACGGGGAGTGCCAGGAGGTAACCGGGCTTCTCTTGGACCTTCTCCTTTTCTTCTCAACTCCTCCAACCTGTCATGCCTGATTCTCCAGACACCTTGTTCTGTGGACCCTCCAGCTTGGGCTGCTCTAAGCTGCACTAGCAACTCCGAAAGGGCCACAGCCCCCCTGTGATGAGCCTGGTGTCAGGTCTTAGGAGAGACCGGTGCACTGTCGGCATGCGGCACTGTCGGTTTGTTGTCACATGAAAAGAATATACAGGATCTTTTTGCCTTTTAATTAATATATATTAATTAAGAAGCTTTCAGTAATGAAATCACCATCCCTATCTTCTTTCCACAAACCAGTTCTCTGTGCCTTGCCCCCCACCAGGCAGAGCTCCCAAACTTGGAGCGTGCTTAATTTCCCAGGGAACCTTTTGTACATGTCCTAATCGCTCGCATTAGTGGAAGAATAAAAACTGCTGTTAGCCCATTTCAGGGGCTGTTGGCATCCACAGCAAACTCCCCAGCACGCTGGAGAATAAACAACAGGGCCCTCGGTAACACTGATGTGATTCTCTGGCTGTTCGGTGTGCTTTCACCTCAACAGGACCATTCGCATGCTATCTCCTGGCCATGTTTACATTAAGAGACTGTCCCTCCAGTCCCCTGTGACTCCTCACAGAATCTTACTTGCTCGTTAGGCTTTTCACTTGGAACCATTCAACCTTGCTGCTTTGATTTTGTAACAGGACAAACTCCAAGTCCTAGCAGGATAAACAAGATTGCATGGCTAATGATTTATGAGCTCAGCTTGAACGCATTTTACTGCAGAAATTCCAGCCTATGAGACTTTGTGACCTGATAATAAAGCACTTTTGGCAGAGGCTGTACAAATACAAAGGATTTCCTTGCCTCTGATTCCAGGTTCATATCACTCTCCCAACTTGCAGAAATGCTGGTTTAATGTACAGCTTAAAAAATCTAGTGACAACTGTTGGAATGAGGCAGGGTTTCACCCCAGTTTGAGTTCACTGATAAGACAGATGTAGGGGACGCTCATCTCTTTATTTTACAAATTGTGTGCTTGTAGCCAGAGTCCAAAGATGTCTCACAAGTGAAATGGGATCCCGTCCTTATCAAGCCCTAAGTAATAATAAGCATCATTACGTAGTTATGCCAGACTAATCAATGTTAGGAACTGGGACTCAACTTCATCTCAGTTTAGTTCCCTGGGCAGGGAACACAGGGCAAGAGAGCAGTGTGTCACATGAAGGCAATCTGCTGGGGCAATCCATTGGATTAGGCGTTTCCTCAAGAGTCTCAGCTTGTAACTGTGGCTCCGTCCCTTCGGGTTTGACCTTGGGCATGTCAATATGCTTGGAAAGAGATGATAACCATTCTTTGTGAAAGGAAGAGCCTTGAGAGTCTCATAGTCATTGTTTTAAGATGTTTTTAAGACCCTAACTATGGGCAGGGTCTGGGCACCCTGATGCTGAGGTACCTAAGTGGTGGTCCCTCTCCTGACCTCCTTGTCTGGTGAAGTTCCCACAGGCGCCGGGAGGAAAAAAGCAAACATCAGCCAAACACTGAAAATCATCAGCCTGTCTTCTCTGCTGCTTTATACTGCTGAAAACAAGACCTGGGATCATGGCTTTGTTTATTTGCTGAGATTCAGAGGCCAGCTTCATTTTATTGATCGCAGAGAGCCTCTCCTCTCATTCACGGATGCTGTCCACTCCCAGGTTTTCAGATGGGATGATGAGGAAATGTCTGGTTATCCATTTCTTTGTCAGAGTCAGAAACCTCTTCCAAACACAGCATTAGCTGACACAGGCAGACTGCTAACTAGACAAACACTGGTCTGCATGTCGCGTTCGAGTAAATACCTGCATTTGATTCCAAAGGGCTCCATTGATTAAAACCGGCTCCCCCCGCAGACCCGGGGAACAATCGTCACAATAGGACACTGAGCCATTAAACATTACTACACAAAAATGCTGCCGGATCCTTTCATGTTTGTTGCTGTTCTTATTATTGTTGAGATCTGGAAAACTACCCATCAATCACTCCTTAAGCTGCTCATGGAAGTTTTGCTGAACGTGGGCTCTGGGTTTGCTGCTGAATTTGTTAATACTTGCTCCTGTAAAAGAAATAAAGCCCCGGGAAGCCTATTGCATTTCCATTAGGTTGTCTCAATAGCTGTTATTTCCAGCCTGTTTCAAATGCACTGATACCAGCATATGAGAAATGACACACAATTTCAGATTCTTTAATGTAACATTTGCTGCAGATGTCAATTTTGAGCACTTTGGGTTGATTTGCAGGATGTCCGTACTGGTTAAATTTTTAGCCTTTTCTTGCTAGGTCATATAGCACAGGTCTGTATAAACGCCTAATACAGGGTGCAGTTTGGGTCAGACCAGGTGTTGATCTAGCCCAGCATCTTCTCTTCAGCAGTGGTTCAGAGCAGAGGTAACGTATAGAGAAAAGTATATGAACAAGCTGAACAGCCAGCGATACTTTCTTGGTATATTCTTTTAGCCTTAAGCAATTTGTGGCCTAAGCATAAATCCACTGCAGCTGAGATGGTTTTGGTCTATAAAACTGGAAACTAGAATAAAGCAGAAAGACATCTATCCTTGGAGTAATAGGGTTATTAAAGCTTTGATTTAGCCTGTGGCATGCATAGGATATACACCTGTGGAACTGAGCAGAAGTAGTCAGGGACTCTCTCTGGCAAAAAAATGCCTTTGGGATAAGGTGGTTAACTCAGGAGTCAGATCTAAGGCACCAGTGCTGATCTTTTAGGTCTCATTCTTGCAGTGGGTGGCAGGTAAGATAATTATTGGGAATGACAGGTAAGATAATTGCCTGGGAACGATGGGTAATACTAAAGGAGACTCCACCTGCTAATTGCAGAATGATAAACTGGGACTGTGTACAAAACCCAGGGAGGCTATCGCAGAGAGCCAGGGAAAGGAGGGTTTGGACACACGGGGAGCACAGTTGTGCTCAGGAGAGGGTAAGGGCAAGCATTCACAAATATGTATGAAACAGTCTTGAAAAAGCTAAAAACAGTTGAAGGGAATAGGGAGACAGTGGCAGGAGAGGTGGCATTCCTGTTCCTGGGGAGCTTTACACACGTGGCTCTTCCACCTCCAGCATTCACGATGAGCTGAATGGTGCTGGACTGGCTGAACGGTTAAACTGGAGATGGTAAAAGCCCTGCAGTTGTTGGAGTTTGGATCAAAGGGAGACATTTGCTTTAGAGTCTTGAGATTTGATTTTCTCAGCTCTGAGTTAAATCCCACAGCAGAAGCTGCTTATTTCCTTGTTTAGATGTGGCCAAAAAACTTGCAGTAACAGCCACTCCTGCAAGAGTTTGACGTGCAGTATTGTGGGACTTAGGAGAGTGGGGACTCCTGTGAGATTTCCATCATTTTGTGGAAGGATCACTTAGATCGCTTTCTATGATAATAACAGCGCTAAGTCTGAACTTGAATTTTAGGCTGGATTTGGTTCCAGATCATTCAGTTCTCCTAAAATTAACTTCCCTTTCCAGCTCACACGTATGTACAGGGAGGAAAGTGGAGGAATAAAAAGCCATCATAAAACGTTTGCTAATGAAGGGAATGAAGCACCTGTAATCTCACACGTATTATTTCTGTTTTCAAAGACGAATGCAAAGTCCATTGGGTGGAATTCAAACCGCTGTCGCTGAGCTAACTGTAGGAACACGGCGTTACTATGGAAAATTCCTGATTAAAGTCTGCAAAGAATTTCCTATGCAGAGGCTGTTTATTAATAGGTACCTCAGCCTCGCATCTGACATTGACAATTCTGCCCTTTAAACGCATCATTTTGCAAGCAGCGTGATAAAATGCCGCACTACTTTTTTTTTTTTTTTTTACGGAGAGAGGCTGTCCCAGCCCTCCCCCTCAGGCCTCCACCAGCTGGAACCGCTACGGTTTGCTTTGCTAAGCACAGGAACAAAAACTGCAACCATGAAATTATTTTAACAAGACCATAAAAAAAAAAAAAAGAAAAAGAAAAAAGACAACAACAACAACAACAATTTGCCCAAGTGACGCTTGGAAAAAAGAAATGAACTCCTCTCTCTAAACTAATTAAACTGTACTGTGTGTCCTTGTGCAGTTCCTGGCGTTTTTCTGGTTCACTCAGTTTCAATAGATGCACAAGGACGGGAGCCAGAGCTCCTGAGTGACTAGTTCCGAACAAAAGCAGGTCTCCCGAGTATTCTTGAGCAGCCAGCAAATTGAGGGAAAGTTATTTTGGGTTAATCAATGTACTTCAGTTGCAATCACATTTAGCTTCTAACAGAGGAGCCTGCAAACAAGGAATTACTGTTCTGAGCTCAGCTATGGATGGGACTGGAAAGTGTTACCGGCTGGATGTGCTCTTCTCAATGCCTTTTTTTTTTTTCCCCCTCTCCTCCTTTTTTCTTTTGCGGCCTGAATTTAGTTTGGCAGTTTTACGTGTCCTCTCCATTTGCATTCCTCCCCCCCCCATTTATTTATTTATTTATTATTGGCACTGGGAGCATGGGAAATTACTGGCAGTTGCTTAGAAGTCCCTGCAGGGGAGAATTCTTACCATGTTCTAGCCAGGCCTACCCTATGGAGCTAGAGCAGTTGTGATCAGTGCTCAGCTTCCCGGCAGTAAATCCCTGATTTATGCAGGTTTATGTTTATGAGGGCTGGCAGTTGAAATCACTGAGGTGTGGCAAAGCAGGAGGTGGGTACCTCCAGCGTCCTGGAGGACAGGCAGGATGCAGTAGAAGTTCTTTGGATCAGACTCCCAGGTGAGTTTAACAGCCTGTACTTAGGTGTGTGAATACCAAATGTTTTCTTGTGGCAATCACTTCTCTTGAGGATCTTGAATGTTGAAAAATGTGACTCCTTTTCCCCACATCCTTTTGGAAACATGGCTACTGGGTGTGAAGTATGAGGTGCTCGCAGAGACCGCCTGGGTGAGGGTCCCGGTGTGAGGGGTGCCGCAGGGCACTGCAGTCTCACTTGCCTTCTGCACCAGTTTTGGAGCATCGGTGCCGCTGCAGTGCCTAGACCAGCCCTACCCAGGCTTTCCTGCCCTGTGACCAGAAGCTTTCATAGGTATTTACAGCCCTGAAAGCCATCGTCTTTTAAATGGACTCCTAACTTACTGCTCTTGCTTGCAGTGTTTTATTCATTCAGCCACTCCTTACCATTCATGTATGTGCTGTTAGCCTACAAAAATGCCAGGAGTCCAGGCACTCAGGCTGCGCCGGAAGAACCAGTTCAATAGATCCATATCTATGGGTTCAAGAAGAGCCATTGCTCTCAGTGCAATCCCCAAATCCAACTCCTCCATCCTTTTGGATTGCAGACTCTCCTACTGCCAGTGATGATCCTGCCTGTTCAGGTGCCAGTAAGCCCCCCAGTACTGATGTTTCATTCACCCTTTCAGAATTCGGTCGGTTAAAAGGTTGAGATGCCCAGACCCTACAGAACTCATGCAGGAGTTTGGGGTTCCTGACACACAGGCAACTGATCTGCATGTTACCTAATCTTTTGCAATTAAAGGTTTACCTGGACAGACAAAAATCCAGGCAGCTTCCCAGACAAGTTCAGATGTTTTACATCCCATCTGTCCTCCTGGTAAAATATGTATCAGTACATACCACCTCTTAAGTTTTCACTTCACGAGGTTGCTCTTCAGGTCAACATAATACTGTTACTGGGGAACCTTCTTGAACTAAAACATGTTTTCTATCTGGTTTGCGCAAGCCCAAGCCCAAGTGCAGTGCTATTGTGCAACACATTGTTCAGACACCTGGGTGTGCCTCTTTCCCAACCAGTAACTCCCCAAAAGGGTCGGTGGGCTGTCTAGCAATGGCCTGGCTCTCTCTGAATGGAAAAGGTGGGCCTAAACCATGATTTCACCTCCAGATATCAATGAACTCTGGACTAAATCCCAGTTTTGCAGGTTTATGTACCAGGATGACATAAGAGCAGTGTGCGGAGTCCCACTGCCACTGGCCCGATCGGGATGGGGTGCCCCGTTAGGCACGTGGACCTACAGAGGACCTTCAATCTGACTGCGGTCAGGCTTAAGTGATGTACTGGGTCACAACCACAGATCTGTGAGCCTGGCAGCACTCAGCCCAAGGAGAGTTAAACCTCCCAAATTTGTGCGTTGAGACTCTCAGTCTCATAGAAGTAGCGCACACGAGCGCATCCAGATCTATAAATGCTGCTTTTGTTGTCGCTCGTACTCTAAGGATGGGTAGGAACTTCTGTGGGTGAGACCTTCTGTTTCAGAGACTTACAGTCCATCTGCTCTGGAATTACATGTGAACGTTTTCTAGTTCGACTCCTTCTGTTAATTTTTGTTTTGAGGGGCTGTTTCAAAATGTCTTTATCTGGGTTTGCTTGTGCCATGCTTGCAGGATTCTTGGGTGGAAGCCATGTCTCGGAATCCCGTAACTTTCTCAGGCATGTTTTTCACTGCTTACCGTGCTCTGCAAGGGTTGTCTCTGCTGATGATAATTTCTTGGCTTTGGAATAATTATTTTTACCCTTTTTTCCATCCTTTTTCTTTAGCATCTCTTCTTAAAGCAGTTTTCTTCTAGCTTCCTTGATTACACATACATTCAGACGTCCTGCTTTCTGGAGGGCAGAAATCTGAACCAGGATTGTAGGCCTGAGTGCTAAGCGTCAGGCTGAGACAAAACACGACTTTGGCATTCATGTTTTCTGAGACCGTTTTGTTGAGATCACATCAAAATGCGAAACAGAGATCTGGACCCGTAAGTGTGAAAACTTGCTTACTTAATTGCAGGTGGTTTTGAAGGGCTGTTTATAAACACTTGAAAACTGAGTGCTGCCAGAGTTGCTCTGATTTGTTGTGCAAAGGAACAGTTAAACTTCGAAAAGTCTCAGTGATTGAGAGAAGCTAAGGGTTTTGGCATGGAGATCAAGCTTTAGTACCTCTGGGCAACCGTATAAGACCAAATCTGTTTGGCCTGGAGTTGACCCCCTTGGTTTTGGGGTTTTACACTACTCACACTGAAGTGCTTGGTCTGCCAAAGCAGTGCCAAGCCTTAAACATTCAAAGCACTTCAGGGGTGTTAGCCACACCAGCCCATACCGTCAACACAGCAGGAAATTCGCACAACCCCGAATACTCTACACACAGATTTGAAAGCAGGAAAACTTCAGAGTCTAATTTGAACGGGGAGATGAGAGGAGCTGACTGCAGAGAGCAATCGCGTGTGCTCAAATGCTGCCTCTTACGCCAGCGCACGCCGTGCTGGCTGGAGCAAAGTGCCAGTGTCAGGCAGGACTCTGCTCCCAGCACTGCCGGTGACTCACTGGGTGACCATGGGACCAGTCACTTCACCTCTTTGAGCTACGGCTTTTCTATCTGTAACGTGCTAGCGTGAAGCTTAAATAATCAATGCCAACAAAGCTCTCCTAGAGCCTCAATGAAAAATGCTTCCCGAATGTGAAGTGTTATTACTGCTGTGCCAACGGTGCAGTGGTTTTGTGCGTGGTCCAGGAGGCAGGGATAGCGAGCCGTGTCTGTCCTGCCTGTGACCTTGCAGTTTCTCACTTTTGGCGATTTAGGTCAGGTCCCTCTTCTCCTTCTCTTCACATTATCTTCACACAGTTGTCTGTGAGTCTTACTACAATGGGCATTTATTTTATTCCAATAAGTAGCTCTAATTAAATTAAGCTGCTTCTACGACCAACAGGTCAAATTTCTCAACTACAATTGACATTTACATTCTTATTGTGTCTTCCTTATTGGATTAAGTCTTGATCAAGGAAAATCATTTACTGGGGCAGCATCCACAGAGGGACAAAACAACATTCTGTAGCCTGTTCTCTGCTTGTGTGGTTTGAGAGGTATCGCAAACTGTAGGGTGATACAGGGCTGTTTCCTACAACCGTTTGCCAACTTGCTGGCCAGTGGTCAACAACAATTTTTCTTGACCGAAAGCTGTTAGCATTCAGGTGTATTTATTTATAGGCTTGTACATTCTGACTGCGTCATGGAGGTTTATGATTTTAGCTCCTCTGTTCTCTCCAAGAACGTCCTATTTCATTGGCACTTTTCACAGAGGCCAAGGGGAGACCATATTTTGACAATAAATTCTCTTCACAAGCTAGGAGGGACTTGCAAGGTCAGAGCTGAAATATATATTATGTATGTTGTATTACGTTTATTTTTATGTGTAATATATATATATACTGAGTGTTGAAAAATCAAGAGTTGGTTCTGTTCCCCCCAGCTTCTCCCTGCAAAAAAGAAAGACTTCTGTTTAAAAAAAATGCCATGAGCTCTTGCTTTTCTGTCTTTTTTNNNTTTTTTTTTTTTTTTTTTTAAATAGGGATGTTTGGGCTGAGTTTAAAAAGAAATTATTTAACTTCTGATTTATGAGGCTTAAGGGTCATGTTTTTAAGCTTTTCTTTGCAGTCATGAGACCTAGGAAAAAATGAAAGCTAAGACTTTCAGTTAATGAGAAGAGTCCAAGAGTTTAGACTTCATGAAAAATACCGAATTCCACAAGGCTTGCAGGAAAATTGCTAGTGTCGTCAACCCCAGCCGTCCCCTGGGGAGGGCTGTTAGGAAACACTGCCTGGGCTTCTACTCTTAATAAGTGAGGATGTTTTAGGGGAACAAAGAGACCTGCTGGCTTCGTAACTCCCAGGCCAGCAGTACACCCCAAACCTTTCTGTCTCGCTGTAAATGAGGTTGTGTTCCTCGCTGCAGCGTTACAGCCCCATCCTAGGGACAGCACAGGTTCGATTATAGGCTGGCACCAGTGCAGAGGCAAACCCTTCTGATCGCAAGGGAGGAATTTAGAGCTCTCCGCCCCGCTGTACACATCCACTGCCTGACAAGGTGTTTATCTGTCGGTCTCCCACAAGCCTTCTCCATCCCCTGGCGTTGTGGCAGGGAGCAGGTCTGGTGCCCCAGCTGCGGCTCCCAGGCCTGGTTCCTGGATGGCACCCGAGATAGCGCTCTTGCTCCTTCACCAAAACTTTTCTGACCGTTACCAGGGTTCAGTACCGTTTCTCGCAAATGGCACCAGGAGGTAACTCGGAGCGGGGGAACACCTCCCTCCAAAGGCACCACCACCCTCGTTACAGCTCAAGGGCTGAAGCAGCACCCCATGGCAGGGACGCTGATGTGACAAACGATGTCTGCGCAGGCAGCTCTTCATTTCTATGGTAACGCTGTTCCTCCTCCTGTTTATGTTCATCCGCATCTGCACACAGGAGTCTGGGGTTTTTATCCCCGTCCACACCAACCATTACACCGTTCTCAGCCCTGCACCAGTTAGTCCAAGGAATTAAAAGTGTCCCTTCTCCTGTCACATCTTAAAGTCCTGTAACAAGGAGGAAACATGAATACTCAGGCCATGGGATTCCTCTGAATTATTAACCATGGGAACAAAGGAGCAGGGGGTTTCCTCGCCAGGAGTACAGCAAGCAGAGCATGGCTTCTCCTTGGGACTATGCAGGAGGAAAAGGTGATGGCTCTGCTACTAATGGACTGGTTTAGCCAGCTTTTGATTGTTTTGGATACACTCAGGGATGCTGCAATGACTCAGACAAAATTGCTGCTTTGTCTGAGAGACACATTTACTTTTCAGGGTAATGAGTTGATCTCCACTCCGATTAGCTTTCACTGCAGTACCAGTGGGTGTTGGCAGGAATGGGAGTGGTGGAAGGTTTAACTCAAAGGAGAGAACAGAGAGGAACCTGCTCTGCAAAGGGATATTTAAAAAAAACCCAGAGCATTAATTGCAGCATAAGCTGATCATACATAATAGCAACCTCTTTCCACCTTTATTCAGACAGTTTCTTCATCTTGAAGCAGACTGATCTCTGGCAGCTCTGGAGATCAGCAGGAAGGAGAGGTGATTTACAGCCGCAGCAACACCTCCTCCTGCCCTCCCACTCCAGCCGCGCTGGGCAGACACATGGGTCCTACCGGGTGGGGGCGAGTGACATTCCCAGCGCAGAGGGTGTAGAGAGGCTCTCCCCATGGCTCACACCCTGCGAAGGCGGTGTGTGGGGTGCCTGCCTGCCTCTGAGCATGAAAAGACCTGGGGAAGCTTGGAACCGGCTCAAGTTGAAGCACATCCAGCTGCAGCTGGGAGAGGAGCCCGGCGGAGCTCACCCCGAGCTCCAGCCGCCGAAAGCCCCGGTGAATGTCACTGCTGCTCTGTATTCATCTTAAATATTATGATTCATTACAGTACATGGGAGAACTTTGTCTCAGGCAAACATGACATAAGAGTACAGCTAAGTGAATAATACCAGTGACATTTTCTACGGCAATTAATTAAAACTGAAGTTCCAGTTTGATCCGGCACTCTTCAAAGGCCTTCTCCAGGCATTCCCACACAGCTAAGTAGTCCTCGCACCGGTATGGGTGGAAATACTGAGATCACGTACGCAAGCACTTGTGGAGGAGCAAACAATATCGGCTCACTGTGAGCCTGCACGGTGGGAAAACTCCCCAGCAGCTTCATTTCTCGCAGGAACAAATTCCAGACAGATACCTGAATATCAGATGATGAGAGGGTAAAAAATAAATAGCTTGCCCAATGATTTTGAATAATAGACAAAAATGCTGCCTACTCATGGGCTGTTTCTAATGGAGGGAGAAAAGAGCTTTGCTTGCCAAGGTCTCTCGCAGCCCATGTGTGACAGGCCAGCACTTCTGCAGGGCACTCGTAGATGGGTTTGCCAGCTCAGGGAGAAACCATGATGGCCCGATCAGGCCCTAGCATCGGGGCCCAAATGGTTGGTCACTGCCAACTCCCACGTGACACCCAAATTAACTCCCCCTTGGCCTACACATGTTGCAAGTTCCTCTCCTCTCCCCCAAACCTTCTTCGCACCATAGCTGGGCTCCTCACCCTTTCCTGCCTGTGTGTTGGGTTGCTATTCGCAGCTGCGTGCGGAGAGGCAGAAAACAGGAGTGGAGCAGGAGGGTGCTGAGCTCTGTGCCCTGCTGTGGTGATGCCCATCTCTGCCAGGGGGTCCCTCTAGTCCTGCCTCGGGGCTCCTCTTTGGTGCCATGGTCTGTTCTAGCAGCAGTGTAACTGCACGGGCACACAGCGCTCCTGCCATCTGTCCCAAACTTGCCTGATAAATAATTGATCACAAATGCTTTACAAAACAGCCTGGTGCCTCTGGTGCCTCCTTACCCCAGCACACATCTCTGAAAACGGTCCTCTTCCCATTCCTCACAGAGAACATCTGGTAACAGCACTCAGTCTTTTCGAAGTCTTCAGGAAACTTTTGGTCAAGGTCAGTGTCGCCTTGGTTCCGTCGCCACCAAGGGCCGGGTCAGCGCTCCACAACTCTGTCAGGGTAATACTTTCCACACCAATCACTGCGGCCTCCGAGAGGTCAGGTCTGAGCATGAGTCACACAGCGCTGGCTGGTGCCATCGCTTCGGTTCGGAAATCATCTTTAGTCTCTTGAGCTTTTCTGAGACAAATGTATTTCAGTCTCAAACTCTGCAAGATACAGGGATCTGTCTCCTGGCTCATCACTTGGGCTGGGGAATCTCTCACCCTGGGCTCCCCCTTCTCTGGGGTATCCCAGAGAAACAACTACCTTCATCTGCTATCTCAGTCCTATCTGTCATGTCTGCTAGGCTGTAGAGTGCTGAAATCCCTTCTATGTTTTGCCTTCCTCTTTCATTTTCAAAACATTTCTACCCCACACCCTCATCTTTTTTTTCCTGGAGCCTCCCTTGTGCTGGTAGGTGCCTTCAAGGCTGCCCTCTCCCCTTCCACATTCTTCCTCAAAATCCTCCTCAGCCCAGAAGTGCACTGAAAACCTCAGCGGTGGTTTGGCAGCTGATGTGCTATCCAAATAACCAGGCTCGTTTCCGTGTGGTCTTTGCAGGGGGCCGGGTGAGATGGTTTGCCTTCAGCCCAGCTGTTCCTTCTGGCAAGAACAGAAGATTTGGCAAAAAAAACCCCAAAACAAACAAAAAAGTGAAAACACATTTTGGTTTAATTTTGAAAAAGGCACAGAAACGTCCAGACCATTTCACTTGAAACTTCAAACAAGGTTTTTCGGTTTGTTTTTTTTTTGTATGTAATCCTTGTTTGGATTCAGGCTGACTCTTCTTTTGAAAATGTTCTGGAGTTTGGTTATTAGAAAGTCCAGTGGGAAACATTTCTGTCCAGTGCCAAGCTGCCTCTTTTTAACTTCTAAAATCTCAGACAAACAAAATTACTCATTCGTGTTTACAGAATTGTCAGCAAACTGAAAACTCATTTGCTCTCATGCTCCTTGCCTGGTCTGTCCGTACCCACTTGCTCCTCCCATTCGTACCTCACCGCATTTTTGTTGGAAAGCGCTGACGCACCGCTTAGCGCGACAGAGCCTCTTTCATTACCGAGGCCCACTGGACACTGTTGTATTACAATAATAACATTAAATGGTTTGATCCCTTTCCCTCTGAAGTCAGTAGATGTCCAGCTTAGTGTTTCTTTCTCTTTCAAGTCGTACGATAAAAGATCTCAGTAGTCCTCTCTTTACTGCGGCTTTCCTACACCTGTGCTACCCAGTGCTTCAGCACAGAGCTCATTAGCTGCTACCGGAGAGACGAATGCTGGCCGGGGAAAGGGCTGAGTGCCAGCCTGTCAGATGGAAATGGTTTCCAATAATTCTCTGGAGGGTATTTTCTGGGAGCACGCAGTTGTTTGCACAGTGGTACACTCATTTCAGCCTGTGTCTGGAATAGTACATTACCAAATCTTGCTACTGGCTCCTCTGCGCCAAAGGGAGTTTCTTCTTTAGCACTTATTTAAGAGGGCATCTAGCAAGCTGAAGCTCTGAAGCCCAGTGAAGAAGAAGAAAAGAAGTTTTACTAGGGTAAGGGCAGCAGAGATGATCCCTTGCTATCACAAAACGCATCCGAGTCACGGTGTTCCCCCAAGCTCAGTATTGCTGTGCCTGGGTAAGCTGTATGAACCTAAGATGGGAGAACTGTGCCGTGCCTTCAGCTAAGGACGTGTTTCTCATGGCAGGCAAAGTGTTTCCTCCCTCTCCCCCTCTCTCTGCACGTTCTCCCTCAGCAGCGACAAACCCAACCACCAGCCCTTCCCAAGCGGGTTCCGTGTGCGAGCACAGGGAATATGTTTATTCGCCTGCAGAGTAACGAATCTGAGACTTAATCAGGCTTCTATTTCTTTCATTACCCGAGGAAATCTGCGAACCTTAAATAGCTTTTCTAGTCTTATTCTTTACGTTCTAGAGGGGATTTTTACAAATCACTGAGCATTTTGCCTTGGTGGGCAGGTTAGTTCATGTTGCAGTATTACCAGCTATTGCTGTTATGGCAAAGGATCAATAGCATTTTCCACTGTGAACGTCCCTCCCTTCTTTCTTTCCCGTCTNTTTGACTTTGTGAACTTCGGCTGCAAGGGAAGCGGTTCCCTTCGCTTTGGGAAGCAGCATCTTCTCCCACGTAGAAAATTAGAGATGGTAGGTGCACAAACTCCATCTAAATCCCAAAGCAGCTTTGAAAAATCTTAATCAAGGTCCCTTTTAACACTAAGGGACTTAAAAGCAAAATAAGTTGGGGATGACCTCAAATGCCTGGTTTAATGTCTAGAATGTTTTAGTTCCTTGCTTTCTATGTGTTTTGGTGGAGTGGACGGATGCCTCAGTAACAACTGGGTTAACCACTCAGTCTGCCACACTGGCTGGCAAGAGGCTGACAACAGAGCTATGCTGATGCTTGGACAACAGCGTGAGAATTTGGTGGCACCGAGGTTGATGCTGAGACCTGAGTTTGAAGAAAGCAAAACTGAGGGAGAGTAGGCAAAGTGTATCACCTGGTTCTCTTTCACATCACCATGTCCTCAGATGGACAGGAGTCACGTCAGAAGCCCCTCTTCTGCTGGACACAGACATGAGTGGGTCAGACCTCTGCCAGGCTCGGGCAGAGCAGTGCACACTCGTGGGCAACGGGGTCGGATGCAGAAGTACAAAGCAGCAGGAGATGTTCTAGGCAAAAACTGAGGCATAAAAGCTTATTACATGGGTACGGCCAGAGGCAGGTGAGGGAGAGCGTTACTTTCCCTGGCAGAAGTGTTTTGACAGCTGTGGGAGCTGGGAACTGGAAGAGCAGGTAGAGCCGTGCAGCTCAGGGCTGGAGCAGTGGTACCTCGGCAGGGCTGAGCCAGCCCCTGCTGTCAGCAGTTCTGTGTTTCAGGGCCCAAAACTTCCTACCCAACTCCCTCATCCTCACCCCACATCTTCCACCTTCCCGTCCGTTAGCACTGCGTACAAAGGGCATGGACGCAAGGGCATAGTCAGTGGGAGGCTGGGGAGGAACCGGAGGAACAGTCTGAATAGCTTTGAACAGGTAATACCGGCAGCGTTGTGGCAGAAAGGGGAAGTTTGCTACAGGCAAGTCACAAGGGGATTTGTGGTTGGGTTAGTTTTCTCAATGTGGGAATAGAGGAAAGGCTAAAATTGAACATACAAGCAGAAGAAATGACAAGCCTTCGACATAACGTTGAGTCAATGACTGAGTCAAGGAGGAAGCCAAGGCTCAGACTGATGGAGGAGGGACATTAGTACTTTCTGCAAAAGAATATGTGAGAAGGTTCAGGGGGAAAAGATCGAGCACATACTTGATTGCATGGTATATGAGGATGTTGTCCTGTGCTATGACTGTGTGTTCCCCAGCGAGGCGAGCCCTGCTCAGTCTCAGGGTAAGAGGTACGTGGTGTTGTTGAGATGGGTAAAAACCACCAGAGTTCTAACATGGAGCCCAGGGTTCGAAAGAGAGAGAGGCAAAACCAGAATCTCACCACTGAGCATCTCCACATGCAGTCACCCACAAAGACCTTTCTCAGAAAGTTATTCCCAGAGGCAACATCCCCCCAGGGACTGTCGCAACACACACTCACTTTACTCCACGAATTCATTTGCACACAGTGAGGAATGCACAGAGTAATGTTTTCCCTGTAGTGAGAAAAGGTGAGTTGTTTTAGTGGAGATCTGCAGTTTTTCACCCAAATCAACAAAACCAACAACAGGACCTGGGTCAGGACCGTCCTGTTTTTAAATATGGGTCCTGGGAACAGGAAGAGGTACATAACCAAACTCGAAATCGTTACAGTACAGGCTTGCATGTGTAGGGTTTAAAGAAGGCATTCAGGTCAGTCTCCACCCAGGAGGGATCCAAGCACACTCTGTACTGGGAAGGGAAAAGCCTGAGCCAACTATGTAATCATTCTCCACTTATCATTGCCCCAACATGACTAATGAGCTAGGGACAGTCTGGAGGGAATGAGAAACATGGAAGCAGCAGCAAAACAAAGTAGGTGTTTGCAACACCTCTTCTTCTGCAAGTGCGCTTGCACGATGCACCAATCCTTCCTGCAAAGCAGAGGAAATGGCTCTAGATTAGGTTTTACATGACTTTTTAGTTTCTCCCTCCAAATTAGCAGGTTTGTTGTGGGTTTTTTTTTCCAATTGGGGGGAGGGGGTGTTTGAGTGTGGAGGAGTTGTTATTTTATATTTGAACGTTGATCTGATCTTCTTGTCTCAAGACTTTGTTTCAAATTCTTGTAGCAGACCCGAGAAGTCAGAGAGATTAGTTTTATAACCGGAGTTGCTGGTTATGTACATCACGTGCTTACTACATACACATGGCCCCATTGCTTATTGCTTTGAAGACCAGCTCTGAGCTAGGTAGATTTGTGTGAGCAATCTGCCGGGCAGGGCCGTGCTATATCTGCCAGGCATCAGTGCTCCTCATCTTTCTTTTCAAGTGGTAGAACCCACAGGTCAGGGGGGAAGATCCCCCTATCCAGTTATTTATAAAGTGTCTTTTGACAGAGCTGTGAGTGAGGGAGAACTTGGCTGCATTGTCAGTGACCGGAGCAAAAACCCCTTTGCTTTCACAAACACTAAATTAACTGCAAAATAAATAAATAAAATGAAGAGCTTGCCCTCATTATTGTGCTGCAGGCATCATTTATTAGATGCTGCTGTACTGCGGAGTCCTTATCTCTCCCTCCAGATAGTGTAAATCAGAACTCCTGTTGCTGACACCCCGAGAGCGTTCTCATCTGTCAGAGATTTAGCTGCCCTTTTCTTGTATGTTTTCCTAGAGAGTGATTTTTTATTTTTACTTTAACCCCCAGCATACTCATCATTCATGGCTTACACACTCAGGAAATAAAGGGCCAAGGAGGGATGCTCCAAGGTCTTTTGTTGCTGTTGATGAACGCTTCTTTCTGTCCTTAGTGAGAGGATCTCTGTCAAAGGCAGATGCTTTAGCCATGCTAAATACGTGGTGCTTTATGCAGTGTAAGAGTCAGGGCTCACAGGCTGGTTCCTCTCCCCCCCATCCAGCTGCAGTAATCAGGCTTCAACCCCCCTGAACGCACTGTGGCTTTCAATATTATTCCTTTAAAGGGCTTAATGATTTTTCCACTTCTGAAACATGAATCAAATATACAAATTACTCTGGAAGGTACTTGGAAGAGGCTGTGATTTGATTTAACTCCAGTCACTTCTCTCACTGAGAATCAGTGGTACCTCAGGCAGAGGCAGGAGCAGCAGTTCCCATGTGGAGGGGTGATCCATCTCAGCAGGCAATAGATTTGGTGATTCATCACTGCTTTACCTCATTTAAATACACTTTCCATTTGTCCCGATGACTTACTGTGGAGATGGGGCCAAAAAAATCTACTTTTAATTAGTTAGTGGCTCTCAGATTACAGTAGGACCTAGGAAGTATGTTCTCTCTGCCTGGTGGATGCCTCCCCGTTAATAAGAGACTGTGCAAAGAAGTCTCTTACAGAGCATGGAATTCAGGTGATAACTCTGTTTTTTGGTAATATTATTTAAATACTTGTGTGGGTACATACTTTTATGACCTATCTCATCCTTCTTTCCTTGTGTCTCTCTTGTCTGTGGGTCTCTTGGCCTTTTCAAACTTATTTCTTTCTCTAAAGTCACGACACTGCTCTTCCTTCCCTTCGCCATCATGCTTATGTCATTCATAACTTATTTGTGAAAACTGTCAACAAGAAAACAGTTGAGTTTGGAGGAAAAAAATGACAGTGCCTTGTCTTCAGTAAGACTGTATGTTATCTATTTGGGTAAAAAAATAACAAACCACATTTTGTTTGCAGCAAAGATGTGGTTTTAATTTGATTCTTCCTTTCAGCAAAGGTCCTGAGTAAACCAAATTGCTGTCTCTATTTTTACCCAATTTTAATCTGTCTGTGAAACAGAGATGTCCTCAGGTTCTACTATTCAATCAGAAGAATAGAAAGAAACTTTATGAAGAGCTCAAACAAATTAAAAGAAATGTAACATGTTGACAAACAATCTGAGTTGGGGCATAGACAGTTAAAAGTGTAAATCGATCATACGTTTTTGGGTTGGTGATCAAGGACTATGAAAAATTAAATGGTGCCTAGCTCTATTACAAGTGTTATGACAGCTAAATGACATACATGCATGCTAAAAGGAGGTTTGTTTGTATACACTGTGTATACATGTATACATACACACAGTCACTTTAAATATGAATAGATGTGTATATTGTGTATATGTGCTATATACATTCTGGACTCAGATACTCTGCTCCAATCTTAGTGCAAATGAACAATGTAAAAAAAATTCAGGTTTCATTCTTGAATCTTTCAGAGACAGATTCAAACAGCTGGTTTGTGCCCAGAAAATATTAGTTTCAGGAAATGGAGGGTCACCAAATCCAATTCCCTTTTACGGTGATTTTGATCCAGCTGTATTTAGCTTTCAAAGTACGTTAAAAACCCAAACAAAGCACCCATCATTTTAGGAGAACTTCAGAAAGCAGTTCTGAAGCCTCCTAGCAACAACCATGTAATTATCTCTGCAGGTTGATGTTCTTGTTTTAAGCATCGGTGAAGCAATCAGTCACCAATCCCAACACTCAGTGCCGAAATTCCTGGGCCCATTTCTGGCTCAGCAGGAGTCAACTGTCACATTTTACACAGAAAGCACAGTTTGGCTTGAAGATCTACAGAACCTGGGATGAATTTCAGCCCACGGCCTACAGTAGTAGTTGACTCTGGGACAAGGCATGTACACACAGCTCAGGACAGCTGCCAGAATTAATTCAAGGCAGCACCAGAAGAAATAAGTCAATGGGTTTTCACCGGTCTGATAGGTCAAACGTACCACTTCTACTGTCCTGAAGAACCACTTATTATGATGACCAGCCATAACTTATTTTGAGTGCTAGCAGGTGACCTGGGGACAGTTGAATAGCTTTACTACAGATTTATTGGGTGAACTGTGTCCAAGTCAATTGGGCTGGCATACTAAAAGATGTTTAGATGCTTGAATACTGTTGATACCAAACCAAATTAGGCTCACGGTTCTTTTTTAGGTGCCCACCTAGTCTGCCTCCACTCCTACTTGTCAAATGTGCCCTACTCCAGTTTCTTGTTCATTTTTTGTAGGATGCCAGGGATAAAAGACTGTGAGGCATCTGCTTCAGTGGTAAACAGCCATTTAGAAGATCTGTGTACTTTCCCTGATAGATCTAAACTGGTATAGCAGGAGATCACAAAACCACAGGTTAAATTGGGCTGGCTTATAGTAGATTGGGATGTAGCTACTTTTCCTTACTAATTTTGTCATGTACTGTGGAATCTGGGGGTTTTTTTGTTTGTTCATGGGTTGGGGTTTTTTTTGTGGTTTTTTTTTTTAATTGTGCTTTTAATGTTATGATAAAAGATTATTTTCAGAATGCAGATTAATTACATGCAGTGCAATTGTCCTGGGTATGATGAGGACTTGAAGGCATGCTTATGGAATAAAGAATATACATCCAAAAAGTACCAGGACACCAAACTCAGGGATGATGCAAGAACACTGCAACAGAAGACCTGCCTTTACTATATAAAATTGTGTTGACACTTGTGCTTGTTGGTGGGAATGGAGTTAATTTTCTTCACAGTAGCTAGTATGGGGCCCTGTTTTGGATTTGTGCTGAAAAATAACACAGGGATGTTTTTGTTACTGCTGAGCAGTGCTTACACAGAGTCGAGACCACCAGCAAGTAGCTGGGGGTGCACAAGGAACTGGGAGGGGACACAGAGGGGACAGCTGACCCCAGTGACCAAAGGGATATCCCACACCATATGGCGTCATGCTCAGCTATAAAGCTGGGGGAGGAAGAAGGTAGGGAGGGACGTTCGGAGTGATGGTGCTTGTCTTGCCAAGTAACTGTTAGGGGGATGGGTTATGGTGATGGCTGAACACCTGCCTGCCGATGGGCAGTGGGGAATGAATTCCTTGGTTTGCTTGGCTTGTGTGCGTGGCTTTGGCTTTATCTCTTAAACTGTCCTTATCTCAACCTAGTTTTCTCACTTTTACCCTTCTGATTTTCTCTGCCCAATCTCACTATGGGGGAGCGAGCGAGCGGCTGGATGGTGCTGAGCTGCCGGCTGGGGTTAAACCATGACACACTGAAGCTCAGCAAAGGTATTTGTAAACCTGTCAGCATGGTCTGGCTCAGATGATTAAATACTAGTCAGTGCATCCTGCTGTCACCTCATTAAGCATCAGCATTTACTGATAATTGTCGATTTCCATATGTTGTTGAATTAGCTATATTTTGCAGCTGAAAACATGGATAAGAGTGGAGGAATGATTCAGATGCAAGCAGTCAGCAGTCAGCTGTCTGTAATATAACCTGGAAACACAATACAGCTTAGAAATGGGCTTGTGTGACCCAAAGGATATAGATAGAATCTTTCATCTCTGTCAGATATAGGCCAGAGCAGCAAAGTTCAGATCTAGTTTTGGATCACTGAACTAGTTCAATAATATCCAGCAGGAACCTGACCCCATCAGATATTCCATCTGTTTTGGGGGTTTTGTACTCCTTTTGCACACTTACACCAGTGTAAAGTGTAGAACTGGGTCTGGATCTACCATCCACAGAACTGGGAGACGCAAACCAGAAAACCACAGAGAACATCTTCTGCCTTTTTAGTCAGTGGAGTTTAAACTGCAGTGATGGAAGACTCAGTTCTGTTACTGAAAGATTTAAATGAATTCTTGCATTTCTTTTTATAACTAGTGGCTTTTAGGGCACCAATATGTTGTGGGGTACTGTACAAACACAGAGGAAGAAATGTGTTCAGTTTTGGTCCCTGCTATACAAAAAAACTTGTGGACGGGCTGGAGAGGGTCCAGAGAAGGGCCACAAAGATGCTCCGAGGACTGGGAAGCCTGCCATGTGAGGGAAGGCTGAGAGAACTGGGCTTGTTCAGCCTTGAGAAAAGAAGGCTTAGGGGAGACCTTATCACCATGTTCCAGTATTTAAAGGGTGGCTACAAAGATGGAGACTCCTTTGTTACAAGAAGTCACCTGGAAAAGACAAGGAGTAATGGGTACAAGGTACTTCTGGGGAGATTCCGACTGGACACAAGTAGAAAATTTTTCACAGTGAGAACAATCAGCCCCTGGAATAATCTCACCAGAGAAGTGGTGGATTCCCCAACATTGCACACTCTTAAGATTTGGCTGGATGGGGTGCTGGACCATCTCATCTAGACCAAGTTCTTGCCAAGAAAGGTTGGACCAGATGGTCCTTGAGGTCACTTCCAACTTGGTATTCTGTGATTCTATGATAGGTGGTTAGTGTAAGGGAGCAATGCATGGGACTGTGGTGGAGGATGCTTGGAAATCCCAAACTCTATGACTACAGATGCTGAACATTTCATGTTTCTGATGTTGTTTTTTTCTCCTCTCCCTTTACATGGCACACTTTCCATTTGTTTTTCAGAATTTCGATTGTAGACATCAAATTCTCCTCCTCATCCTGGCTTTATCTTATTTACGTGAAGGAGATTCTGCACTTCTCTGAGGGCTGGCACACCCTGGTTTAAACTGGAGCTGCCCTGAGGATGATTTTATATTTAGTAGCTCCTTATGAGCTGCTCTCATTTGAAGCAGCGCAGACTGCCTGATTCAATATTTACTGCAGAACTCTCTCTTGCCTCTTCCTATCGCAGGGTAATGATAAGGTTGAGCTTGAGAAGGGGCTGGGGCCTTACTCAAAGTGTGCCTGGGTAGCACAGCCTTGCGGGGCACAGTTTTTAGCCGATTTATGCGATCAGAGTAACCCACAAGATCAGTGGTGAGGGATGAAGTTCTGTCCCACAAAATCTGTTACCAGCAGAGCACAGCTATCAGCTTGTATCATTCAGAATATATCTGTACGGAAGGCCTCGCCAAGTATAACCCCGGATATTCTTCCCTCACTTGTTGGGGTTTTTTTTTTTTTGCATTTATTACAAGCTGGCCTCTTAGTGTGGTGTGTTGATTTGCAGGGCTTAAGAGGAAGGGTTCTTCTGCAGGAGTGATACAGATGCAAAATCACCTAGTTTCTCCCACCCTTTGGGTGTCATCCACTTCTCGATTTTACACAAATCTCCTGGCTTTTGTATCCAGGTATGGATACATACCTGATATGACCATTGGTCCCCACACCAAGTCCTTGTGTAGCAACCGGGTGAAGCTCTAACCCACAGCCTTCCCCTTTCCAACAGAAAAGTCAGCAGTGAAGGTTCACGGGACTGTGAAAAACCCTCAGCTCTCCCTCCAAACACCCCACTGGGCTCCAGTCTGCAGCAGACAGGCCAGTCCCTTTTACAACAGTCCCTATTTCAAGCCTGCGATGCTTTTAAGTATGACAGCGTGTGGGCGGGAAGCGGTGTATCAGATGGAGCACTGTCTCAGCTCTCAGCTTCGTGAGCCTGCAGAATAAAGAAACGGCACAATATTGCCTCCGTGGAGAGCAGCTTTTCCTGGAACATCAGACTGAAGCGGCGATGTGGTAACACAGACTCTGGTCTCTCTAGATTGTGTTCCTGGAAAAGCCATTCAATTATTGATAAGGGTTACACTGACATCACCAAAAGACACCGAGGCTCTTGCTTGCCTTTAATAATTTCTTACTCAGCAGATAGTTCACTTACAGCTCAGCAGAACTGGTACTGCAGACACATCAGCTAAAATACAATATGCATGCTGGAAAGACAGACAGGCGACTGCCCAGCTTTTTTGTTTGCACTCTGGAAAGGAATATAGAGCCAGGACACCAGGTCGATTCTGCTCGGCAAAATGCTAACTGCCATTATGGACTTGGCACCACTGGGTTTTCTTTCCTGCTGATAACATTTGGTCCTTGTTCATTGTTCAGGGCTGCTCTTGAGTTCCTCCTCCCCCACTTATCACATATGCTGGAGAGGAGGATTTCCCAATGAAGGTAAAGGGAAGGGACTGATACTAATGCTTCCGATCTAATTCAATTTAACAATCACTACTCCAGCTAGTAAAGCTGCTGCTGTTTTGTTCAAAGTATAGTGCTGACAGCTTATGCAGGGAGAAGCATTAACCCCATCTGTTCCTTGTACGAGGTTTAGCATTCCAAAAGAACTTTTTTAATTAGAGAGGAAGCTTTAAGCCTAAATGTCCCTTTGAAGCCTGGAAATGTCTTGGGTTTGTTTCTGTGGACACGCCCTACAGAATCTGCACCAAGTTGGAAGCAGGGTGAAATTCTGGAGAACCCTCATGAGATTCTGGCACTCTTAAACCTGAACTCATAGCGAGTTTGGAACAGAAGTGCTCCATCTGAAGTGCTGTGTCCAGCTCTGGGGTCCCCGGTACAGGAAAGACATGGAGCTGTTGCAGTGAGTCCAGAGGAGGCCACAAAGTTGATCAGAGGAATGGAGCACCTCTTCTATGCAGACAGGCTGAGAAAGTTGGGGTTGTTCAGCCTAGAGAAGAAAAGGCTCCGGGGAGACCTTATAAGGCTATAGCAGCCTCCCAGTACCTGACGGGGCCTACAGAAAAGCTGGAGAGGGGCTGTTTACCAGGGCAGGGAGCAAAAGGACAAGGAGGAATGGCCTTAAGCTGAAGGAGGGGGGATTTAGATTACATATTAGGAAGAAATCCTTCCCTGTGAAGGTGGTGAGGCCCTGGCACAGGGTGCCCAGAGAAGCTGTGGCTGCCCCTGGATCCCTGGCAGTGCCCAAGGCCAGGTTGGATGGGGCTTTGGGCAGCCTGGGCTGGTGGGGGGTGTCCCTGCCCATGGCAGGGGGTTTGGAACTAGATGGGCTTTAAGATCCCTTCCAAGCCAAACCATTCTGTGATTCTATGATATCCAAGTCTCCTGCTGGTTACTGCCATTCACCTAACTTACAGGATAACCAGCTCCCCATGAAGTAAGGAGGCTAATGATTGAGACTCATTAGAAAATGCAAGAGAGAGACTCTTATCAGCAGATCTGAATGTCAGGCAGGGCTTCCCATTAGTATCAAAAAATGAGATCTGTAACTTCCCAGAAATTCTACACAGTGCTGCAAAATCAAAACCGTGCACCAGCGTCACACCTAGGGAAGGGTCAGCCTGCTCATGGAGTTTCACATCAGCACTTCCATTTTGACTGAGGTCTCTGCAGCCTCTGGCTCTGTCGAACCAACTGCTTTTCCACTTCCACGCAGTTTTAACAGCAAGAGGTACGTGCGTGTTTAAGGAACCTGTTTACCATGCAAAGGTAAACAGTCAGGTTCCATTTTCACAATTACTCCTGTGTTAAAGGTAGATGCAAACATCAGGTTGCCAGTGCTACTGCGTCACTGATGCAAACAGTTTTCATCAGGGTGAAAGCCTGGATGATACCACCATGGCAACCAATTTTAAATAGAAACAATAGGCCAACGCCGCCGCTGAAATAAAGGCACAGGACCCAAGGATCTGGTTCTGTATTCGTACAGCAGACAATACAATTTTTGAGCATTCATATTTTCTGTGTTTTTATTGCGTCTTTCCTCAGAGCTTCTCAACATGCTGTTTGCAATTTATGTGCAGTAAATTCTAATGAAATGAAGCTGTCTCTGCGTGGCTAGCTGCAGTCAGAAAACAGCATGGTGGATAAGGGAAGTTCTTGCCAACTTCTTTATCTTTCTAGTTATAGAATCTTTAAGTCCCATGCAGAGAAATCAGCCCAGTTTTTCCCTTGAAAAATCTCAAAAAATAAACAACAAATCATTAACATTGGAAAGACGAAGTGCTGAATCATGCCTCCCGTGCTTTAGAACTTGTGTCCCACTGAATCTAATTATTTCACACTTGCTACATAAATCTTTGAGAGGCCTCTTCCAAGAATATTCATGGTGAGGGCTGAAAAAGAGAAACTTCTGATGAACAGTCTAACATGGGGACAATAGTTCTGCTCAAGATCACAGGAAATTAATGTTGGCTTATCTCATAGGAATGGGATTTTATTTGGCCCCAACCAACCTCAAGCAAACTTGAAATTGCCGTGAGAACAGTAGAGTCAATATGCAGCTGATTGCGCGTGTAGAAACCACAAGAAAATGTTGAACATATTTTGAAGCAGTTTAACCAGTGTCTTTTGTGTATCTGAAATGAGGTGAAAGTATGTTAAAATGCCACCAGATCTCTCTGCCTTGTAACCAGCAAGCCCTAAATAGAGTCACTGGCTGTAGAAATAGGAAACTACTTTTTGCTGTTGCTTGGGTATTGGGGATGAGAGGTTATTATTTCAAACAAACAAACAAAAAACCCCTAACCTACAGCAAATTCAAGAAGGGTATGTATCAAGTGCTCCACAGCTCTTAACTCTGAGAAGGAACTTCAATGCTCTGGCATTGTTTTCCACAGTGCCATTCTTATCTGACAGGTGGTATCAGTTGCCAGAAACGATGCGGGTTTATTCTGTACTTTGTATTCTAATATAAATGGAACTGAATACTTGTCATAGTCCTTTGGGCAGGGCTCTTTACTGCTGCAGAGTTTAATATTGAGATTGGCAACACTAACTTAGCTGATGTAATCCATTCCATTAGAGATATTTACGGCACGCCATATTACAATACAAAGGCAGAGGTTTAGAGACTGGAAAGATGTGACAAGCCAAAAAAGCCAACCCATTCAAAACTGAGACTGACACTGCAGGGGTCCATTCCCCTCACTGTACATTCACAGAAATTTCTTTTAATGCCATTAGGAACATACGTGATGCAAAATTCAGATCAGGCATAAAGCAAACGGCAACTCCACTGATGGCAAACAAAGTCGCTGTTATACACACCGCATCTGACTGTAGATCTGTCTTTAACCAGTGACTCATGATCACCAGCGTGTATTGTCCAAAGTCACAGAATAGGTTTCCCCATTCTTTGGCTACACATCACAAGCCTTGGCTTATTGTAACGCAGGGGGAAGGAGCAGCATAGAAGAGTGTTTGTTCCTCTCTCTGGCAGCCTCTTTATACTCCTGCAGTAGCCCAGGAGCTGATACAGGGATCTGTGAGTTATTACAAGTCAGAAAACTATGTGCAGCTTATTTATGCTTTCAAAGTCCTGGATATTTCCTTCTTGAATTTCTTGCCTACCTCCAAGTCTCATCAAGCCTCATCAAGCAGCTCTTTCAGAATCGAGGGTAGAAGCTGAGTGACTCCCTACGTGTTTAAGAGCCCATTTCTTTCCTACAGCTCTCCTGAAGGATCTGCGGCGTCTGTTGTGCAGAATCAGCACTTTCATTAGTCTTAATGGAGCCTCTTCTTGTGGAAGACACTTGTAACTGAGGAATTTCTATTACAGACCATCGAGGAGGTATACACCCCACACTGCCTGGTGCTTGGGACTGAAAGTGAAAAAAATGCTGATAATGTGGTATGAATGCAGTGTTGTGTTTCCAACACAGATGGGCCCAACCCAAGAGCTCGTTTCCCTGAATTTCTTCAAGTTCGAGGGAGGTTGGAGCCAAAGTGCTTAACTGAACAGTCTAACTTTACGTTTAGTTTTAATTGTCATGGAAGTGGCAAAATTTGCTTTATGAAACAAATGGTGTTTGCTACACCATTAAATCAGTTGCTTGCCTTTTGCAATGGCCTCTCAGTGCTGTTGGTAAAAATAATGTTGCTTTTCCAGTATATGATGTAAAGTGATTTCAGCTGCGTTTCTTCCATTCCTGACCTCTGCAATGCTGGCATTTTAGACAGTTTTATACACTTATTGATTACCTGATGTACTGTTCTAATTTCTGTGAAGTAAGAACATAGCCCTTAAATCATCCAGACTCTGAAATGTTTTAATTTCCTCAAGTAAATAGAGCATATTTTGCCAGGAATCTTAAACGTACGATACATGGGTCTGATTCCACTTTTACACAGGTCTTGTATAACTCCCTTCACTTCAGTGAAATTACTCTTGATTAGCATTGAGAATCAGGCCCAGAATATGGGGAGGAGAGTGGGTTAATGCCATTTTTTCTGACATTGAGTGCTTTAAAAGCACTCTGAGACTGTAACCCATTACCATTTCTCGGTAAGTGCCCTCTGAGAGGATTGGGAAGGATTGAAGAGTTTTTAACCAGTAAGTCACTTCAGGTCTTTCACAAAACAGGAGAGGTTTAGCCATTTCTAGCTGCTGGCTATTTGGTGATTATCTATAATCAGTGAGCTGGTGGTCTCAGCCACTGGTGAACAAGTGTCCATACCCCAACTGCTTCCACTCTACACTGCGCTGGTGTGGCCTCGCCTCGAGTACTGTGCACAGTTTTGGGCGTGACAGTACAAAAAGGACACAAAACTATTGGAGAGTGTCCAGAGGTGGGCAACAAAGGTGGTGAATGGTCTAGAGGGGAAGGCGTATGAGGAGAGGCTGAAGTCTCTTGGCTTGTTCAGCCTGGAGGAGACTGAGGGCAGAGCTCATGCTGGCCTACAGCTTCCTCCCAAGGGGGAGCGAAGGGGCAGGTGCTGATCTCCTCCCTCTGGTGACCAGCGATAGAACCCAAGGGAATGGCATGGACCTGCGACAGGGGAGGGTTAAGTTGGAGATGAGGAAAAGGTTCTTCTCCGAGAGGGTGGTGGGGCCCTGGAACAGGCTCCCCAGGGCAGTGGTCACCGTCCCGAGCTTGGCTGAGTTCAAGCAGTGTCTGGACAATGCTCTCAGTCATCTGCTCTGGTTGGGCTGGTCCTGTGTGGAGCCAGGCATTGGACTCGATGGTCCTTATGGGTCCCTTCCAGCTCACGATATTCTGTGATTCTATGAATTAGCTCCCTTGCTGGCAATTTGGAAAAGAGGGTGGATGGAGCATGGCTCTGGTTCTCTTCCCAGGCTTTGCAAGTTTTCCTGTCAACCAGGAAGGAAAGTGTTTTATCAAACACTTTAGAAAAGTATATTATTTGCCTCATTCAGAATTGTCATGCTCCAGCACCTAAATACGAAGGCTGATATTCTCCAACAGCCCCGTCAAACTCCCACACCGTAGATGACTGCTACAAGTTATAAGCACTCCCAAAATAGGGCTGGATTTTCACAGTGGTAATTGAGAGCCGTAACTTTCCACCAGGGAGGCTCTGTAGGTGGGAGCAACAGCAGAGACAGTCGTATCAACAGAGTCGAGGCTTTTTACCGGGATGCTATCTAATTCTGTTACAGTATATATACCATAATCCTACCAATGTATAGACTTTCTTTAGTGGGTGCCTTCTGTACACAGCTATGGACTCCCCAGAACCCTAGGGGAGCTAAGAAAAAGACTTTGTCCTCATGACTGCCTGAAGCCCTGGTTCAGGAAAATGTTCATATTCAGGACTGTGCTTAAGCTCTGTGAACATTGTTGAATCGTGCTGGCTTCGGTGAACTGATGACTAGAAAAAAATGTTCACGCAGGTTTTTGTTTTCCTTCAGAACAACTGAAAATGTTACTTAGTGCTATCACTACTAAGGAAAACCTTAAACCACCACCAACGACTCATTAGCTCAGTTCTCATGTAAATATCAGGATATTTAAATGCAAGTTAAATAACAAGAAGCTAAACAAAGCAGTATTCTTAGTCACTGTAAGCAAGAATTGTTGTTTTTTTGGGACTGCATGACCAGAAAGACTGAATCAAAGAACATGTATGGTCACATTTTTATCTGGTACACCGCCACCTCAATCAAATAACGCGAGTTGCACTGCAGCAACTGCTGTTGAGATCAGAATCTGCATAGAGCTATTCTGCCTCTCAAGTTCTAAAAGTACTGTTATATTTCAAGGCAAAGAGAAAAGAGAGAACAAGTAACACAATTTATTGCTGCAGATTATTTTTATGCCTGCGTGCTCCATTTAAGAGAATAATCTGTAAATGACTTATTATCAAGAAAAGTTATTTGTTTGCACTAATCAAGCCTTAAACTTGGAGGCATAATATGGAACTAATTATTTTTAACTAACTAATCAACATGTTTCATTCATAAGTTGGGATTTATCAATACAGCACATGAAAGGAGAGAACATATTATTATTTCAATTTAGATAATATGCAAAAAGCACTGTGTTTGTAATGACCTGCTTTCACTGAATATAATCAGGCTCCAAAGCTCTATTGCAGGCTGGAAATAGCAGCAGCTTACTTTAATGAGATTTCTGGCTCTGGGCCCCAGCTGTTCTACGCAAGGCTCTCCCTTTGCTCTATGACCTACCAATATGTGCTGTCACCAGTAATGAGACAGGACCTATTTCCTAACATGGGGAAAAATTGGAAAGCATGAGTTCATTCTACTCTGTCGGTGGAAACACACCCTCTCTCCCCTGCAAGGCAGAAGGAGGGGAACACTGAATATGCAACATCCCCCCCCTCCCTTGCCAGTGGAAATATGACATGAAACCCATAAGGTAGAGAACTCAAAGGTAAGACCGAAACTCTCTTCTTAACCGTCCCCTTAGCACACAGAAAACCAATATTCATTAGGCACATACAGAATATGTCTCTCCCCTGTGAAGTACCCCAGCAGAGGACTTTACATTATCTGCAAGGCATGGGGAAGGGGGAACAGTCGCACTCTTAGGCTCATGGATTTTGTGGAATTATGCTCATCTCAGAGCCGTGTTGGGAATGTGCCAGGAGCCAAAGAGCTGCACTTAATTTGCCTAGAATGGAGCAGATTACCACTGCTCTCCTTTTTAATAATGGAGATGCAGCCTGGAGACTACAAATTCCAGCAAGCAATGCTCCACAGAGCCAAGGAGCCCAGGCGCTGCACTGAGCCAGCACTGCACACTGCGACTCAGCCCCCAAGACTGGGGCAGCGAGGGCTACCCTGACTCCAGGGTGGGAAAAAAGAGACCAATCTCATGTTGGTCACTCTGAATTGGACTTTTAATATTCTTCTCTTTGCCTTTTTTTTTATTATTATTATATCCCACACTTCTCAGAAATTCTGTTCTTGAAAATGTTTGATTAGCTAACATTTAGGGGGGATTATGCTATTTTTATCCTTGAGCGGTCTCTTGGATTCATTAACACTTTGCACGTGAATCTGGTTTTTTAGGACAAGAAGCCAGTGCTTTTTCCCTGAATCGCCTTGTTAAGTATTTCAGGAATCTAAAATCCACAAACTATTTCTGTGCCCTGAATACAAACCTCTTTGGAAAAAGCCAATGGACGTTTTAGTCAGAAAATTGGAAGGTGTGTGCTTAATGCACTTTGAAATTAAATGATTTGGTGCTTTTCAATTTGTCTTTTTGCCCTTCCCAAATACCCAAAGGCACTAGCCCACTTTGTAAATTGAATAGGCTATGAAATCTTATTTTGAGAAATGAAGGTGTCACTGAGTTGCAGTAAAAATTATACTTAGCACCAGCGTACTTTGTAAGCCCTGACTAATTGGCCCTTGCAACAGCCCTGATGCGTTCCTCCTTTATTAGTAGGAATTAAATAACCAGTTATTTTATTTTAGAAGTGGAAAAACCAAAACCCCAGAGACTGAGAAGCTAAGACTCCATAGCATAAACAGCTTCTTTCCCATCAAATGCACTGAACGAGTACTGCCTTCCAGATGCCTCCTGGACAGCAGGCGGGTGTCCGTGGCACGCCTGGGGCTGGCTCGCCCACTGTGCTCTGCCTCAGCCTCCTAAATATTTGGAAAAGGGCACCCTGGCTGTGCCCGAGGCCGTGCTTGCAGGCTAACCATATTCATGGCAGAGGAGCCTGTCTCGAAAGGGTTCTCGGGCAGCCATTGGCATACCGAACAGGCGCCTGAGAGGTATCTCCCGCTTGCATTGCTCATGAACGCAGTGCTGCGATGCAGTTGTGATCAAAATTTAGGAACTTTCAGCTTCAGAAATCCTGTCTTAGCCCAGAAGTACACAAGGCTCTCTGCAAAAGCCTGTGGCGGGCAGACAAACACCCTTCGTGTCCTTTTTTGCTCCTGCAATTTCAGAAATTATAAAGTTAGCTTTCAAATTTGCATTTTAAAGCTCCATATCTGTGTGGATTTTTTTGTCCAGCCTGAGGAAGCGGTATCCTTACGTGAAAAAATAAAAATGCATTTCCAAAGGCAACATCGCCAGATTTTGAAGTACAGTGGTAAGAACACCACCACCTTTGCAACACTACCTATTTCCTCTTCTAAATTATTTATGTATTTCTTGTATTTTACATGAGCCATGGAAGCTAGAGGCATTTTTGCAGTGTCAGGTCATTCTAAAGTACATTACACACAAAGAATAGGGCTGGAAAATACAGTTGTACGTAATATCGTTCATTAATATTACATAATTACTGCACACAAAATAGTTCTCTGGGCACTGATAAGGATTTTTTTCATAAAGTCTAAAGACTCCAAGGCAATGTATTCCATTAAGGGGTTGCTTAACGTATGAGGGTATATCAATATATATAGTACCTTGATCCAGTTGCGGAAAAATGACGAAGTCAGCTTAGCCAAATGAAGCCATTAGCATGTATAATGTGTTTTACACAAGAGTTAAATGGTTTACTGGGTTTATAAAATCATATTTTGATATTGCAATGACCAAGCTGAGATATGATCTAGCAAACAGCTAGTTGCAGTTGCAGCTGCATCAGCACAAAAATGAACTGTTGGATTTTCTCTGCGGCCTAGGGAACATTTTCGGCAGTCTTTGAAAATTGCTCTGAAATAAAAAAATATTCTTTACGTGTAGGCTAATATTAGGTACTGACAGCTTGCCTAGAGTTTTTAGATCAGCTTTCATGGAGCAATTGTTTAGGATAAAATGCTGATACAGCTTTTCAGGTTCTGTTGGTCGCCTTTGCTACTAAGGAATATGAGCAAGTCCTGCGTCTTATGTGATACATTAGACCTAAAGTAATGTGGAGGTAATAATCCCATAAAGGATCCCTTCAAATTTTAGTATAGCCCTAAAGTCCTTGTGCTCTAAGTATAGTGTTAGTTTTGACTTCTAATTTGACTTACTAAGTTGTGTTAATATGCTGTAGACTCCTGTATGGACAAGACACAACAACCATTATTCACATAAAACTGGAGACCTGGACATCCCGAGAAGGCTTTTCACACACAAGAAAACATCAGGCGTTGTCTACAGCTTTTGAGACATAAGATACAGGTGATAATTCTGCCTCTAGAAAAGAGATTCTTAGCCTCTCCCTGCTCCTTTTTTCCTAAGGCAGAAGATGACTTTAAGTGTACGGCAGTGCGACTTGAATTCTCACAGTGTTAAATAGGTGCATCAGTCTGCTGTTGCTGTGATCAGCAGTGTGTGCAGTGTTAATGTTTGAAGTTCGTGTGTTGAGTCACCAAGGGTTCACCTTTCTTTCCAGATGACACTGTGACAGCTGCAATCAGCAGATGCATGAGAGCTGACAGTCCTTTTATTTAAAAAAAAAGAGGGTTGCTGGCAAGGCATTTTCCATAAGGAGTTCCTTCTAAGCTTTGTAAGTCATTCCACTTCTTAGCTCAATAGGACCTTGATTTGATAACACTCAGGGTATATCACAAACAGCACATCTGCTCTCCCGGAGTCTCCCAGGATGAGTGGCGTGACTGAGCTGGAGAGGCTTCTTTGTGGGGATTCCTTTTTTTTCAAGTTTAGTTATCTGTGAGCTAATTCTATCACCTGAGCGTTAATGATTCCATGTCTTATGGGTCATACGACCTTACCAAGGCTACGTGGTCCACCTGACAGAATTGTTTTGTTTTGTCCTGAAGATTTTCCCCTTTGCTGTGTTTTGTTGGCTGTGTAACACTGAAGGGTTGAATGGGCGCTACACCAGCCCCAAGCGAACCACAGATCTTAAGACTGTTCTCTGAGTAAAAAGTGAGCAAACAGATTTCTCTGCACCAGTTCAGCCATCCTCGATATTTCCCGTGATCTGAGTCACAATCGAGCACTTACTGGGTGATGTGTTACGGTGAGACTGTCAGAATACAAGCAGGCTAAGAAATCTAATCCTCAGAGGAGAGCAATATGTTCCCACTTGTGATTTAGTCTCACAGTGAAGAGGCTGTCAAGGGGTTTGCAGTCCTGGAGATTGATTCAGGGGGGAGCTGCTTAGTGCACGGTGCCACTGGCAGTCATCGGCTAAAGCTGCCTAATGATGTCAGCCGGAGTGGCCAGGGGAATCCTCTCCTGTAAGGTAGCCAGAAGAGCTAAATTGCTTCCAGAAATGAATCCATTAGGTGCTGATAGTGATTAGTATAAGGTACCATAATGACTAAAAGCACTTCAAGTGTAATTCAGTCTGAAATCCCTTCCAGGTGAGAGGTGTTAGATACATCACGACTGAGCTGCCGGTACCTGTTTGGTGGATGGGGCAGCAAATCTGCGCACTGACTCACTGCCTATGTGAGAAAATGTGCCGGAGAAAACTCTCCCCCTTCCCTGCCATTGAAAATTTCCTTCGGTATTTATTGTGGAGGTAAAGGGAAATTTAGGATTAAATTTCTAAATTAGTTAGATTCACATTATTTAGATGTCCAAGAGTTGTTTGGTTATTTTTTGTTTTTTTATTATTTCAATCTTACGTTTCAAGTTTCATCCAAAAGTTAGGTCATGGTATAAGCTACAGGAAAATCAGTGTGTCACTTGCTACATGAGAAAGGGTTGGTTTGACTGTGCAAAGACTTGAGCTTACGGCTTGAGTGATTCAAGAAATCTTCCTTGTACCACTAGCTACATGTTGAATTAGAGCCATAAGAAGGGTTTTAGGAATGCTTGTCACTATTTTAATGTGCTGCTAATGAAAAGCAACAACAACATCATCTTCATTGCTCCATGGAAACTAGCTTGGTTTTGCAGTGTTAGACAGCTGGGAAAGGAAGACTCTCTCCTGTAAGAAAAGGTGGCAAATGAAATTCTATTGCTATTTAATTAATTTTAAAACGTGTAACAAATTTTTACGCTAATCATGTAGTTGATTTGATGATTAGTTTCTGCAAAACTTATGTGACAAATAAAAAAAAAATCCTGTTAGTTTTCATGTATTCCAAATAAAGCTCAGACACATTATTTGAGATGTTCTTTACGTCATCCAGTCATCAAAGTGGCAAGCGCCTCACAGGTTGTTAAACACACTTATTTATAGACACTACTCACTTTGGGGATTTGTTCTTCTTTGCAACCAAATGTAGCGACTGCAATCCCTGTATATTGTTCTGGCATTTTTCCTCAAAGAGGCTGAATAAAATGACACAGATCCTGCCGGGCAGCTGATATCATCACAATGTCAGCCGTTAGGAAACCTCCCATGGTTTCAGCAAACCACATTTGTCAAACAAAGCCATTAAAGTCAGATTTTGGGAGTTCTGCTCGTATCACTCTGGTTGATCTGCACCTACCATAACGCATTGCAAGGGTGTGCCTAAAATTAAATTAAGGCCATCTACTCAGTCTTTCCCAACCGATTCATGTCACAGCAATCTACTGCTGGAGCCAGGTTCATAGCTTCTTGACAGACGTGCTCGTTAACCCTGAATCTGATGATGATGACAATAATCACAGTATGACTAGAAAAGCACAGTGGAAAGTAATACTTAATATCAGATGGGCTCACGCAGGTTGCAAACAGTAAACAAAAGGGGAAATTATAACCCAATGATTACACATTCACAATGATGTTTTCACCACATGTAAACAAGTCTATTTTCATACGTGGAAACAAGGTATATATGATCACAAAGAAAAAAGTTTATTTAATAAAATTGTTGAGAAATACTGGGCTTGGTAAAAATATCTGTATCATCCAAACTTACAATCAGTTGACTGAATGGGTTGGAAAGAGTCTGGAGGAAGTAGCAGTGGACACTCCACTACTGAATGAAAATTATTCAGGAAATGTTACCACGTTTCCTTTTCCACTTGATTTTTCTACTGCTGTGTCTACATATGACTGTATTTTTGTTATTTAATTTTGAACTATATTTTATTTGCATATTTTTATTCATAGATGTTCAAAAAGGACACCCATCTCAGAAATGAACTATTTTACAAAAGAGATCTGTAGTAGACAAAACTTTTGATGCTTCCTCTTGAACAATCCACATTCCTGTGCAAGAATAAATTTTAAAGCACCCATCAGTTTAAAGCCCCATGGTTGTGCCTGCAGACCACATAACTGTGTATACAAAAACCCAGTCAGATGTGCAGTGTGTTGCGTTGGCACCTGGTAACCACAGCAGAAGTAAAACTGGAATTTCACTTCATATGCCTGGCAGCTGGGAACAACCAAGCCCATTGCTTTATATACAGATTTGCTGTGCATGATGAAGTAATAATCACTAAACGTTTAATAAATAACAGAGCTATACAAAATACATGCTGAATTAATATTTTATGTTGTACAGCTTGCCGTAATATGCATTCATTTTCAATCCAGAACTTCCTACAGTAAACTAGAAACTCAGGCTTGCGTATCGGTTACTGGAACAGCATCTCTCGCTGCGGCAATCCCGTCCTAAGGCACCACGGGCTTGACCCACTTTCACACCAGGCTAAGGTGGAGGTACGGTGGTGCAGGGGCCACCACACGAGCCACAGGAAAGCTCAAGATACCGGAGCAACGCAACAAAGACCCTCTCTTCCCACCACCACTCCAGCTCTGAGAGCTGCACTTGAGTGCAAAGGCAGGTCTATAATCCCCCTCCCCATAAACACCTCTATTTATGGTGCTTAAAATGTTGTAATGGCCTCATCCATCATCCTGAAAGACGAGACTCGCTGGCTGTCACAGCTCAAACCTCCTGTCCCTTCATTGATCAATACGGCTGAAAATCAGGAAAATCTCCCGTCGGCCCTGGGAGAGGCAGCGGTTCCCTGGCGCGGGCCTGCAGCACCCACCCCCCACCTCGAGTAACGCCCATTTACTGCCCGCTGGTTCGCTTCTAGCTTTTTCTTTCACCAATTAATTTTTGCCTTTTTTAGAACCAAAACAACAGAAGTTATCTGAGAAAGCCTTTAAAATACACAAGTGAGCTGGAGCTTCAAAATACTTTCAGAATGACAATCTCTGAAAACTCCCCAAGTCTTTCATAGAATCACAGACTGGTTTGGGCTGGAAGGGACCTCACAGTCCATCTAGTGCCACCCCCTGCCATGGGCATGGACACCCCCACCAGCCCAGGGCGCCCAAAGCCCCATCCAGCCTGGCCTTGGGCACTGCCAGGGATCCAGGGGCAGCCACAGCTTCTCTGGGCACCCTGTGACAGGGCCTCAGCACCCTCACAGGGAAGGACTTTTGCCTAATGTCCAATCTGAATCTCCTCTCTTGTAGTTTAAACCCATCCCCCGTGTCCTATCGCTCCGTGACCTGGAGCCAGCCCATCTCCAGCTTCCCTGTAGGCCTCCTTCACATATTTTTCATCCAACCCTCTGTCATTGTATCCCATTTCCATGCTTCAAGAGCTAAACACCAAGCGGCAGTCAGGCGTTGCAGTATTTTCTCCACAGAAGCTGCCCCCTAAACATGCTGTTACATTACTCTGCTGACTCTCCCACCGGGGAGATGGCTCCAACACATCGGCCATGCCAGGGCAGTCTAGGGAGAGCCAGCTTCGCTGGAGGGGCCCTTGGGTGCCAAAGGGTGTTACAAACAGGTAGCGTTTCGGGTAGGATTTTATTTTTATACGTTATTACAGCAGGGGATGTCCGTCAACGCACACCGGCGCGGTGCCCCCAACCAGCCCGGCCTCTGAGGGCCCGGTCCCGTCGGCAGATCTGCACCGCGGAGAACGAACTGCCCTGCACAAAGATGGCCGCTGGCGGCGGGAACCGCACTGCTCGGTCCAAGATGGTCGCTCCACCGGCATGCGTCTGACCTCTTGCCCTTACTTAAGATGGCTACAAAGCTGCGGGCAACGTGCCCAAAACAAAGATGGCCGCCGCAGCCAGGATGTTCCCTGCCCCTACCAAAAATGGCGGCGCGAAGCGGCAGCCG
>VWZZ01002693.1:2584739-2617124 GCA_013399095.1 Psophia crepitans
TTTCCTGTCGCTCTCGCCCGCGGAACCTCCTCCCTCCTTCCACCTCCCGGCAGCAGCGTCTCCCGCGGCGACCCTCCCGGTACCCGGCCGGTTTACATGAGGGGGAAGGAAGCCCGCCTGGAGCCGAGAAGACGCGCAGCAGGGGAAGGACTGCTCCGAGGAGCCGCCGCCGCCGCCGGACCCCGCGTCCCGGTTAGTCCGCCGGGCCCCCCCTCCGCTGCGCCCAGCGGCCGAGACCCTGTCCCGTAATCTCTGGGCGATTTGGGAGAACCGGTTAAACACCTTCCATGGGGGAGAGAGGAGCCCGGCCCCCCGCCGCCTGCACCTTCCCCTCCCTGCCGGAGGCTGCTCCTCTTCTGAGGTAAAAAAAAAAATAAAAATAAAATCCCTCCTGCCTTCCCCGACACCAGGACTTTTGCGAGGGAGGGGGGACACCGCGGGGGCACCCCACAGAGAGCCGGGGCCTGGCGAGCCCAGCCTGCCCCGCTGGATGCCGAGTCCCTGAGGAGGAAAAGCGCACACAGGCACATCCCGCCGGCCCTTCGGCCAGGGGCTCGCTCGTCTGCGGGGAACCCACGTAGCTCGGTGGAGGAGGCGAGCCCCGCACCAGAAACCACCCTCCCAGCAGCAGTGAGAGCAAGAAAAATCTCCTTCCCCTTCCTCCTGCACAACTCGCTGTCTCCTCCCTTCCCTTTTCCTCAAGGCTGATTTCTGAGATGAAAATCTTCCTCTTCGGACAGCCAGGACTCGTATGAAGGACACGCAAATATTGGATCGTAAATAAGAAGCGAGTCTGGCGAGCTCAGAAACCCAGCCCAAAAGGAGCAGCATCAAGAATCCACCCTTCTCCTGCACAACTCACTCCCCACCCAACTCACGTAGAATACTAATTTCCTGAGATAAGATCTTACCCCTTTAAACAACCACAGACACACACGCACACAGAGTGTATATTATTACTAAATATAATAGGTTAAACCCGGCAGCACGGGAAAAAGCCGCTTCTGCAACTCACTCCCCCTTTTCACCCTTCTGAATGCTAAGATCCTGAGGTAAATTTTTCCCTTACCCACAGCAAAGACTCTTTTTGAACAGGACACAAATATATATTAGATTATAGAGATGTATTAAATTATTCCAGATTTAAATCTATTTTTTGCTGCCAAGGGATCGGGGGACCAGACGTCATTGTATATTTTTTTTTTTTTTTTCCTTTCCTCTTAACTCATTTATGGGCAAGTCAAGGCTGCTGAGGATGAAAAAAACAGGATAGGTAGAATCTCTTTATCCTTATTCCCCAGAAGCTTTTTTCTCTCATTGCTGTGCATTTCCTTTAGAAAAAGGAAACCTCTTATTTTGTGAACCAAAGATTTATTTTTCCCTTCCTCCTGGCCAAAGGAAGGACACGGACACAAATTGACACATTTAAATAGTTGAAGAGATCTGTCTTCTGCAAAAAACCCGAACATTTAAATCTGAAATAAATAGTGTGGAGGGAGAAACTGGAATATTTAGCTAAAACCGGGATACTTGCTAATCTTGCCTCAGAAAAGGACGAGGTAAACACTAAACAACTTGTTCTTACAGGGAGGATTCAAACCTTAAATATAATAAATGGGGGATTACGGGTTTGGAGTGTTAGTGCAAAACAACACTGGAAATAAGTCAGCTTTTCCAGTCAGATTTCATCCACATCTGCAGCCTCCACACCATCATCAAAATGCAACCCCCAGCCCTGCTGCTTTTATAAATAATAACACAGCTGCCAATGGCAGTAGTGCTGGGTCAGCTTGGCTCTTTCCTGCTCCAGCTGCCCATAATATTCAGGATGAGATTCTGGGGTCAGAAAAATCTAAAACTCAGCAACAGGAAAAGCAAGAGTCCCTAGAAAAACAGCAGCTTTCCCCTGGTCAAAGTCAGGAAGCAGGCATGCTCTCTGAACCTGAGAAAGCCAAAACTGAAGAAAATCAGGGCGATAATTCTTCAGAGAACAGCAATGGAAAGGAGAAAATACGAATAGAATCGCCGGTGTTAACAGGATTTGATTACCAAGAGGCTTCGGGGCTAGGTACTTCGACGCAGCCCTTGACATCCACTGCATCTTCTCTGACTGGTTTCAGTAACTGGTCTGCAGCTATAGCTCCTTCTTCTTCTACAATAATCAATGAAGATGCAAGTTTTTTTCACCAGGGAGGGGTCCCTGCTGCCTCAGCTAATAATGGTGCTCTGCTGTTTCAGAATTTTCCACATCACGTCAGCCCTGGTTTTGGTGGTAGCTTTTCCCCCCAAATCGGACCCCTCTCTCAACACCACCCTCATCACCCCCATTTTCAGCATCATCACAATCAGCATCAGCAACAGAGGAGGTCTCCTGCAAGTCCGCATCCACCTCCATTCACACATAGAAATGCTGCTTTTAATCAATTGCCTCATCTGGCTAATAATCTTAACAAGCCACCTTCTCCATGGAGCAGCTACCAAAGTCCATCGCCTACACCATCTTCATGGAGCCCTGGTGGCGGTGGATACGGTGGGTGGGGTGGGTCCCAAGGTCGAGACCACCGCAGGGGACTGAACGGAGGGATAACGCCCCTGAACTCCATCTCGCCCTTAAAGAAGAATTTTGCAAGTAATCATATCCAGTTGCAGAAATACGCTCGACCCAGCTCAGCCTTTGCTCCAAAATCGTGGATGGAAGACAGCTTGAATAGAGCTGACAACATTTTTCCCTTTCAGGTGAGCATACTCTGTTATATCCATAATAAAAATAACACGTAAGTGCATTAAAATGCCCTGGAAAGGGTCGGGGGGTTGCACAGTACAGTCGGATTGTATGAATTCTGGGCTTGCAACTAAAAACCCCTACATGGCTACCTTAAAATGTCATGGTGTGAATTACGGTCCAAGCTGTGAATCGTGGGGGGTGTTTTTGTCACAGTGGTGGTCACGTAAGTATCTCTTGCCCACCAGACGTCTGTATTGGACAGTTTCCTTCGGCTTAATGCTTTCACACGTTCAGAAATAGCTGATGAACAAATTACAAGTAGCAAGTGTATCTACAAAAAGGAGTAAGGGGAAAAAGTGCTGCCTGATGAAGTATGAAAGATCTGAGGCCTTCTGAAGTATTTGAGAATGTACCACATCTAAGAAAAAGCATTGAGTGTCTTCTGGTTTGCAGTATCGTAAGGACTTGTAGTGCACCGTAATTTTTGTAGCATTTTTGGAAACTGATTTTTTTACACAACGGTAATCAACGCGGTTTGCTTTCCTCAATAATGGTTGCAAATTTTGGTTACAGGCCATTAAATCATCACCAAAAATAGATCTGGATGAGTTTCAGTCGGTGGTCTCCTGTATTTTAAAATGGCCTTATCCTGGCAGGAGGCAGGTTGTCTGGCAGTTCAGCCTCCCCTTCTAGGCTGACCTTTTATGAATTTAAAGAGAACTGTATGATGTTGTACCTAATTTGCAGTAAAAATTAAGAGAGAAGTACTCTTCATCTGACCCCTAGTTAAATCTTGCTTTTACGTGTGTGTATGTCTTTTGTAAACTCCTTTAGGGTGAATCCCACAACCTGAGAGTTCTTTTACATTTAGTGGGTTATTTTTTCAAGATCTTCAAATGAGGGCAAAAGTAAAAATTTCAAAATGATTGCAGTATTTTTAGCCATGCTGTAAGAACCAGGGTGACCTACTTTAAAATAATTTGAAAGATCTGTAGATAAAAACTGTGCAATATATCTCATGCTGTAAACCACCCTAAAGAATTAGAAATATATTTAACAGTGACTTTGTGAATTCAGAGATAGGAACAGTTCAGTTCTCTGTAAACTGTTCAGTTTGTTTGGTTTGCAGGGCCTGCCCATGCAGCCTTCTGACAGCAGAGCAGCTGCTGGCAATAACTTTCCATTAGAGACATTTTTTTCTACTGCAGAGCTACTAGCTGGTTCAGTACCAGGTAGAGCCCCTGTAAATTTAGAATGCATAGTAATAATGGATTTTAATATCAGGAGTTGTAATTAATATAATTAATATAATGAAGCTGTGTCCAGCATACCAAATTTATATGCTGAAATCATCAGAAAAGGGACACAGCTGGAGTCGGTCTTTTTTCAGCCTCACTGCAGCAAGACTGGGCTCCCAGTTCAATTCATTCTGTACCCTGGCACATAGCTGATGTTCAGAGTGACAGAATGAGATCAAGTGCGTCCTTGCTGCTGTGTATAAGGCCCACATATATACGCAGTCATAGAATTGTGCTTGCTTTGACATCAAGGAAATTTCAGGAAATTGGCAAAGTCAACCTTGACTTCTGAGTCATGTTCCAAACATAAAACATCAGACACACGTATTTTGATCCTCGTAAAGAAATGATTTTTGTGGAGCGTGTTGGTATCTGTTTACATAAACACAAAGATGAAGCTGTACATGTCAAGACCAAGTCTGACACTTCTTCATGCCAAGAAAAGGAAAGTGTTGGAGTGCTTTCCAGTCTGTTACTATCACTTCTGTGAAGAAAAGGGCAGGGCAGCAAAACAGGACTTCAGCACTGCAGACCTAGAAAGATGCTGATTAATTTTGAAGCCATCTTGGGCAACTGCTTTTTAGAACTCTTTTTTCTTTTTTTTGTGTAAAATCTTTAACTCCTTTGGTCACTCAGTCATTTGTCTGTTGAAAACATACTGAATTTTTGAATCGCTGGAAACAAATGATGTAAAATTTGACCTTTGATGTATTTTTATTTTTCCTTGATTATGCTGATTGTGCATCTGACTCAAAGCAGAAATACGGAGTTTTGCTTATTGTGTATTTGTGTTCATGCATATATATATAGGAAATAACCTTGATGATGAAATCATGTACTGGACCAAGGCTATTTTGTTACTCGAATCTTCTTAGATTCCTATTTAAGAAATAATTGAAAGCTGTCTTTGCTGCAGCAACATAATGGAGTAACTTGATACAACTATCCCTTTCATTTAATATTTATGTTTTGATGCTTAAATCATTAACAAGTGTTGCTGCAATCTACTGAAAACTAGTTTCTCTGGAAGGCAAGATATAAACCAGCAATTGCAAATATTTGGGGATCACTTATTTTTTTCCTCAAAGGTTCTCTCTACTCCAGACCTTGGTGAGACAGAGAAGTCTGTTTTGATGGAAATCTTAGGGTAACCAATTGTGTTTGTTTCCTCTTTGGAGAGGACAACATTGCATCATGTCCCTATAAGCCACGAAGGTGAACTGCTGCTCACTTCAAATATTTCTGCCCACGGCCCTTAGACTCTTGTGATGAAGTGGGCATTCCAAATGGCGCAGATAAAAGGGAAATACCGTGGTGATATGTTTGATAATCTTGCAATTTGATGATTACTTGCTTGGTATTGAGAGCTGCATGCAAAACGTTGTGCTTTTTGTTCGAAGGGGTTTTTTCATTTGGAATTCTGTCTCATAACATTTCAGAAGTAGCATGTGTGTAGGAACCTCTTGTTGCAGAGATGGAACTGGAAGCAAGGCCGGAGAAGACTGTTACCAGATCTGTTAATGAAATTAAGTTTTGATATTGTGCTTTAGCCACTGGGCAGGCTTCTCCCTTCAAAGATCTTTTGAAAAGAGAAAAGCCATTGTTCTTTGTGCGTTCATTTGAAAAGGAAATGGTCTCCAAAGGAAAAAATGGTTCCTGAATTTATAAAAAAAAAAAAGAAAAAAGGTCTTTTGACTTGAACAGCCTTCCCTGAGAATTAATAAATGAAAATGCTTGGACTGTGACTATTGCGTCTTACAAAGTTACTGATTTTTTTAAATAAATCCTTCTACTTCTCTCCCAGCAGCACCGACAAAGTAAGTGCTCAGTAATTGCATTGCCCTCAAGATTGTTTTGGCTTTCCTTTTGCTGTGTACTTGCACTTCCTCATGAGAGTGGAACATCCTGCCTGTTATGCAATGCATAAATCTTGCTTTGATAGGCATTTCCAGGTTTCCAGATCCCATCTTCAAATGCATGACAATGTTTTTTAAATTGCTCTTTGACAGCACAAGCAAGTTAAGCAATTTTACAGAAAGCTGAACACTATTGCTTAAAAATAATTTGTGTTTCTTCCTGAAATCAGGCTTGAAAAGAACTGCCCATTTCAAAGAATTTTGTACATGAGAGCAGTTCATTATATCCACTTGTTCAAAATGTTTTTTCCTTTCTTCTACAGTGGCGAGTTTCCAGGTATATAACCCCTTCCAAATCCATTGAGGGTCTGTGCCAGAGAGACTTTCTCTTCCCCCGGGCAGATATGAAATGTTTGAGAAAACACATACGTGATTACAGAATGTGTTTTAATTCTGAGGTATACGTCACGATTTGTTTGCCCATAGAAATGGGTTGATTTAAGAAGTGTGTTAAACAAAATCATGGGGAACTGGAATTAAAAAATAACCTCTTAAATGCATTTGCCAATGTTTCCTCTTGAAGGAATTTTGCAAATAGATTTCTTTACCATGCCTCTTTATTTTAATACTCATTCTTTGTTTTCGAGGAACCTTTACATAAATTGTGATGGCTGGTTGCATAAAATGAGGCTACTTGTTTTGCAGAAGGCTTTGCAGAATTTTATTTTTATTCTAGCAACAGCAATTATTCCAAGAAATTTCAAGCTATCATTTTAAAACAGAATAAATACTTGAAGTTGGATTTTTAAATCTCTTCACCCAGTTTTCTATAACTACATCAGCTGTGTAGTAATTAGTGTTTTGTATGCTGTTCCCCACAGCTACTGGTTTGTGGAATTAGAAACACTCTAATGTGGTATGACATGCACAAGTTAAGTACTGTGGAAGTTAACACTGTTCTTGTTTTATAAACTTACTACTGACGTTAATACTTTGGCTTTGGCCCTCCTGTGTGTTTTTGACCTCAGGGTTTCTTTTTAAAGGGAGCTTTTGTTAAAAGCTATTTGAATTATGTTTGTATTTTCCTAAGATTAAAAGGAGTACTCTTATTAAGCATTTTGCTTTGAAAATAGCATACTTAGCAGCCCAGCATAAAGATTGAGAACACAAGATATTGTGCAAAGTGATTTCAGAAGATACAGAAAAAACTTAATATGTGGCTAAAATAGAATCAGACATGTTACTGGAAATTTTTATAAAGGTCTGTAATTTCTAGCACTTAAAAAAAAGGTCAAGTTTGACTAAACCAGAAGTGCTCCCTCCCAAAAAAAACCTCCTATGTTATGCGTCACATAACTTTTCCAGCTTTTTCTTATTGTTCCCTGGTGAAGCTATAAAAGATGATCAGGGCAGCATACAGCAACATCCTTTCAGGAAAAACCTGTTTATTCAAAGCCTTTAATTCACTGGATACTGGACTGGGAGCTGGAATACAGCATTTGCAGGGTGGTGGGAAGGAGGAGAAGCTTACCCAGAAGCATAATCAAGTCCAAATTTGCTTCGCAATTAGAAGAAAAATGTGGAACTTGTATTTAGTGCCTCTCCCTACGCACTTTACTTTGTCTGAGACACAAGGCTTTTGGATTGTGGGAAATATGTACAAGGTTTCAGAAAGCTTCAGGCTTCCAGTGCTGTAATGAGGGTAGCAAATGTGAGTTTTCTAATTTTCACAAGTATCCTGGTCTGACAAAGATTTAAATATATAAAATAAGCCACAGTTTTACAACTGCACATACTCCATAAATATTGTTTAATCACCTTCAATAAAGTACTTAATGCAATGGCATACTTTGCCATTGCCGTCTCATACTGTGATGGCATACTTTGCCATTTCATACTGTGATTCTGTGATACTTTGCCTTGTTCTTGATGCCTTGGTCTTCAGAGAAATCGTATTTTACAAGATTAGGCACAGCCTTAACTGCCAGCAAGTGCTCATAACCTCACCAGGCTTTACTTTTTGTGCAGTTTGGGGTTTTTGCACTGGGAGGCCCATCGTGGGAAGCACTGAATAGAAACTCTCAGGTTCTGGAATCTTAATTGTTCAGGTGATAATAATGCAGATTAATGAGTCTGCACTTCAGTAGTTAAGTTAGATGTGCATTTTGCTGAGGCGCAGGAGAATTTAGGTATGGGATTTTTAAGTGCAAAGTATGGTCTTCCTTTTTGGAATGAAATGCCTTTAGACTTTGGAAAATAAAATTGGAATAGGAATTAGAATTTAGTGATTATCTATTTATGAGTGGCTCAATTTTGTACATACTTCTAAACATAACCTAATCTCAGTGCTAGTGGGGAAGCCACCACAGTCACTCAGGTGAAGTAGTTTGCCTGCTGTATGAATCCAGTGACAAAGTTGTGACGTGAAGTCCTGAGTTATCTCTGCTCTTTAACAATGAGATTGCATTATTATAAGCCCTCTACATACTTACAAATGATTTCTAGACAGTAGGAGAATCAGACTAATTTTATTTTTCTGTAGACAGAGCTGGCCAGTGTATAGTTGAAAACTGTTCTGCTTGCTCTTCTAGAGTATTTACCGTCTCGGTAGCCCTCTCTTAACCAGATCTGCTGTCTGTCTCCTCTTATATACTATTGTGAAAACAATACTGCCTATTCAAAATCATGTTTAATGAATTTCTTTTGAAATGTTGGCTGACATTTTAAACATAGTTATGTATTAAGACTGCAGGTTGATTTCTTTATTTTTGGTTGGTTTTGGTTTTATGGGAGTATTTTGTTTGTGGTGGATCTTTTTTTTTTGGTGGCCTTGTGTTCAACCTGATGTTTTTCTGCCTCAGTTCTGTTTCCCAAGGATAAATGTGTGTGTGCCCTTTGAGTCCTCAGATAAAGCAAAATTTTAGATGCTCTAAACAAACTTGTGTAAAGCCAAGTTCCTGTGATCAACCTGCGTAAATAATACCAGGCTGTAGTTAACTTATTTTGTTATTGAAGTGTATATACTCTGCTTCGTTCCAGGGTAGTCATTACCCCTATATCTTTTATTTATAAATGAATAAAAAAGTATACAGCAAGTAATCCAGCTTTATGGAAAGCACTGTAACTTGGTGAACTGATAACTTGGTGAACTGATCCATTAAAGCCACTACTATATTGTTATTAATTCTCTCTACATGAAGTGACTTGAAGAAAACATCACTTTTTTTTTTCCCCCCAAGTACAGCATGGATTACGTGCTTTATAACTCATAACTAACATGTATCTGAGAATAGCTCACATTTAGTTGCCAGTTAATATCAGTATCTTGCCTGTTACATCTTTTTTGATGTTATGGGATTCAATGTATAGTTTGACATTTCTTCAGCAATATGGTCACTGCCACTAACCTGTCATCAGTCTTTATTTTTATGTTAGGTATATTATACCTAAATATATTTATTTCAGCTATAATATGTGTTTCTGATAAAATGTGCTGGCCATCTTGGAAGTTGAGACTGGCAAAATTTGTGCTATTGTTTTCAAAGCAGTCTCAGAATAAAAGGCCTTTAATTGTATTAAAATTCTAAAAAGCTGCCACTGGTGACTTTCCTTAGCAATGTGGACCCTTTCAGTATCAGGACAAGTAGTCAACTAAATTAATCAAGTTCTTTTATAATAAGCACTGTGCAAACCTCCAGACCAGTTGAGCATGGCATTTTGGCTGGTCTTTATTTAGGACATAGACAACTGACATCTTTTCATTGGATAGATGTATACAGGTTTACTTATATACCAAGTTCTCAATTACTCTGCATTTCCAAAGAGCTGGACTGTTGCATTAATTTCAGGAATATATGCAAGTTCAATGTAACAATGGCTCATAGTGTTGTGCTTAGCATGGTTTGCTGTCTTCTAATCGATAAGCAGAGACACGGAAGAGCAAACTGTTTCAAACAACCCAGGAATAAGACTGATCTTCCCAAGGGTGTTGAGGCTGTGGCACTTCAGCACCATGAATTGATGGTGATGATTAGATATGCTGTCAGCACAGAGACCTTTTGTTGGAAAGGCAAGAAACAGCTACTGACATACCAAGGTTTGTATGACCACCAGCCTGTTGTGGTCTTCTCCATTGCTATGCCAAGTTACTAGAACTGCTGGAGAGTGTGAGTATGAATGTGAGCTACATTTTAGCCAGTCCTCTTTTTTATGTGATTGCTAATAGCTGCAGGTAGGAATACGACCAGCTAATCTTACGTATCTGTCTGCAGGGTCGTGTTTCAAAGCGTTTGCTGTAAGATTAGAAGCTTATTGACTACAAAATGACAACTAGCTGGTTCACTCAGAAGGGGAAAACTATAAACTCCTCACCACAAAGAGCCTCCATTGGAGAACGTGGTGTTGCTATCAGCTAACCAGTTCATTCAATTTTTTTCTCAAATGCTTGTGCTCTCTGTTCTCAATATTGAAAACTGACCATTGCAGCAAACCCCTCTGTTCATTACTGTAGCTCAACCCAATATAACACAGACATTTTAGAGACAAGAGACTATCACATACTCCAGCGCATACACAGCGCAATAAACTGGAAATTACTTGGCTTGGGTTTCTCCCTTCGTGTCTCTCAAGACAACGGAAGTGTTAAGTGCTGCAAATTCAACCAGGACTTGGAACTACTGAGGTTCTGCACTTTGTGAAATAAGAGTTTTGTAGCTGTTTTCGTGGGTTGGACTTGAGGTTAATTCCACACAGAGAACCACAATACAGAATGGAAGAAGGAGTAGCTACAGAGGGATGTCAGGTTTTCAGAAATGCTCCCACCTGTATTTTGAGCTATTTTTGTCATGTTGTGAGGACGGCTGAAAATGCAGAGACTGTGTTCTAGCATCCATTCCTGAGTTACACAGCTGTTGAATCCTAATGGGTCCAGGATGCAGACCCAAGGACTTTTACTCAATCCTGCTAAGGTATTTTAGTGTAACTAGAATTTGAAATAGTTATGAACTAGTAATGTATAAACCAAACACTACTAGGAAAGGAAGAAACCAGTGGGAAATATGTGAAAGCAAACCACAGAATTTAAATGCTTGTGGTAGTTTCTCTAAAGTGCTTCAATTACCTTGTAATATAAATGACCAAGGAAATAAATACTATGGAGAGACAGGGCAGCACTATGCTTTTTATAGCAAATTTGATATTGGGCTAGACTAATATAGCAGATGGTTCCAAACTCTGGTCTTCCTAATGCTATTTGAAATGCAGCACATCCGGGTAGAAATACTTCACCTGTTCTGTGTCAGTAATAAACTGTTCTGAAGAGAGGAAAAAAAAATAATCAGAAAATTTCATTGAAAAATAGTATTTTTTAGTGGTCAGATGTAACTTTCAAACTTGGAAATGGATCAGGACTCCAGGAACTAGATGGTTCCTGCTCTTAAAATAGCATTAGGTGTTTTAAGTCCAAGATGACTGATCATCACCTGGTACAAAGAATGCCTCTTGCAGCACTGCAATCAATAGCACTTCATCGCTGGAAGGAAAGCACACTATAACTTGATAGAGCAACTGTCTTTGAGCAATGCTGTTTTACTTCACTGCTGGTTTTAAAAATGATCAAAGCTGGGTCTGTGTGCCTTGGAGAAATCTCAGCTTCACAGCTAGAGTTAGGGACAAACCCTGTATATTCACTGCTGTAATAACAATGGTTGCAGAGAAGCCGTTTAGAGCAAATGTCTGTCTTGAATTGCTCACGTTTTGCTTTCTTGTTTGAACAGATACTTTCCATGCTTGGTCTCAGTTCAGAGGTGAATCTCTTAGAGCAGGAATGAAATAAAATCTTTAGAACTAATGCTAGAGTTCTTGGACACAAAAAAAGTAAAATCAAGGTGGATTAATATATTCTATCCAAGTGTTTCTACACATGTCCAAATGTATAAATACACAGATTATATGGATAGGTGAAGAATTTTGAGAACGAGAGTGATTTTTTTTGGCCTCCATTAGTGACATTTTATGATACTGTAAAGGTTTCAAAGTTTATGTATAATTTCAGTTATTCTGAATTTGCTAATTAAAATAATGCAGTGCCAGGGTATTTTATGTTCTTATGGTACTGTAACACCAGATTTGTAAGACGTGGAATTTATTGGTTTAGTTGGGAAAGTCTGAACCGTGCCTGTGTTAAATGATGATTTTGGTTAATAAGGAGAAATATTTGGTGCGTATATTTCAAATGGCTTGAGATACTGAAAACAGTAAGGTACATGAGCATCCTGCTTGTATGGAATACTTTATGCAGAATTTGAACTGACTTCGCAGGATTAGATTATTTCAGTTGTTGAGGTAGTAGTTTAGGTGAAGGAAATTCTGTGTGTTTCTGGAAATTAGATTTTCTTCATTTCAGGCTGAAACAACTATTTTATGATTTCTCCTTGCAATTCTCTCTTCCAGGACATGATCTTTACTTCCTAACTGTGAAATTATTTTAAACAAAGTTTAACTGTAGAGCAAGGAATACAAAATAAATATTGAATTGGGGTTCTGACATGATTGGTTATGATAAATATAAATCAGATTAATATTCAAGAATATTCTAAAGTTTAATATTTCTATATGATGCTGAGTTTAGGGATGTATCTGGTTTTGTTTAATTCTGCTGTAGTAATGTAGAACAACCTGAAATTTTTATGTTTCAGATGGTCTTGTTTGACACTGTGTTGCCTAAACTGGCTTTGTTTGTATTTACTTGCAGGATCGCACAAGGACTTTTGACATGCATTCACTGGAGAACTCGCTAATTGACATAATGAGGGCTGAAAATGATTCACTGAAAGGTAAATTTAGAAAGAGACTATTTCCTGCAGTAAATAATTGGGCAGAGGTGCTTACTTAGAATAAGAAGCTTCAATTTTGGTGAGGAAAAGTAAAGTTACATCGTGCACCTAATGCATGTCAGTCAGCTCGGGTAGGCCGCCTTTTTTTTAGTTGTCTCTAGATGAAGCTATTGCAACACATGAGCACTTGAGTGTGTTTTTTCTTTGTACAAAACAATGTGAAGCACAAACATAAGCTGATCTTTTGTTTAAGTTGCCGGTGTCGTTTTTAATAGATACAATGTGTGCAGCCCGTAAAAATGATCAACTTCAGGAATCTGGTGCAGCTCAGCGAGACGTAATTTTTTGCTTAATAGCGTTTTCCTGCTGAAATCATAGTTCTATCTGTCTTGGGAAGGAATGAGGTTTATTTATGTCACTTTGAGAAGAACACTATTTCAGCACTATTTTTTTTGTTCTTCACCTCTCTTTTTGTTGCTGCCTTGACTTGCAGAATTCTTTGTACCATTGGGAAAGGAAAAGGGAGGTTGAACTAACTTGCAGTTGGGATTTATCTTTTTTTTTTTTCCCCCCTCCCAAAGGTAATCTTTCTTTGAAAATACCTCAACTTACAAAGTATTCAAAGTATTGTCTACATATTTTATCTAAACCTGAATAGAAACTGCTTATGGTATAGAATTCAAAAGACTAGTTTCTTCTTCTCTATAATGAGTAATCTATTTCAATTTGATGGTTACTTGTATAAGTAAAAGTAGTCAAACTCTTACTTATGCTTGTTATCTAAGCATTCAGTTTTGTTACCAGTCATGAGACCACTATAAAAACAAATCTGCATTTGTGGTTTCTGAAAGCAGATTTCTTACGGTATCAAGGCTTGTGGTATTAATGAAATCTGGCTTGTTTTAATAGTGATGCTTGCTCAGAAAACCAACCTTTGATAAACTGGCAGTAACTGGCATTTGTTGCATTCACTGTGGTCTGACGTGCAGCTTGAATTTCACATCCCCATTACTGTGCAACAATTCAGGGTGATGAGAAACACCAAGAAATACATTTTCCTATTGAAATGACAAGGAGAGCTTGATGTAGATGAAGTAATGCCACAGAATTAAAAAACCAAAATACATTCCCTCTTTATGTGGTGGGGGCCAGGTTTTTATTAATGACAAGTAGCTTTCATTTGTTTTATATGCTGTCTGGCAACCTCCTCTGCCCCCAGCATTGTATACTGAGCCAGAATCAGGTACCCTTACTCGACTGCAGCACCTGAGATTTGCCCTGAGACCTTCAATTCAACTGTCAGGCAGCCCCAGCCCAGGCTTTAGCTGCTGAAATCTGGCAAGATAACAACCCAAGGTGACACAGCTGTAGAACAAATAGAATTTCCCTTTAAATTTGAATTTAACAAAGTCAGGTTCATATTTATTCATATGTATTCAGCAACTGAACGAGGGTGGTTCTGTAGAGTAGTATGATTTTTAGTTTAAATGCTTTAAAAAGATTGAATTTTTTTTTGAGTGCTTACCATGGTTTAAGAATGATGGAGTAAGTGTGTCAGCAAAGAATGCGTATAGTTCTGATACACGTTAATTCCTGCTTGAGCTTGATTGTTAATCCCCTCTGCAGAGTCATCTATGGTTTGTCTAAAGTTTTGTGTGCGTTGTATCATACTGATCGGAACACAGTAATATCAATCAGGTATTGTTCTGGGAATTACTCCTGAAGTTCTTTATAAATTGTTCTGTTTCATGGTTCATAGTTGTAAAACTATAAAGAAAAAGCCTCAAAACTGAGATGAAAAATTTAAGTGATCCTATGTAAAATGCTAATTTTTCAAGGACTTCCTCAGCAAAACCATTGTTTGCTTATAGTGAAATATGCAGTACACTGAATTTGCTGCTTATCTGGCATGGTAGACTTAATACAGTAACTTATTTGCTGTAATATACTTAGGAGTGGATCTTTAGTCACACTAGCATCTACCATTTTGTGCTGCCTGTAAGTAGGGTGGGATTTGTAAGGTGAAGAAATACCTTTAGTTAAACCAACGGATTGAGCTGGAAGAAATTGTAACTTTCTGGTACAAAACATATTTCAAGGCAATTCTGAAGAAGGGCTGATGTGATCACAAGCGTGTTGTGGGTTTCTTCCCATCTGTATCAGTTGGTGTGTGATTATATCTTAACACAGATTCTGTCTCTCTTGTTTTCACTCTTCTTGCCTCACCTTTATTTAAACTCAGTGAAAGGAATCGTTAAAAACCTTGGATCTATAAATCTTAAAATATGACAAATTATGGTTGTCAGTTCAAATCTTGCTTGCCATTTCAAACACCTGCAGTTAAATAAGCAAATCCATAATAAGTTTTGTGGGTTTTTCAGTGCATACGGTGCTTTTAAACTGAAGTTGGATACTTTCAGAAAGGAAAAGCTGGGTTTGAGACTTTAAAAATAGCTTGGGCAAGACACTAATAAAACATACTGTAGAGAGCAATCTCAGAATGGCATGAAAATAATTTAGATGATCTAACAGGTCTCACTGCTGTCTCGTGAGTCTTTGAGAGGCTTTCATATTGACTCAACGTGAGTTTAGTATACAACACTAACACCACCCCCTTTTGTTTTGTAATGGACTTCACTGTGTTAAAATATACCTTCAAAACAACTTATGGTATGGAAATGATAAAAGATACCAGTCAGAGTTTGGAACCCTCTGTTGGAAATAATTTCCATCTTTAAATGGTATGTTCAGAGCAGCACGTTTTCGATCCTGTAATAAAATGATAAGTAGGAATTCTTCAAAATTTAACAAAATTAATTCACAGTATGTACTTCTTGACTGAGGTGATTAACTGTGCCAGCCTTGGATTTGTTTAGGACAGTAATAATTATGTTCTTGGGTTGTCTTGCTATATGAAATAGTCTTTCCTGCTTGAAATTCAAAGATGAATCTTAAATATAATTGATTTGGTCATTCAATATTAGCTTTTAATGCTTTTGATAGGCCTTTCCCCCCCTCCTCTTTTTAAGGTATATTTTTATCCCTGCTCAAATCCTCTTCCTTTGCTGAGCAGCTGCCCTTTCAATATGTTATTTTTATCCACACGAGTGAGTGTGCTGCATGCTGCATAGCCAATGACAGCCTGCAGAAGCCTTACCCTGGAGACTAATTGCATCTTCTTTACAATGTATTCAGCCTTCGTGAGCTGAGCCTGGGGTCCAGAGACTGAATTTTGAATCTGGGTCTTCCAGATGGCAATTTGAGTGTTACTGTAATAGTAGTAGATTGACTAAATATTTCCTTGTTAAGTGACACTGAAATGTCTTTAAATACTTTATAACCACAGACTGTTTCATTACTGAAATATCCTATGGTTCAGTTCAGGATATAGGGTTATTGCCTGGAAATTATGCAAGGTGAAATGGATTAAAGCAGCAGGCCAGTACATCTGCTTCTAGCACTGTGAAGCACTCCTGTAAAATAAAATTTGGGTGTGAATAGCTCAGTATCTGCATGAATGCTGTGAGTGTGGAGTAGTCTCTAAAGACTAAGCATATTTACACACAAAAAGGAAGATTTTAGAGGTAGCATAAGGTCAGAGTATACATGCAGACACTGGGAGCAAGAGTCAAATACAGTTCTAAATCTGAAAGGTAGAAAGCCAGAATGATGAAAACTGGCACCATTCAGGATTTCTCTGAGCAAGCAGATACTGTATTATTAAAGGAATCAGCATCCCCTTAACATGGATCTGAAAAACTACTTCAGATGTGAAGAAGTAGGTAAACTTTTTAAAGCATTCTTTCATGAAAGGGATCAAAATAGTTTTGGCAGCATTTTCTGAATACCGGGTAGGAAACTGAACTAGCTGTTTCTCTTCTAGCTGTATGGATTATGCAACATGGTTATATTAATTGAGTAGAATGGGGCATTTAGTTTCCTGTTTGATCCAGAAAATTAATGAGAATCTGGTGAGAATCAGTCCCAATTTTTGCCAAGGGCATTGGAAGCTGTGGATGGGTTGCTGTATGTATTTCCTACTCAGGATCTTCTACAATTTTACCTCCTATGCAGTAACCAGGAAAGGCTAACGGGATTTGCAGACTGGAGTGCATGTTAATTAAGAGGAAAACTAATTGTTTCATCATCTCAAAATACTGCTGAACTGGGTCTAATAGCGATAAACTACAACCCATGCTGATGGAGCTGTGATGGGGGAAGCACAGCCTGTGTCAATGTTACGTGAAATCAGCAGCTCCCATCCCAGTCGCAATCCGGTATTTTCAGCTGGGTTGCAGCAGAAGTGTTACAGCCGCTGTGAACAGGTACGGGCACGCCTGCCTTCCAAATGCAGCTAATGCCCAACATTTTGGGACAATATTCGGTACTTACATTTTGTAGTCTGTTGGTATGCTTTTCCCCCCAGTTCCTCTCCTGGCAAGTCAAGTGTTTGTTGATTTATCCCTCTGTTTCCAATATTTGGGGTTTACCAGAGCCTTTATTTAGAAACGACCAAGAATCTAGTAAGTAAATTAAATCCCCCGGGCAACAGGAACAAACCGAAATCTTCCATTAATAAATACTGAGATCAGACCGTAGATTGGATTCTAACCTTACACAGAAGTAATCACAACCATACATAATTACGATTTTACACTCATTGGCTATTACCTAATAAACTTCCAGCTTTCTCATTTAAATTGGCATTTGGTTTTGTGGCTCCTTTGTTAAGAGATGCTTCATTTGACGAGGCTTAGGAAGGCAAAACTTGATTTGGAAGAAGAAAAATCACGCCTCAGACTTGAAAAAAAAAAAAGAGGACTTGAACAGCGGTGATAGGCAGCGAGAAATGAAAATAACCCCCAGCACACCGACCGCTCTCGCCAGCAGAGAGGTTCTGTTGCGGATCCCTTCCGCGGCTGCGGGCGCACCTGGCGCTACCAAACCCTCCACAGTGGAGGTGAGAGCCTTCTCCTTTCACCCGGGGCTGGAGAGCGATTTATTTTCTGAAGCGGCAGCCCACTGAAACGTGGATTACAACACTCCAGCTTCAAAGCCAGCCCCTCTGCACGGCCCATCTCTGGTTCAGAGGGGGCTCTCGGCGGGGAGGGGCTGTGGACCCCCCCCCGCAGTCCTTGCCTGTGTGGACTATCCCGAATCTCTGGACCCCGCTGGCTGCGGCGGAGCTGCTGCTCCTCCTCCTCTTCTTCCTCCTCCTTTTCGCTGCAGCGCCAGTCCCGGAGCCGTCTGCGCTGGCATGTGAAGACTGAACCCCGCAAGGTAGCTTTGCTCTCCTCGGGGGGGTGCCCGCCTTAGGGCACTGCTCAGCGATAGGCGACCGCATGCATCGCTTCGTAACTGTAGCCCAACCTTTGCTGTATTTTCAGGCTGCTGCAAGTTGACAAGACTTGTGTTGTAGTTAGGAGGGGGGGAGAGGAAAATAGTGCAGAGTATTACCTTCAGCGGCAGGTTCCAGTCACTTTGGCTGGAGCGTGCTTTTCTCTGAGCTCGGATTTAAAGGTCACCGTTTGTGTTGTGCTTCCTGCAGGCACGCTGAAGCCTGCCTGCCCTGCTCGGTTTGGGTGATACCGGTATGCCACAACAATGGAGACTTAATATGGCTGTATGCTCAAAGTCACGGGCAGGCCCTCACTTTCCCACCCCTGTCCCCCAGAATTCGGGCCTCTGATTCTTCACCTACACAGTCCCCGGGCCCATCAGCCGTGTGAGAGTGGAGTATTTGTGTAGCGAGAGAAAGACCATGGGTGTATCCAGAACATTATGGACGGTTAAGGCCTTGAAACTAGACCGATGGCTGTTACCGAATGATTGCCTGGTTTTGTGGCACCTTATGCCATAAGAAAAAGGGTTTTTAGTTGATAGCAGTCTGGAATTGGCAGCATTTAGGTGGATGGAAATGAAACGAGAATCTGCTCCTTCTTTGGAAGACAGATGTGGTAGTGGAGCACGGGGTGCCTGGAGGCAAAAGTAGAATGTCATTTAGGTTAAGAATTTTGAGATATTTTTTTTTTCTGGGTTATTTCTTGGCTTTAACACCTTAATTTTCTGTTATCGACTACGAAAAGCCAACACCCATTTATACCATCTTAGAAAACATTGTGTATGACCTAAAAAATAATTTACCCCATTTGTATCCATGTACACTGATGCATATGATTTAAAAAATAAAGCAGCAGTTAAGTTACTGCTGTTCTTTTTACTGTTTGCTGCAAATTCTTTTATTATGATGAAAACCGCAAAAATCCCGGGACAGGGATGATTAGAGATGATATAATAAACACTTTTGCAGTCATCTGAACTAATTTGGGAAAATATAGCACAATCCAGATTATGTACTGAAGTGTAGCAGTTTAGTATTTGTTTTCAGTGGTAAAACACATCAGTTGGAAGAGGTGATTTACTGTTGAAATTAAATTAATTCCTTTGAATTTATTGATATTCTTAATTTTAAGGGTGTGGGAAGTAGTTTGTAGGTTACTGTGCTTCTCGAAGTTTGGGGAATTTTTCCAAATGTTGATGTTTATTTGCCTTTGGAACGGCATTCCGAACTTGAGTTTGACTATGTTAAATATATATAATGTTAAATACAGTACTGGAAGAAAATAAAGCAAGGAAACAGATACTGTTGGTTACCTATGCCAGTGCTACTTTTTTTACACAAGATATACAGAGTAGTTTAAACTTTGTGATAATACCTGTGTTTTTGTAGAAACATAGGTCTTGATAGTGCAGATGTCAAACTACTCGGTGTTTATACTTCACTACTGCAGGATTTGGAGGTAGGGTGTTAATTCAGCTGAGGAAGAGCAACACCTTGATTTATGCTGTCTGTCTAAAATGGAGCCATTGAGCAATAAGCTAGAGGGTATTAATGTAACCACCCCTTGAGGCCAGGAAATTCCTTCCCCTGCCACCATGGAGCAGTACAAATATCCCAGGGTTTTCTGATCCTGGTCCAGCTTTGAAATCAGTGTCAGGATTCCTGTTAACTTCATCAGAGTATGAGACCTACGGGGTTTTTTTGTCCAGTCTTGAAACATTTCTCATAGGCCCCTTGCCATGCTGTCCCATCTCCAGAGTCTGTATGGAAAATTAAATGCCTTTCATACTCCTTAGACAAGATATTTCCTAGGAATGCATGTGCTGCAGATGATGTGGTGGTTACAGATTTTTAAAACACAACAAAACATTGAAATACTGCTAAAAATTGTAATGTCTAAATCAATGATTTGATCTTGGAAGTGTTACAGCCAACAAAAGTGTGCTGAATTCCATGACAGCAGCCTTGCTAATCTGGTTAAAACCTTTCTAAGGTTTTCTTACTTTCTTTTTTATGTTTTTTTCTTGGTTAAATTAATTCCATCCCTTTTTTTTAGGAGTGTGTTTAATCTTCTGTCTTGTTCAATATCACTGTCCACAAAGTGGGTTTGGTTTTTTTCTTTTCTCTTCTGAATTCTTGCTTTGATAATCTCTGACCATCCTGGATCATCTTCAAAGCAGCCTTTAATTTGAAGCTGTATTCCATGAGTAGTGTCTGTTCCTTGTTTTAAAAGACAGAGGACTGGAGCCTCCCCTCCCAAAGTGCGGAAACTACCTGTCTTTTGTCTTTTTGTTCACTTTGTTCACTTTTTTCCTTGATGTTGAATTGTTAGCTCTTTGTTAGCTGGTTTTGCATACTCTCTACCATTATGTTTATCAGGCTGGAAATGGCATGAAAAGAGCAGAAAGAAAAGTCTGAAGTGTTTTTCTTAAACCTGGAGATAAAGAAGAAATGGGAGGTATAAAAAGAATGGGAATGAGTTTTGAAGAAAGATAAGGAGGTGACAGGTGAGGTTTAAGTGTAATTGGGAGCAAGCTCTTAGGAAAGTTGTACAGAAACACTTTTTGGTAGTGGGCAGTCTTTGCATATACCCAAGAGTGACTACGCAGCAGCCTGAAATCTGATTTTTCAATCAATTGCTTAGGATATTTGGAGAAAGATTTGTGATGCATATAGAGTTTGCGTATTCAGTATCTACTTACTTGAATTCAGCATTAGGTAAAATGATGAGGAGAATCTGAAAACACATCTTACAGTAGATTTATCCATACTTGGCTTAATGTGTTGTTTGTTGGAATGCAGATTGGTTAGCTGTGATGCTATTTTTGTTTTGGTTGGTTTGTTGGTTTGGTTTTTTTTTTTCACTATAATGTTGATAGTTGGACTTGCAGATGAGTGGAACAATCACCTGCTGTCTCTAGATATGTAAATGCCGAGACCTCTTTAGAGGTGATGGGACTGGTTTTCTTTCAGCTTTACTTGGAAATCCTACTAACAAGAATCCTAGCTCAGGAGTCAGACTGGTATGGGAAAAGGATAAATTTTGTGTCTTTAATGTGGGGATGCTTGTGATCAAATCAAATATATAAGACTAATTTTAATCAGTTGATAAATTCCCAGAAATTTATGGTAATGCTACTTACAAATCGTCATATTTGTCATTATTGATCGTGCACAAATGATGAGCGAGGTGGGAATAGAATGCCTTTCTGAATGCATTCTAAAGAATGTCTTGGTCATTCATGTGGCATTTTAAATTGTTTCAATAAACAGTGTTGGTGTCTGGTTCTGTATACATACCATTTTGAATCTAGGCAGCAGAAATGAACCGATGATTCTTTCTTCTAAAATACAGTTTTCTGTTTTCCTTCCCACTTGGATTGGCTGTGGGGAAGTCTGTAGTACATTTTTTTCACAAATATTAGTGGAAAAAATAGTGTCTTATGTATGCTGGCTACTGTAATGAAAAATGAGGAAATGTTATGCTGCAGAGACTTGAGCGTGCTTGATATCAACTTGCTTGTATTACTATTTCCATAGTGTTTGGGAGTGAAGTAAGAGAGTGCTTAAAAAAGACGCAAAGCCCTGATGTTGCATTCCAGGCTGTCTTGTGATCATTCCTTCCACAGACAAAAATAAGTTGCTTTGAACCTATTATTGTGCTTAAGGAACTCTGGTTTTAAATCTTGCAGCATGTAAGTATATGCCAGTGTACATCCAGCTCTTGCAAGTCACATGAAAGGAATTGCATTTCAGGCATTTCAGGTTATTCATTAAAATCACGGGCAGTATTCAGCCTGTTCCTTTACATTAATTGTTAGGCTGATGGTATCAGCAGGTGCCAGCATCTCTGGAGGCGAAATGTGAACCATGACTGCAGTGGGAGGTTTGTGAGGTTTTTATGCCTTTTCCATATGCTTTCATAAGTTGTTCAATAAATTCTAAAATAGATTCAATAAATTGTTCTTGCTGCGTACAAAATAAATTCTGTCTAGTGACTTCTGACATGTGACATCCCATTCGTTCCTCCTGTCAGAAAGTCCATCATTAGTCTGTATTTTGGAATTTACTGAAGTTAGCACATTTGAAGTAGTTCTGTGGCTGCAAACCTGATTTGCTCTTTGCTGGCAAAGCTGTGTAATGCTTTTCCTTCTCCCGGTTGCAAACTCTGCCATTCATTTTTTATTTTTAAAGTGAATATAGTAGTAGTTCAAGTGTTCAAAAGATAAATGCTGCCAATTATTCCATATCGTAAACTGGAAGACCTATTAAGAGAAAAGGCTGGATGTTTTTATAACTTCTTGTCTATTCTCCAGAAGTCATACATTAATATGAAATAAAGCTCAGTGCCACCAGCAGTAGGGTGGCTGCTTTTCTGAAATACGTGTATAATTCCAACTAACATCCATTGTCCAGAAGAGGGTTGTGCTCCATGATTTGCTTTTTCTGCTTTTGGTTTCTTATCTCTGATGCTGGTGGGGTTCCTGGAGGAGAGGGAAGAGTTATATTCAAATACCTACGATACTTAAGGGTTGCACTTACACGGTTACTGCAAATCAATTTAATGTAATTGGAATTATGGAAAAAATATTGACAAAACTGTAGCTATGTTTCAGATTTAAAGCAGGTTTGTTTTGGAGATTTCCTTATGTTATTCTGTTTGATAGTGAAGAAAACTTCAAAGTTAGCTTTGAAACTTCTGTATTTTTGAGAGAAGTGAGACTGGATTTGGTTTGTCACCTTTCATGAGTAGGTAAGTGATTGTTGAAATGTATGAAAGATCATCTCTTGAGGTTCAGTCCACGTGGCGCCGTGTTAGTCTGGCAGACTAACTGAGAGCATCAACAGTAAGGGAATAGTAATGGTGGTGGTTTTTACAGCTCTCGCACAAACCTAACTGGTGTTTTCATAGTTAACCTTTCTTTTTCCATTTCCCCTTCAGGCTTATGCTTGAATAGCATGCTGCAAGCAGACCTAGCAATTTTGTCCCTGTTGCCCAATCTGGGAGGTAGCTTGAGCTTCTCACAAAGGTGGATTTGAACCGATGTTGGGCTAGACTGGCGAAGTTGGAAGCCCGTGTGCCTTTCTGCCATGGGTTGTGCAGTGGCATGTCTCTGGATACCACAACAACTGGATTTGTGCAGTGCATGGGAATGAGAGCCATTAGTTGATTAGTTGTTGGGGTTTTTTTCCCCCAAAGGTTATTCTTTTCCAACTATAACTGCACAATCTCTTTGGTGAGGCAGTTTTGCTTTAGGCAGATTAAAGCCCTGAAAACTTGAAGCTCATTGCACAAGCTTGAGAAACAGCTTTCGCTTTCACTGTTTCCCAGCTTCTCACCCCCTCTGCCCTCCCCAGTTATTTGATATATAAAGTTGTCAATACTCAAACTATTAGAAGTTGTTATGCTGATAACCTGCTTTGTGCCATACAGTCAGGTTCTACCTTTTTACCATGTGAACCCAATTCAACGTAATCACAGGTAAAACTGTGTTACTGTCAGAAGAGCCAGTGCTAAAAGGTTTTTATAGGTAGATTCTCTTTGGGGTTTTAGAAGAAAAGAAACCTGTTTGCTTTTTGTATGTTGGCTATGTTTTGTGACAGTGACCTGGAGTTTAGAATGAAAGATTCTAGCCAGACCTGTACTCAAATGCTACAGAATACCAGAAACTTCATTTTGTTAGTGTTCTCAACAGAAGGAATGGGTAAATAATTGTATTCAGGCATCTGGCTTTACTTGAAATAAAGCATAATACTTTCATCTACAATAGTAACTCTTGTTTTTCAGAGTTTGTTTGGATATTTTGGACGTAAACTAGAGCTATTGTATGCCCTTTTTTTAATGTTGTGTTTCTTTAAAAATAAATTAGAAGGAAAAAAATGCAGCTTTTGGCATCTCTGCAACTTAATTTTGCAGAATCAGTACTTCCAAAGGTGTTAATCCCTGACTTTACTGTGCAGCCAAACTTTTCTGATTTCATGCTGACTTTGACATTGTGTGACAAATATGCATTCTCCAGATGTATATATAGAGGTGTTTAATTTTTGTAAGATTGTTTTAGATTAAGAAAATACTATTTGAATGTTTTTCAGTCTTTGAAGTTCAGTAGTATTTGAAATCCACGTAATAGGGAATTTCTCATATCCCTTTTTAGTAGCTTGTTTTCGACAATGATTTCTAAAACAGGGATCTCATTTGACAATATCATAAAGATTGCTGTGACTGTAAGATGCAAAGTTCTGACATGGAATAAGTTCACTGTCCGTGTAAATTTTATAACAGTTTGATCAATTTATTCTATATTGACAGAATTTATCCAGGATCAGGTATCATGTGTCTGTGCCACTCTTTACCATGCATAGGCTGTTGTTCCGCAGTCAACATATCATGTGCTTGGGATAATTTGACAGAAATGAGATTATGTGCTTGAACTGGGCAAAATTTTTTGCACACATGCACTTATCTTACATTAACAGTCCTGGAACTAATCCTTTTGTCCTTAGTATTTTAGAACTAAAATCAAGGAATGCATAAAAAGCAGTACTTTTTTTCCTTGCCGTGCAACACTTTATGACACTATATGCTTTCTGATTGAAAATGTCATCTAAGACTGAAGTTGTAAGGCTCTCTTAAATATATCTCTGTGTGTAATACATGTAGGTAGATAGGATTTTTATGTTCTAATTTGAGAAAGTAGATACACCTCTGACAATATCTGCCTTGGTCTCTGAATTGCTCCTTCATATACAGAGATAATTGGACGAAAAGCAGGTTAAATATAAATGTTCTTTATAATTTCAAGTTTTCTGCTTTTGGTTTGGTTACAATTAGATTGTTCACTAGTGAAATTGGGCTTGAGGTGACCTTACAGAACTTCTTGTGAAATGAACTGTTACCTGTGCTGGAAACATGTGGTTCATGCATTACGTATGAAATGCATTGTGAAACATGAAGTGGTGATAAAATCTAACACTTGAGTTACAATCAACCCTACCTGCCCTCAGGGAGTAGTGGGGGGGGAAAAGGTAATAAAGTATTATAGTTCATATTTTAGTGGCCTTGTGCACAGCGTTGTCAATCTTGCTACAATTACAAACTATAGCTTAGTGTAGAATAATTTAGAAATAAGGCCTTGCTGTTGGAATGTCAAAACCAGATTGTACTTCAGTTATTTTTCTATAATTTAAAAATAAAACTCATGAAAGAGTAAAATTTTTCTATAATAGATTCAAGGATATCTAGCTAACGTTTAGAAATAATCCCATGAAGGTTTGTCACTTAGTAGTGCTAGGTTAACAGTTGGACTTGGTGATCTTAAAAGTCTTTTCCAACCAAAACAATTCTATGATTCAGTTTCTTTAAAAGTTAAGTCCTAAGTGCAGCACCGAATGATCTCTCTGTCTTCTGGTTAGGGGAAGAAGATGACTAGCCAAGTCAACAGTTTCAGTGAAAGTTTGAAACTGTGTTTGTGTATTGATCATATTTGTTTTCCAGCATAAGAAATTGGCCACCTGTGACCATCTAAAGGTAAAAGTTTGTTAAATAATACAGAGAAATTTCAAGATAGTCTTAGAGAAAAGCTTATTATCCCCCTTTTTTAAAAAATCTGGACTCTTGCACATTTTTCCATATATATATATATATAAAATAAAATATTTAACTAATAGCTGGTGATGATACAGAGGGTTTGTTTTCCCTGCTTCCATCTGCAAGCGTTGCAGCCTGTTTCCTCTGTAGTGGTTCCCTCGTTTATACCGCAGGTTCTTGTTTGTCACTTTTTGTCCCTAAAAATCAGCAGTTAAAATTGTTACTTCATTCACAAAAGCTTATGAATCTGGGTTCAGTTCCGCAGAATCAAGCTGAGCAGCTTGAATATTTTTCATAGAGCCTGTGTGATTGGTGTAGAATATGAAAGAACGTATGCAAATTGCAATAAATTTCCTAGCTTTCCTGGAGCTGGGTAGTGGGAAGCTGTATTCAGTGGTACAGCCTGGTGGACGGGTGTGATTGGGTCCTGCTCACAGTCTGGTTATGTAAAAAGTCAACATGAATATTTGTCCCTTTTAAAATTGAAAAATACTTTCCTGGTAACTGAACCGATTAATGTGCGTAGAAGCCTGAAATTCCTTGGAACTTGCTAATGAAGCTAGTTTGGTTTGATCTTTGAGAGGAAAGAAATGAGAGCACTTCGATGAGTAATGTAAAAGATTGCAGTGTGTTACTATGCTGGCCCTTCTGCCAAGGTAAAGAACAGAATCGCTGCCTTGGGGAGCTCCTGGACTTAAGATGTGAATTGGGAACAGAACTGGACAGGTATTACATCAACCTAGACTCTGCATGCCTTAAACCAACTGTAGCAAGGTAGTGAGAATGAGGGTACAATTGTAATTTACTTTTGAGCATTCGGTTGCTCTGTCCGTTCCAGGGGTTTATGATGTTTATATTAACTATGGGTGCTTGTATAATTCTCCCAGGTGTGACGTGGCCTTAGAAAGCTGGGATGATGTTCACAGGAGATAGGAATCCTCTGGCTTGCTGATCCCTTTGCTTTAAACAGTCTGCTCTTGAGCTGACCTTTTTATGTACATCTTCCACAGTAGATGACACAAAATACACCTGAAATTGCTACCATCCTGCAGATTGGAAGGCAGCAAGAACCATTCAAGAGCGCCAGGTGCTCAGCGTGAGCACACTTTTTGCAGGACAAACTTGTCATAAGTTTGGGTTTTAAGTGATTTAGGACTCCTGCATAAATTTTTCACGCTTCTGCAGCAGAATATCTTTGCCATGGGGATCTGTGTACTTTATACAAAATGCTGGCAGGTTTTTTTGTGCTTTCTATAGAGAGAAGCAAGCTCAACACATTCAGTTGGAGGTACATAGGCACATTAGATGCAAAAGAAGTGATTTTTAAAAAAAAAAAAAAAGAGGAAGATGGCCAGGAGCCCATTAAGTGTCTCAAATGAAGAGAAGACACAAAAATTTGAGTGGGTTGCTTATTCATTAAGTTCCTTAAAATGAAAGTCAGTAAAAGCAGCAGATTTTTGCAAAGGATTATTGGCTTTCTGTATGGCTTTATTTCTTACATAGAAAGGAGTGTTGCAGGGAGGGCTGAAGTGACAAAATAATTGAAGCAGCTGCTAATAGCATTTTAAATTTCAGACCGATTTTATCAGAAAAATATCTCTGCATAGGTTGTTAATAAGCAGTTGAACCGGTTACAGAAGCACTTTGTATTTTTTAGGTGTTGTAACATAATTCTTGCTCAAATATCTCATGAGATTAGTAAATCTGTCCTAGACCCTTTATGCAATTATCTGAAATGTTGAAGAAATGAGGAAAGGAAAAATAGATTTGAGGAATCCAAACTGACGACGTAGTTGTCTCATTTCTCAGCAGGGGATTGGCAAGCATCCTGATCTTCAGAATTAAATCTTTTTCTTTGGTTGGTAACAGTTACCTTAAGGCTTCATTTGTGTTGCAGCTTAGCTAGGGACCTCCCATAGCAAAGATTTCTCCTAATATGAAATTATGAAAGCCAGAGACAGAGTTGGTAAATCACAGTTAACTGTCTTCTGGCCTGCCAAAAGAGCATTCTTTAGTTTCAGTGGTGTGTATTACATTGTGTGAAATTAATGGCATGTGATGAGCTATGAATTCACTGAGCAGAGAAAGTTTGTATCTGGGCTGTGGTGGGGTAGTTCATAAACTGTGGCTCCTCAGAAATGTTTTGCAATGGCAAATGTTGGTATTTTGTGGGTTAGATGTAGCAAAGGCAGAAATAAGAAACAAATTAAGAAGATAAAAAAAAACCTTAGTATTTTGTTCTCAAAACCTCTTCAGTAGTATTTGGCACTGGAAATACTTCCTAGCTGGTGGCTGAGCTTTTTTTGTTGTTTCCCGTACCGGTGAAGGAGAAAAATCCTATTGCCTTGCGTGACACAGGTGGCAAAGCAGCGAGGAGTCTGCTAACCTAAATTGTGGTCACAGATCTGCAGTGGGATCGTATCTCTGCTGCGTGCTTTGTTGCCAAGAATGGGTGTACCAAGTGAAGGAGTTTGTGCGGTTTTGTTAGTAAGTTAGAAACCACAAGCAAGGTTTTTATGGCATTATAGGCAGAACTGTTTTTGAAAGCACTTGATGTTTTCTAAAACATGCAAAGGCTTCTGAGCTTTGTCAGAAATGCAGTAAGATTGCCGACTGCTTTCACTGAAAGGTTCTTTAAAGCTTTCTATTTTGAGGACTATATGAGCATCTTAGATTTCTAAATTCAAAATTACCATGGAAAAATTATACTTGTAAAGGCCCTCAGCCTTTAAGATTCTCCCATAGAGCCAGTACCTGTGTGAACACTCAAGAGCACGCTGCAGTCTGATGACTAGGGCTTCGTTATTTTGTATTCTTGGAGGATCTCTTATCAGCAGAAGATCAGAGAAGTAGAGTGATCTCACAGATGTTAAATAGTCATGAAGTAAATTGGATGGATATGATTTTTATTTTGAAAGAGGAAACTACTCCTGTTCTATTGTGGTTTACAAATATTTAAATGCTTAAACTAATTGTCAGCCTCAATTTTGAATGAGGAAGCAAAATAAAATGCGTTATGCGCTGTTTCTCATAGTACTTGCCAGCAGAAACCAAGTTTTGAAAACAGTTGGCCTGCTTTCAGACACAGATTTTAATGAGATTAAAAGAGAAAGAATGTGCAAGTTTGATTAGAAAGTTTGGCCATATTCTGACAGTGGATCCTGGAAGCCAGGACAGAAAAAACATGGGTTTTAGTTGTAGAATTGATTTGTTTTGGAAAATGGAAAGTAGAAAGCAGCGGGTAGCAGTTGAATAATTGCAGCAGAGCGTACTAAGTTAGTATGAGAGAATCTATACTGTTGCACCCAGGCTGCAGGAGGGTTGAAAGGCAGTTTTAGTGGCCCACATTCTTTCTCCTTGACTTCAAGTTTTTCAGCTGGTTATTTGCCACTAATAATTTAACCAAGGATTTCGTGGGTTGTGCAAAGCTTTTATAGCATCCTAATTTGACAACAGAAATTAACACAATAGTCCTCCACTTATCTTGTGTTAAGGCTTTTCCTACAGTTCAGATGAAGATCAGTGTTAGAGTGTGCTTGAACTTGGCAAGATGGGGAGCGTGGTGCGTGAGAAAAGATCCATTTTCTTATAGGCATACACCTAACAGAGGATTAAGGAATCGGTTTGAAAATAAATGTTCAAATTATGAACTAAAATTGTTTTCAAAAAGTCTCTTTGAGTATACATATATACTTTGTCAGCCTCCTATCAACATGTTTTATCACTAAGTAACAGAGATGGTTCAAGGAAGACATGGTATTGTGGGTGGGGGGGAGGTCAGCTTGTGATCACCATTTTAAATGACCTGGAGTATGAAAAGGCTTGAGAATCACTGAGTTAGTATAAAGGCGATAAAACAAGGTCTTTTGGTCCTTATAACAATGTTTGAAAGGCTGTTTTCTTTCTCATTTAACATGCAGCAAGGACATATGGGAGAAGGCGAGGTAACAATATTCCTATTTAATTTTCTAATGTTGACAATGTCTCATGGGAGAAATAACATTAAGTTGTTACTAGAGGGCAAATTCCAAAATTTAAGATTATAAAGCATCAGTTTCACATGCGTTTACATAGTCTGCATGCCATAAATAAACATTTTAACTGAATTAGGTAGCACTCCACAGTAGTGTTATTGAGGCTGAAATGATCATCATCATCCTTATAGTGGACATCATCTATATGATTTGTTGCCCTGGAAAGCTATGTCGCTGTGTTTGTGTGTATGTTATGAATGCCAATGCTGGAGGAGTTCATTTTGGTTCTTTTGGGTGCTGATGGTTTCCTTGACGCAGCATAGACCATAGTGAATATATGTTCTGGCCTGCTAGGTTAAAGAGCCAGATCCTGCAAGCATGCATGTTGCATTACCTAACAGCAGTGGTAATGCTGGTGTCCCTGAAAAGGTGGTTTAGGTATGGAAAACTGCTCCCTTCCAACTATACCTGCAGGACTGGGGTCTTAAAAGATGAAACAAATGACATGTGGATCAGTTCATTAGGGGAAAACAAAATAATGTTTAAGTCTATATTACAGTATTTTTATCACAGTAGGAACGAGTTTGCCTAGCTACAGAAATGGACCTGATTATAGTTGGTTTTTATTTTTATTAAAGGTGTACAAAGATTCTTGAAATTTCAAATAAAGCAAGCTGACCGAGCCTTCCTTTTTTTTTATTTATATAAATAAAAAACTTTGGATTTTATTGTATTTTTTTCCTTTCAACTTGTTAGCTGTTTGATCTTTGCGTGGACAATAGCTGGATATTGGAACTGGTCAAATTTTCTGTTTTCATGAAGTTTTCTTTTTTAAAATAAATTTATTTCAAAGAAAGGAATTGAAGCAAGAGCAGGATAAATTAACCTTACCAATACATTACTGTGCTAGATTGTAATGGATTCTGGAAAAGCAGATACAGTATATTGCATCATAGGCAAAAGGAAATGTATCCTAAAGCTCGTAGCACACCTCATTTATTTGCTTACTTTCCCTATATATTTTTATTTATTCCTAAAATCCTTCTTAAATTATTAGAAATCTGTTCAGTTTGTTGTCTAGATATTGAATACCGTAACTAAAGGGTGAATTCATGGAAGAGATCAGCTTGTGTACTCTGTTTATGATATTATTAATGCATTTATAAATCAAAAAATCTTATTTAACAGCACTATTATTAAGGGAATGTATGATAAAGGATTATCATAGAAGAATATTGGGCTGTGAGGGGAAGCACGCTTACAACATTTTCTCTTAGAATGAGTCCATTAACGAAACTCTGTTGTAACACCTAAGTAAACTCGCTTCTAGGAATGACACAAGTATTGCCTAGTTTTCAGTCTTCATTTGCAGTAAATGACAGTGGGTCTTCCTGGTTTTATCAGGATCTTTGTTTTTTTATTTACAAGTGGGTGGTTTATGATATGTTTTGATATCAGGTAATTTGGATGTGTAATATATTTAGCTGGTAAAATCCATGTTTTCCCATCTGTACTGTGAAATTGTATCTACTCGTTATAGGAAGCTGTTCACTGGAAAATGATATAGGTTAGGTTTTAGTTATGTCTGCTATTGGGAAAGTCCCAGAAAAAATATGGCTTATATTCTCTTCTGTTTTCACACCTTTTTAAAAGAAATCTAATTGGAAATACAAAATATTATGGAAAATGGTCAACTTGAGCATCCATTAGAAACACTGTTTTGTTTCACATTTTCATTAGTTGTAGTGCAGTTATGAAGAAGGTAGCAACCTTTTCTCTGAAATAATGCATTTGAATTACTGATTGCTACTGAAAACTGTAAGAGTAGTATGAAATTGAGAACGTAACTGCTCATTAAAGGGGAAAATTGCAAACAGTTCTGCTAATGCAGCAACTAGTGCATTTTTTTAAAAAATTATTTAATCAGCGTGTGCTTTGCTTTGTTCTGTTAGTATGTTGTTTTTCCTTGTGTTTTTTTTTTTAACTCCCTCTTCAGGTCAGTCTTCACTATTTCCAATGGAAGACGGGTTCTTGGATGATGGACGTGGGGATCAGACTCTTCACAGTGGTTTAGGATCACCTCACTGCTTCTCCCATCAGAATGGAGAACGGGTGGAACGGTATTCCCGTAAAGTCTTTGTGGGCGGACTGCCACCAGATATTGATGAAGGTACGCTCAGAAAAGCTGCTTCTGGCTTAATGACAAAACTGTGTGTGAAACTTTTTGTCTGTTAGCTAATGAACAATTGTTTTCCTAACTCTACAGAAAAGCTTTCGTACGTAAATGGGTTTCTGCATGTTACCACTTTCAGTCCGTGGCAAACGTGAGATAATTCAAGCTAGTTTAGGCTGTAGTATTGTTCTAGCATTGAAGAGCAAACTCATATGTTACCACACATTTAACTGACTTTTACAGTATAAAAATTACAAAAAAAGGGTAGCGGTCCAAAAATAAACAAGTAGATATCACCAGTCGAAACTCATAAATACACTGCAATCATTTCATAGGCACCAGAAGCCAGTAGTAGAAAAAGTATTGCTAGTAGTTTTATAAAGTTTGTACAGCAGAGTAAGTCATAGCTCTTTGTTTGGATGCTTATGTGTAGTTCTGAGAGGTTGTTTTCAGCACTGATTATGTCCAGTGGTAGCTTCTAGTGTGTGCATGGTGAGGACTGAGACAGGAAGGAATCTGTATAGAGGCAGTTGTGGTAGGTCCATCACACAGACCAAGGTGACAGAATACTGCAGTTGCTATTAAAAAAAAAAAAAA
>VWZZ01002693.1:2617146-2653907 GCA_013399095.1 Psophia crepitans
AAAGAGGAAGAGAATACATATATCATGCAGAAGTATTGTGAAGCTTCATTTCACCAGAGTACTGTATTCTGTATGTATGAGCGTGCTGGGATAGTGGTTAAAAGAACTACAGCAACTGTAAATCTGAAAAGTTGATTTTTCTTAATCATAGAGTCATTTTAATACCCACTTTTTGTGTCGGGGAGAGTGTACTGCAGTGCACACAGTACTACTGTGACATGACAACCTGACTTTCATGTCAAACACAAGAGCTACTTCATTATTAAAAGGTCAAATATAACAAGAGGAAAAATGATCTTATAGTCTGTTTCTTTGTTGTTGGGTTTTGTTTGCTTTTCAGCTCTATCACCTTTGTTGTTTTAAAAGCTGAAGAGCACATGAATGGTTTGCTCTCTGCAGGCCCTAGTTATTGAAGAATAGAACTGTTCCTAAACCTGAGCTAGGAGGATAGCTTGAATTTTTCAGAGTCGCTTTTGTCAGCAGTCTACTGTTAAATGCACAAGAGTGATTTGGGAGTATATGGTTTAAAATCTACATCACAGCTGAATTTTTGAGTTTTTTTCGATCCTGTTTCTAGAAGGCATTTTATGTATATGCTGTAACGTTAAATTTGTGTTAAGTGCTGTTCTGAATGGAGATCTATTTTAAGAATACATGTGTAGTAAGTATTGTTCTCCTTGGTTTATGTCTTCATCAGCACATAACTTTGACACACTCCTATTGCTGTATATGTTCCTGATGACCTGTAGTGCACAAAGAAGCTGTCAGTACAGTGGGTTGTCAGTTGCTATTTCATTAGCAATGTCATCAAAGAGTGCAAACAAACTGAAAAAGATGTAATTAGCCACACATTTTCAGATTTCTAACTGAATTTGAGGGTGGAGAAAATCCTTTCCTCTAAATTGTGTATGAGGAACCCCAACAGTGTGCTAGCATAGAAAGCCCTGTGATACCATACACAGAATAGAGCTGAGCAGTGTGCCCATTTAGATGATGCTCTAGCAATGTAAAGTTTGTTCTTTTTACTTCAAATTTTTAATGAAAAATTCTTGTCCAGGGAACTTTAACTAGGGATGGTTCAGTTGTGTTTGTGGAGAAGAAAAAGGGAATAATGATTCATTTTCAAGAAGAACAAATTGCAACTGGAAGGCTTCTATGGGACCAACATATGCACATACACCAGTGATTTGGGGTCAAAGGGAGAATGGAAATGAGTCCAAGAATTGTGTCTTGATACAGTAATATGTTCTTGCCATCTCACCTGGAAAATGACATAATGATGTCCTGCAATTTTACTCTGTTGTAGTTTGAGGTCAAGCTCAGGTAGTGTTTGCATGTGTGACACTGGCATGTGATATGAACAGGCATGGCTGGGTCTTGTGACAGTCCCTTCTTTTTTTTTCCCCTGTCTTTCTGCAATTATAAGGCATACTGGCAGAGCTGATTGCTTACTAGCAAGTCAGCAAATTGTCTCTGAACTCTTTGCGGGAGAATAGTTGAAGCTCTATTGATGCAGTGACTCCATTTCTGGGAATTATGGGTTACGAGCTTTTATTTATAATCATCAGTAGAAAGAAAAACTCGATCTTTGACCTGTTGTGTTTCCTAATGTGTGTTCTGACTTGTCATAAAGATTCCCCATCAGCTAGTAAGGATTGCCGTGAGCTGCTGAACACTTGGGGTCACAGAATGTTTATTTATAGGATGGAGCTACCTGAAATCAGTGTCCTTCAAATGTCTTCGGTTCAATTTATTTTAATTTCAATTCGTGCCTTTCCCCTTCTCTCTTTACAGATGAGATCACTGCTAGTTTTCGTCGCTTTGGACCTTTGATTGTAGACTGGCCACACAAGGCAGAGAGCAAATCTTATTTTCCTCCTAAAGGTAAACACCTGATAGCGAATAACATATAAGCATTTCAGCATAATGTTTTTTGGTAAGAGTCAATTTTAGACAATATTTTTGTGACAATGACCCAATGTTTAGGGGAAGAAAAAAGTTGAGTACATGTGATAGTTAGAAACTGGTGTAATTTAGAAAGTGGCTTTGCAATTATTTTGCACTAAAAGAACTCTTCCTTAACTTCCTGTTTTTACTTAATTCTGTTTTCTGTTTTCTCCGCCATATTGTTCTTAATTTTTTGGTAGTAATAGTCAAGACTAGTCCTCTCTAAAGGGACTAAATGCCTTCCCCTTATATTAACAACCATCCTGGCAGGTTTGCCTCTACAGTTGTGGCTTTTGTTGAGTTCACACTGCTGGCTTATCCTTTTCAAAGGAAATGGGGAGAGAGCGTGCTGATCAGCAAGCTCCCTGCTTCCCTTCATGTCTCTGCAGAGGACTTGCAGGAGGCTGGGTTGGAAATGTGTGAGAGCATCTTCAGGTTTGTCCCTTACTGTATGGTAGCATGATGACATGGTGCCAAGCGTAATTCTGGGTTACGTTATTTTCCTATATGCAAATAGACAAACGAAGTCACGTGTTTGTTTTGCCTTTTGTAGGATATGCATTTTTGCTGTTCCAAGATGAAAGCTCTGTGCAGGCACTGATTGATGCCTGTATTGAAGAAGATGGAAAGCTCTATCTTTGTGTTTCCAGCCCTACTATCAAAGACAAACCGGTAGGTAGAATTGTCAGGGCCTGCACAATTCCTGTGTGATAACCAGAAATGGTTCTCTTCAGATGCCTTTTTTCTTTTTTTCTGTCTTCAGAGTGCTAATGTTTACATTTCTTTAAGGTGTCAAATTAAGTTCTCAAAGGGAAGACCAACTTATTTTTGAACTAGACATTATGAAGTTTTTTAAGTCTAGTTAAAATTTGTATTTTTTTAGAAAAAGGTTTGCTAAATTTCACCATTGTTGATGTTATAAATATTATAAATATAATAATAAATGGTTTATGCTTACTATCGGGTAAAGTGCAGAATTCGTATTGTCTGAGCATTGCATGCAATGTGTTTTGACAGAGACAAATCCAAAAAACCACCAAGCAGCATTGAACTGTAAATTATTGATACAAATGGTTTGGGGGCTGATGTGAGTCTGTTTATAGTTGGAGAGCCTTCTGCTGTATTCCTGAACTTCAGACTTGGCCAGCTGTAGGCAAACAGAAAGCAGCTAGTTTTGCATAGTAACTTTGCACACTGGAGCCTGTTGCATTGAGATAACGCTAGTCTAGCGCTTACACTTGCCTAGAACACCATGAGTAGCATAGATATGTATGCGCCAACGTGGTTCACACAGCACATTCAGTCATGATTAAGTAAATGTGTAAGTAGAGGGTGAGTTTTTTCCCAGAAATTTGGGTAACAAGGAAGTGGTGAAATTTAGTACGATCAAGTGGTCTGTCTTAACAAAGCTTATTGCCCTTTCATTCTGAGAAACGATTTCTGAACAAGTAGAAAAGAAGTTTAGAAAGTACCACGGTTTAAGAGATTTTCTTCTTTGTAGGATAATGTTTTAATTTATATTACTGAGACACTTTGAATTGTGAATGGTTAAAAAAAAAAGGCTTTTTGTCCATAGGTTCAGATCCGGCCTTGGAACCTTAGTGATAGTGATTTTGTTATGGATGGTTCACAGCCTCTTGACCCACGAAAAACCATTTTTGTTGGTGGTGTTCCTCGGCCTTTACGAGCAGGTACACTGCGTGTTCCGCAGCACTGGGCATGTTGAATATGCAGTCTGATTTGGGGAGCAACGGGGGAAACGAGTTATTCTCTCAAGGGAAGTATTAAGTGTTCTTGACACTTACAGTGGGGGACAGAGTACAAATGGACTGTTTCATTTGATGCTTTTAGAAAAATTTGCCAAGTCTACATTACTGTTTCATTTTCCTTTCTGGTTTAGTGGAACTCGCAATGATAATGGATCGGCTGTATGGAGGGGTGTGCTATGCTGGAATTGACACAGACCCTGAGCTGAAGTACCCAAAAGGAGCTGGGCGGGTTGCATTCTCTAATCAACAGAGTTACATAGCTGCTATCAGTGCTCGCTTTGTTCAGCTGCAGCATGGAGAGATAGATAAACGGGTGAGGTCTTCAAGCATGTTCTATTTTTGTTCAGTGCTTTCTCTAGAAATGCTTTTCCATGTAAATGTGTGTCATTGTGAAGACTGTAAATGTTGTATCAGATTAATTGCATATTTAGGGCTAGATTGTGCCATTCAGATACAACACAGAATAAAAATGAAGGAGGGGTACAGAGCTGTTGCTTCTGGAACGTGGGAGGCAACTGTGAAGCAGACTTTCTCAAATTGCTTAGCATAATGGGAAGCATGTCAGCTGCCTTGCCCTTTTATAAGAATATTGCACTCGTCATATACTCCCACTGCAAGTATTTGAGCTTGTAGTGTTCATATAATGTCAGGGAGTAAGGTATCTGCCAAGGATGGAGTAGTTCTTACTCCTGTTCTGCATCTTTGGAGAGAGTGGGCAGAATCTGGCCCTAGTGTTACACATTGTGTGCTGGGTGTTCCTAAAGAGCACCATAGTAAGGCATTGTAAACTCGTTAATGCAAGTTACAGCCTCGCAGTTATCCTCTGCAGCTTATAGAAAGGTTGTGCCCAGTTATTTTATTCCTTTATTATTATAAATTAAAGGAATATGCCAAATGGATCTGCAGTTTGCTTGCCGCTGCCCTCTCATCTGTATAAAATGTGACTTTGCCAATTACAGTGATCTTTGGGCCACAGTTTTGAGAAACTCAGATCCTTACATCCGTCATTCTGTCTAATTCATCCTTTGTCTCTGTTTTTCTTACATGACTGTCACTATTGATCCTAATTTTATAATTACTGCAGAGGAAAAACCCCAAACTTGGCTGATTATCTGATTATCATTTCACTTCTGCTTTGGCTATGAAGCTTGGGTAGAAGAATTGTAACAACAGTTTGACTGTGGGCCTGCGAATTGGAATGTCTTTGTTCTAATCTTGGCTCTAAAATAAGTTCTGTACGGCTTTGAACAAATAATTTGGGCCGACCTTGTGCAACTTCTGCTTGCATAAGCAGTCACTCTGGTGAATAGGTCCATTGAAGCTGGTGGGACTACAAATTTGAGTAAGTACTCGTGAGCTCTAGCAAAGATTTTGCAATCTGTTTCCCCTTCCTTCTCTCCTCCCACCCCTCTATTTCCCCATTTTGTATGTAGTTAAGAAATGAGAGGAGGTAAGTGCCCCAAGGATTCATTGTAAGAGGGGTTGAGTGCGTGAGATACACAAAAGTGCAACAGTGTTCATACTACTTTTATTAATAATTTTTTCTGATGAAGTTTTTCTGTAAAAATACAATTAGTAACAAGAAGGGATTTCCTGTAAAATTAGGCGAGGAACAGCTGATAAAGGGCGTGCCCTTCAAAGAGATAACGTGAATTAAGCGCTTGGTGGCCTGCAGCACCCGCTGCTGAGTGCTGCCACCCTAAGCATGCCTCATGGAGTCGCTGTAACTGAAGCTATTTCTGTCTAGTTGGGAAACCTCGATACACCTAGCACAAGTAACAGTTGCAGGCTGTACCTGACACATGCACTTCGGCACACACTGAATACAATAGAATAGAATCATTAAGGTTGGAAGTGACCTCAAGGATCATCTAGTCCAACCATCCCCCAATAAATGTGCTGAGGACTCTGAATGTCATCTATGGGTTTCAGACTTGCACAAAAACCAGTGCTGCAGTAACAGGCTAAAGCAAGCAGAGGTGTAATTACCTGGGCTGTAGTTTGGCCTCTGAATATGTCTGAGTAGACATAATAGAGCAGCCATGATAAAGAGGCATGCTTAGCATATTTGTAGGTTCGCTTAGTGCTTGTAGATGATGACACTCATCAATGAATACCCAACCTCAATCTACCCAGCAAACTAGGTGCTGAAGGGAGAATGTGGTGTTAGGAATATTTGTCTGCCTCTGCTGTTTTACAATTTCATTCTTCTGAGCTGGCGTGGAGGGGTGTTTGAGAAAAAGAACTCTAGCAGCGGAAGAGGAGAAAAACTGAGGCAAAAAAAAAAAAAAAGCTGCTGTAGTGTCTCCAAGTAGTTGGCATCAAACTGCTGCAGTGCTGTCTGGACTGGGATAAAATTGGGTAAGTTTAAAAACACAGCAAGTGGTGTATGTCCTTACTGCAATGAGCTGGCATACCTCTGAGGTTTGTGAGATACAGACAGGAGCGTCCTTAAGCCAGATGCAGAGATAACAGGTTAACAGCAGAGACACCAGTCACAGGCTGGCTATTTGGAAATGTTTGTGAAAACACTTAACTAAATGAGCTTCAGAGAAGGCTCACAGACACGCCTAGAACAGGAACTTGTACCTACACATTTTTAACATGAAGTTTTGTGTTGTGCTTCTGATTATGTCCCACGGACCCTTCACAGTTCTGTGGAGCGAAGGAATGGGAGTGGAGGTGATTACTGGTTTTGAGGTGAAACTGAGCCTTTAGGGGATGGCAGTGCTGCAGTTGTGATTTAAACACAGAGGCATGTCTAAACGAGCTTGCTGTAGCCAGCTCGGCCTTGCTGTCACAGAAAAAATGCTCTGGAGTGCTGGGAGCTGGGTTTTGTACTCCACAGTACAGCAGGTTTGGTTTTGGGATGCAAATGCCTAGATTAAAAGCTAGAAACCTGCAGACGTTGCAGTGTAGATGTATCCTTGGAGCAGCAGCTGGTAAGTTCCTGTGAGTCACTATCACTTAAGAACTTGAAGAAATTTTTCTTCTCCTTTCTTGTCTGCCGTACTGAATTACAGCTCATCATCTGGCCATTAATGCCAACAGCGTAGGTGGCTGTCAGGGCCCCGTTTTAAGGTTCTCATTTGATGCCAACAAGATTAGGTAGGTTTCTTTTTGCTGAGAGGATGAAGCAACAGAAAAAGAAAACAAAAATGTGCTGTTTGTTAAGATAATAAATGATTTTATTTTGTTTTTAAGTTGGAAATTCAGACATTGAGATTTGCAGACCACATGCATATTTAATCTGCAGCTACAGTGCTGTGTAAAGAGTTTACATTCCTACCTGAAAGGGTAGGGGCATGATTGTGCATCACCATATTTAATAAGCCCCCAGAATTCTGCAGGCGCCTGCTGTGAATCTGTGTATGGGTTCTGTAACAATAGGTTGATTGGTCCTTTCTGTAAAGCACTGACAGCGTGTGTGATACTGACAGTCAGCATTGGTTTCTGGGTTTTTTAAGGATCAAGGGAGGACAGTGGGAGCAGGATTGTTCTCAAGGTAAGTGCCTGTAGTTTTGGGTGTTTAATGACGATGACCGTGTGTAACGAGGGGGGAAATTCTTCAGTGTGATGTTCCCTGCTACAGAACTGAGATCGAAGTCCTGCTGGAACACAGGGAGTAAATAATGTGGAATTGTCATTACCTACATTGTTACTAAGGTTTGTAAATGTTCTTCTCATTTTCTGAATACAGGTGGAAGTTAAGCCATATGTCTTGGATGATCAACTTTGTGATGAATGTCAGGGGGCCCGTTGCGGTGGAAAATTCGCTCCATTTTTCTGTGCTAACGTTACCTGTCTGCAGTATTACTGTGAATATTGCTGGGCTGCTATCCATTCACGCGCTGGCAGGGAATTCCACAAGCCCCTGGTGAAGGAGGGAGGAGATCGCCCAAGACATATTTCATTCCGCTGGAACTAAATGATCACTGCAGTGCTCATATGCAGGCCTCAAATTAAGTGCACTCTTCTGTTATCCTGATTGCCCCTACCCCACCCTACCCTTTCTCTTATTCAAGATAGCATGTCCTTTTGTAGTAGTCTGTAATTTAACAATAGTATAACGAAAGAATGACCTATAATATGGGTATTTTGTAGAATCTTGTCGTTGAAAACTGTATTGGGAACTCCTTTTCGTATTGATAACATGTTGCAAGTGAGTTGCATTCTCTTGTCTTTACTACCCAGAGAACACTGAATTTCATGCAACATTTTCTTAGAGGGGAGAAAAAATATTAAGAAAAGATAATTGAAACAATAGAGTATTTTGGTTTTTTAATTAAATTATTGTTAATAAAGAAAGTAAGAATACTTTTATTAAAATAACCGTGTAACAATAACACTATCAGTCTGTTCTGACACTTTTCCCCCAGGGAAGCCTGGTTTTGCCTCTTTTTGTTTCGACTTCATATTTTTCCAGCAACAGATGAAGTTAGCATTTACCTACCAACAGGAAAGAGCATGTTTAAAGCAACAAAAATGCATGAGCAAAGTTGAAGCAGCGTTATAATAATGATCTTTTAAAAAAAAATCTGTTAAGGGTTTTGAGGCTGAAATTTTAGCTCGGTATGTGTCTGACTGTGCCTCTGACTACCACCCACATCCAAATTACTAATGAGATAGGCAGAGCTTACTATATTTTCATCAAAATGATTACATTATAAGAATTTCTGAATGTAAAAGGAGTAAAGTTACTACTGAGGGGGGAGTGCACTTTTTTTTCCTTTGAGAGAACTCAATTGTCTGGTTACAGCCCTAGAAATCCTACCAAAGCTAGAGTAATGACAACTAGTTAACTGGCATTTCCTCTCCTGAAGGATAAATATATAGATTTTATTTTTGATGGCTATATATAACTCTATATCCTAATAGACTAACATTCATCAGGGGCCAGCCTTTGCTCTCCATTTTGACGTGAAAAAGTAGAAAACCTAAAAATACCTCAAGGATATCACTGATTTTTACTGAAGTTTTGATATTCCATTGTGTTACACAAAGTAAAATTGGCTGCTTATTCGTTTCCCATCTTGGATGTAAAGTTAGTTTTAAATACCCTCGAACTTAGTTGTAACAGAAGGCATGAACCTAAGTAGTTTCCAAGTCTTGTTCTGCGCCAGTTTCTGAGCTTGTGCATGGAACAGTGCAAGCATGCGTACGCCTTTCTTACTCTTCCTGTAGAAAGAATCCCAACTACGATTCCACCTCTTCAGAACTTCGTAGGAGGACAGACAGACAGACAGGTATTTGAAGTGCCAACATTGCTAAGTTAATGCCTGCTTTATTCTAAATGAGTTCTACCTTGAGAAGCATTAACACAGTACATGTTAATTGAATGATAAAGAGTGGGTGCAGGGGTTTAGTTTGAAATAGTTGAATGAAGGAGTAGTTCTGAAAATTATTTTTATTACTTTTGAACTAACGCCCCGGCCAACTTCTCAAATGATTATTTAGCAGTGTGCGAACAAACAAATTCAGTGGCAATCTTCTGAACTGCCCGAGCGGCACGGTACCATCCAAGATTCTCGCAAACCAAAGACTTGCCTCAGCACTGCTTGGAAAACATCTGCTCCGCAAAAAGCCTTTGTCGGCCTTGCTCATCCCGTTCCCGCAGCCCAGATTATCTTTATGAGAAGCAGTTTTTATTTTCAATACAGGCTTTAATGAACTATACCTTACCAAGTTCCAAAGGTCAAAATGGAGACATTTGCTGTCTACTAGTCAAGTATAGAAAGGGAGCTGCTTTTAATGAAATCCCTGAAAATATTGACAACAGTAATGCAAATGCAGAGTGCTCTTGTGTAGATTGTCAGGGACTTTTTTTTCTCTGAAGTACATAATTATAGTTGGAATGTTCCTTTAAGTTTTTTAACGCTTGTAGGTGGCTTGGGGTGTGCTATTGTGCCGATCCTACCCAGTAAACAGGTGAGATGGGTTACCATTACAAGAAATAACACTGTTTGAGAACTAGCTTTGAATAATAATTTTCCCTTTGTACATGACCTGCTGAATTTCGGTACAGTGTTTTTGTAGCTAACTTATTTTGTCATGCACATAATGTATATTTGTTATGCACTACTTTTGTATATCTTGTTTTTCCAACAGTGAGCATTTTTAGGCACACTTTTCACTGACGGGATATCTCTTTATGCAATACCTCAATTTTTCATATTGCAAAGAGTAGCTTTTTGTACTTTTATTACTGAGAGATCTTCATATACTTCATTTTTTAATATAAATAATTTTAATAAATTTTATTTTCTTATATTCTGCTTTTTATACATTTCAGTGCTCTGCATACATTTTGAATTATGGATGTTGTGCACTGGCAATGCTATTTTAGAATCTGCAGAGAAAAGAAAGCATGTTGCTTAAACATCTTAGCCCAGCACCAGGTATTTGGTGTACATATAATTTAAGAAATAGTATATGTAAAGTTGAGAATTAAAGAAGAAAAGCATGAAAGTGACAAATGACACTGTCTTTAGACCCATGAAATTTAAATGCATAAATATAGTGTAGAAATTTAAAAGTAAAGAAACATCAAAATTGTCTACCGCTTCTTACTAAGTTTTTAAAAATTATACACAAATGCAGACTTTTTGGTGAATGTTTAGCCATTTTTAATATTAATAAAAATTGATGTTAGGTGTTTGATGCAGAAATGTGTCTGCTCTTTTAAATTATATTTAAAGAATAAAAGAGAGCCTGCTAGGTGGCAGGTATGTAATGTTAGTATGCATGACTAATGTAAGAAATTGTTATTCTACTAATATTCACTTGTGATTGTGTGACAAGCGTGTTTACAGATTATTTGGTTACACTTCGATTTACAGGGCATAAACGATGACATACATTACTCTGTACTTAAGTAGCGATGACATGTCCTTCTGACTACATGGGATTTGTAGCTGGGGTTACCATGTAGCTCCCGACGCAATTAACGTGTAATCGGGTTACCAGTTTTAGGGTATCACTTCAATCTGCAAAGGGGTTAATCCGCATGTAGTTTTATCACACTAGCATGGCACTGGCCATGTATTTACAATGTAGTTACAGAGTAATTACATGGTTATTTTTGCAATGTAAAATAAAGTGTTTCTGATTATTTTATATGTAAAGGAACCCCACTGCCCCGTGCTTTTTGGTATAGTATATACTTCTCCATACACAGACCTCTGCAGAATGCAAATTTAAAACTTGCAGTGAATGAATTTAGCGTTTTATAAGGATGCTGTTGGAAAGACTTGATAATTCACCCCTTTTGTTTTTGAAGAGTTAAAACCTTCTGTTAAAAGGTGATTTAAAACTTGAATGTGATGAATTGTGGCAAGTTAACTTCAAGTTATGTGCAATACCTATTTCAGACTTCTGGAAGATCTTTGCAGTGTAATTCTTTGTTTTTAATTGCAGACATTTAAAAATGTCATTTTCTACTGTTCTAGTAAATCCTCTTTCTTGCTGGTGTTTCTAAAGAAAAGAATCAGAAATCAATCTTTCTACTAATGTAAATTTGAGATTATTTTTAAAAATATGGAATAAAAGGTTTTGGTCATTTGCTTTATTTTATTATCTTATTTTAAAGCTACTGTGATAGCATTGTAAGAATTGGGACAATATTGTATTCAACTGTTTTATTTTTTATATTTTTAAATTTTAAAGTATAATTAGTTTTTATAATTTTCATCAGATTTTTTGTTATATTTTTTGGAAGTGAAACTTTTAGCAAGTGGGTGTCTAGTTTTTACTAATCCCTAATATGTTTTTCCCCCAATGTATTGCTCATATTATCAGAAGGAAAAGTTATTTAAGTATGTCAGTTAATTGTACTACTTGGCTGAATTTCCATATAGTTTTTACTGTGTATGGGGAGGTTGTAGTATTTATTATAGCATTTTAAATAAGGGTAATTCATTTTTTATTAAAGTCATTTTCACGTTTAAGTTCATATTTTTGTATGTTCTACTCTAAGTTATATAACACAAGTTACTTTTTTTAAAGAGTTCATTTGTTGAAGTGCTAGTGAAAATTAATGTTATTAAATAGTTTGCAAATGACTATTTATACCAGTATGCATATAATTTTTAAATATTTGTAATGTGAGATGTTGAATGAATAAAACTTTTAACTCAATGTTTCTTCTTAACCTTTTTATTTAAAGCTTCCTGTAGAACTATGTTCCTTTGTGGCCGAAGCTCGTGGGGCCTGGGGAAGTGATTTTGGTGAAGTGTACAGCGCACGTCCGGCTATATGGTGTGTCACGTGCCCTAGGCGAAGTTCTGCAGCCCCGTTCCAGCCCAAACTTGGAGCGTGGCTTTGTACGGGGTGCACGAGGGAGGGTGTGACCACTTGAGAGACGCAGAGTACCCCGAACGCTGCGGTAAATTGGTACCAAATCCGTGTGCAACGCTGCAGAAATGGAAAGGGCGAGGTCTAGAGGACTGTAGAACTGCTCTCTGTTGAATTGGGCTGTAAGAACCACCCTGTTTACTGCTCGTGTCCAGGTGTTGTCCCCAGGAATGTTGAATGCTTCGTTTTGTGATTTGGTGCTTGTTGAGTCTTTGTTAGAAACCGCGGGTAGCTTTGGAACAGCCTTCCAGCAGTTTGCCCCTGTCGTTTCTGTTCTTTGCGCAGCCTCGAGCATATCAGCCCGGCCAGTTCATTGTGTGATCGCTTGTTTCTTCTCAGTGCTCTGCAGCTAATTCACAGGGACAAAGATGAAACCATACACAGCTGCAGAATCGCGAACTGGGCAGGTGACATGTTAAATGAGGAGAATACTGCTGAGGCTCATGTAATGCATCATGTAAGTCAGAAACCACTGTGCAGCTGGGACAGAAAGATACCCAGAGCAGGGCCAGAGCAGAGCCAACAAGGCGTAGATAGACAAGGATTCTTTTTTGTCTCCTGATCGTGATCTGATAGAAGGGAGAAGTCTGGCACTTTAAGGAGCTTGCTAGTGTCAGCAACCCTTTAATTTAAAATATCTGAACTTGCAATGTCTAAAAAGTCTTGTGAAGCGTTACAGCATTGTGTGTCTGCCCTTCAAGGACTGTTCAACAGGAACAGGAACCGTGCGGAAAGGATTCAAGAGTTTTGCATCCTCAGTAGCTAGGAATTCCCCAAGCTTTGTTGGTTTTCTCACTTTGATACAAACAGCTAAGCTTCAAGGAAGTATAATTCAGATTGGTCTGGAAGTAGCTCTGCTAGGTGGAACCATGAGCTGGAACATGCACACGTACCTTGTGAGAAAAAACTGCTGCCCAATGTCAAGTACTGCGGTAGGGATCAAAGTGTGCTGCACCAACCAGCACTTTGCTATTGGCATCTGAGCCATGTCTCTTGTGCCATCACCTAAGGAATGGTGGTGTAAACGTGAAATGGATATCGAGTGTTGTTCTTTTCTGTGGGTGCTTCAGGAAACGTAGATCTCGCAGAACTGAGCTATCACAGGATTAGTTCTGAAAGGTGCTGATCTCTTCAATGCCCGTTGACTTCAGGTGATGCGAACTCAGAAGGCAATGCCTTTAGAAACTCGCTTTTAACAAGAATGAAAAGCTTTTGGTGACTCCATGCATATGCTTCCCATCCCTTAAAATGGCTGTTTAAAAATAATCAGAAAACACTGGTACGCTTTGGATGAAAAATACAGAGGCTGGGTTGTCTGCCCACGAATAATGAATGCCTGGTGCTGCGTTCTGTGCCGGCCAGCCAGTACCAGACAGTGTTGACCAGTTTTAACGTGTGACTTGGCTGGAAACATCTGGCAGCGTTATCTCTCCATTCTCTGCGTTGGCATTGTTAGAACATCATCATAGTTCAGCCTCTCGCAATGTGATAAGTTCGTGACATTGTTTTCAAGTGCAAATGGTCTCTTAGAAAGCATGTGCTTATCAGTGGTTTATCTGATAGTGTTTTTTTAACAAGTACCATAAACTTGAAATTTGGTCCTGAAATATGGGGGCGGTTAAGTCTTTCTATGCCATGGTGGTGGAATTAGTGATGTCCTTCGGAAGCAAGGCACTCCCTGCCTGATTTCAACTCAAAATGCTATAAACTTTGAGGTTGTTACTGGAACATAGCATCTGATTTACAGATTAATTCAAAGTTTTCCTCTATGAAGATTGCAGCACATTCTGTTGAATGTGTAATAAATTAAATTTTATTACATAGGTAGAGGATAAAAAAATGCAAATGGACAAGGTGAAATGCCAGAAGTCTGGAGTGTTGAAAACTAAAAATAACCCCTCTTGGTAGTGATGGGCATGGCTGATTCTGGATTGCTGAGAAGTAACTTTCTAGGAAAGATGAAATAACAAATCCCTTATGGGTTTCAGTTTGTCCTGAAACTATGAATAGATGCTACAGACAGAGTCCAGAAGATGGAGGTATGCCTGCTGGGTGGAATTTCAGAATTCCCACAGCACAGTGAATCTCGACTATTTTCTTTCGGCACAAACGGCTGGTGGAGCGGAGTCAGCCACCCGCTCTCTTGGGTGCTGCTTCCGCTCAATGAACTGCTACATTCCACGTCAGTGAAGAAACTCCGTTTGGGTGGAGGTGGATATAACCCATCTCACACAGACCGAAAGCCTAAGGTATATTTTAGAGAGAGTCTCTTAGCTGCCAAGTCGTCGTTGGACAGTTTCTACTGTCTGTCCCGATCCCCCAGCTGCTGTTTATTCAGCGCTGTGAAAGCCCGCTCAGCCACACTGCTTGCCGCCAGGAAATCTAAGACAAGTCATAGCCTCAGAAAGGATAGATGAGGAAAAAACACTGACATCTCTTCCTCTGTGTAAAATGAGCTGATTCAGTCTGTCAGTATGAAAAACAGCCTCTGGGGTAAGAATACACTTGCAGCTGTCTTTGCAGTCATAGGAATCGAAGGGGGCGAGGGGTGAACCGGTGCCCTAAATACGTGACTGAACTCCCCGTTTCAGATGGGGGGAGCGAGTCTTTCTGAAACTTGATGGTCTGATTAATGCTCTCAGATATCACCTGCTTTCGTGACACATGAACTATAATTTGCTGACTACTTGTAGGGCTGGTCAGAGAGGCAGTTTTATACTAATTGTTAAGTTATTTGAATGTATTTATCATGACGGGAAGCTCCCTCAGCCACCTTGTTTCTGGAGCTCAGCAGGCCATGGTGCGGTACTGTCCTGTTAACGTTCCTTCACTGAATTTGCTAGTCAAAAGCGCTCAGTCCTTCTTGAATATATCAAAAGTGGAAATATATAAGGTCTGTGTTTGATTGTGGTTTTCTTTCTGAAATTTAATTTTGGTGAACAACGAAAGCGGAGATTAAATCCTCTGAACACGACGCAGGTAAAGCATAACTGTGAGAACACGTTTTTGGTTTTGTGGTAATGGACTTAATTTTACCACTCTCAGCTGCATGGTATTTTTTTATTCCAAAATTGTGTAGCTGGGTGAGTGGCTTTGCTTTTCAGGTGATTGAAGAGCATTGATTTTACTTTGATGGCAGACTGATAGTGCAGATGCAGTTGCGACACGCCGTGTGCCTTGGTAACACAGTTTTGTAATCTGTGGGGTGGCAAGTGACACACAGAGCAATGCATTTAAAAAAAAAACAGTCTCTGCCAACCTTCTCCAACCCAACGTTTGAGAAAATGTTTGCTCAATCTAAATCACCATCTCACAGTGCTGCTGACTCACGAGGCAGGATCAGTTTGCCTAGTGATTGTTTATGCCTTGCTATGCATGTGAAAGCATTAAGTTGTCAATTTAGCAACGTGTCGTTTTTCAAGACCGTGCTTGTCGCTTTAAGCACGTGCCCAGTACTGGTTGGTGTCTGGAGTACATTCATGCCAAGGGTTTCTGAATTTCCCTTCAGTGGTTACATGCTTCTTTTTTTTTTTCAGGTTTTTGAGGAACATTCTCATTGTAAGCAGCAGGCAGTAGCCCCCAGCTTTGCTTCAGCGGGCCAGCTGTTCGCAGGCAGATGTTGCTCTGTACGCACTGGCAGAAACAAGTCAGCTCCTCAGTCAGTGGCAAGGAGATTTGCTCACGGGTTGGTTTTACAGGGGCATGTCTTTGGAGGAATGTGATGGCAGAACAAAGCAGTGACTGCTTGAGTTCTCTCTGCAGAGCTAGCAGTCCTTGGAGACTGAGGCCCTGCTCTGTTCCTTTTCGGGCAGCATCCCTGCGTCTCGGGGGGCAGGGAGTGTATGTTGAGTACCTGCAATAGTTCTCAACGGCCCTAGTACCGTTACAGAGTTGACTTACTGCTGAGGAATGAGTATGTTCAGAGGTATTTATTTATACTGGAGTTAAATAGAATGGTGTCATCAATGCAGACAGATGCATTGGTGATTACGTTAGCCTGCAGGCAGACTTTGGCTCAAGATCATGTTAGATTTCAGAAGAGAGGCTAAGAAAACGTGAGCTTTCTGTGCTTGGACAGATGGTCTTGGAAGACTGACATTAGTGCTGGATCTGAGGATGATTTAGTGTTTTTTGCTTTTTATATCATGTGCTGAGCCAGTGTTCTTTCAGGATGTGGAACCTGGAGGTTTATCGCAGGTAGGGCTAAACTCTCTCCTCTGTGTGTTCACGTAGGGTCTAACTGCATGTTCCCCAGCGTAGCAGCAGTAACAGTTAATGTCCTAGTCCCTGCAGCCTAAAATTTGGGCAAGTTTTACTAGATCTGATTTGGAAACAAAGGATGTCATCATTAAATAGCAAGAACTTGCACATTTGTGTGGAAAAATGAAATCAGAGAAACTGAAGCCCTTGGCTGTCTTCTGATGTATCCACTCGACTACAAGTCTTTCTTGGAAATAAGGCTGTTTCATTCCGATGTTATCTTCGGTGATCACTTTGCCTTTTTGAGTTTCTTTATAGTTTTATTTCAGTTTGGGAATCTTTATTTAAATACTGTAATACAGGGTTATTCAAAGCCGAGGGTTTCAGTCTCATTGACTTAGGGTTTGATTATGGAGTCTACAGATCTTCTCGGTGATTTGAAAATCTCTCAAGGGGAGGCTCAGGCTTTTATGTAACAAACTTAGTTTATAGTCTGCTAAATATTTTTATGCGCAGCATGGAGAAATGGGAAAATATGCCTCTCCTTATGACTGGTGTGGATGAAGCGATTCCCACATGTATGGTTTGTAAAGTGATCTGAGATATGCAGGTCCATTAATATGAAATGCAGGTGTGTTAAAATGGCAGCTGGCCATTTTATCTCTCTGCCGCACTGTGTTATTGCCTACATAATTAACTATGAGACCCATTGTAAATTATGAAATTTTACAAGTAAGCAAAAGCTGAAGGCATAATGCATTGCTTCGATTTACCAGAAGTGGTGAGTTTTGCTTTTATAACGATTCCTAGTTATACTAATAAATGGTCCCCAGTGTATTCTGTAAAGTAACCACATTCTAATAAAATACCTCACTCCAGCGACTCTTATTAAATATTCTGTGAAAACAAAGGAGATACATTAATTGTTTGTGCTACTGCTGAGGGTATAATTAACAAGGTTTGACTGTTGCTGTTGTCAGAATTAGCATATTTTCCACGTAAAAATCCCTGTTAACAGTGTTACAATTCGTATTTCAGATGTCTTCACAATTTGCAGCTGATCAAGGTCATGTAATAATAAGCAATCTGCCTTGCCCAAATTATGTTCAACCATGAATACTTTGTTTAACTCAATTGCAAAAAATACAAAAAACAATCTCCAACAGCAGGAGGAGTGTCTTTTTTTGCAGGGAATTTTTACGGAATCAGGGAGCCGCTAAACGTGCACACAGCAACGTCCCATCGGCTCCTTCCTTCCTTCTCCTTGGCATAAGCTGCGGGCTCGCTACCACCAAAACCGCACCTTATTTTAAAACGATAGTCAAGGTTAATAGATGATGATGCATACTTGGCCAAAGTAAAACCGAAACAACAGAATTCCGGAAACGATGCAAGTTCTGAGCTGGAGAAGCTGACATTTGAAAACAGAACAAGTGGCATGATGAGGTGCAGACTGAAAGCTAGAATCGGGTCTATTTTTAGCGAGGCAGTTGAAGATGTGGTGAAAAGCTGAGGTTTGTTCGAAGAGATAAATACAGAGATAGTGGCTAGCTGGTAGCCGGTTTACACATGTGGGAAGGAGAATAAAGAACAGCGTGCAGCTAAAATAGCTGAATTTTCCAGTTCTGCAGATCGCTCACAGATTTTAGGTGGCATGGATTTTTGTCAGTAGCAAGACATCCTAAAAGAGGTCTGAGCTGAATTTGCATTTGAAGTCAAAGTCCTGGCAATGTGCTGTTGGGAAAAGGGGACAAAATGTGCCACACAAGGCACATGTGTATTTGTATTAGTACAGTGGGAGCTTATTCCATAAATACAGATGCTGAGAAAAGCACTGATGTGGCAGCCCTGATGGGGCTGTAGGAAGGGAGCAGCTTGCCAGTTGGCAAAGGGAGCTCCTGGCCAGGAAGATGCAGCAGCAAGTGTTCATGTGCAGTGCAGACACAGAAGGAAAACGGGGCTGCTGAGGTTTATACGTGTGTGTGTGTGTATGTTTGGGGTTATTCTGTGGTGGGGACCGAGTCTTACGTATTTCAGCAAAAGGAGTGCTCTCTTTACTGGGGCTTTGTGATTAATGGACGTGACAAAGTTTGCACTCCAGGATCAGTTTTTAATGAAGCTATTCGCTCACCTCTCTCCGGGCTTAAGATTCCCAAATTGAACCTGCTGACTGCTACTTCACCAGGCTGATTTGTTAACTCGGGTCTTTGCGCAGGAGAAGGGAGTCTCCGGTGTTTGGGGGGGGGGAAAGTGCTGAGATCACCGCTGAGCTCAGGGGTGCTGACTCGGTGGTGGTGTCTTAGCTGTGACCACCTTTTTAGCCCACACGCTTTGGAGCCTGCGGTAGATGCCCTTTTATCATTGGGAAATGACAAGTTATTCCGGCAAACTGTCAGGCTGTGCCTCTGAAAGTGTTTTTTTTGGTTGTTGGTTTTTTTGTTGTTGTTTTGGGTTTTTTCCCCCCAACTGCATACACAAAATGCCTTTTTCTGACGGTGTATAAAAGAGCTGGAAATCCTGAGCCGCTTGGCAGAGGAGCGCTGTGGGTTCCCCCCCCCGCACCTGGTGGGTGCAGAGGCGGGGACCCCTCTCGTTCGGTAGGTAAGGCTGCCACCTCGTGGGGTCCCTCCGCACAGCACCCTGCCCTGCCGAGGGGACACGGTGACGGCCGCCCTGCAGCCCCTGGGGGCTGGCAGCCTCCTCCCGAGCCTGGGGAAAGACCCCGCTTTGCTTCGTGGTCTTTTTCAGATCCATTCGCGAGGGCGACAAGTTGTCAGCGCCATTCATGTTGCTCGTGCTGCTAAAACAAGTAGAAAAAGGCCTTTTCCTAGAATTTATTCTGTCTAATTCGTAATGTTTTCCCTCCCTGAGCAGCTAAGTGTGCTGGAAGTCTGGGAAATAATACGGAGCAGTATTTCAGTGCCAAAGCAAAAATCAATGGGACTTGTGCTCTGAAGTGGTTTGAGAAATCCCACTTGTCGCTGGCCGTGGCTCATAAACCCACCACTGCGGTGGGACGTGTCTCTGTCAAGCCCCTTCTCAGGGAAGGACCCCCGGCTGCGATGGGCATCCTCTCAGCACACATGTACACCCGCTGTTGCCTGAAGGACAAATTGACAACGGGTATTGAAACGAATGTTTCATAAATGTTGTTCACCAGGTGGCTGGAGCCATCCCCGAGCCCTGGCAGGTAAGCTCTGTGCACACGGGTGTGAGAATTCACTGCACCAGCGGAGGAACTGCAGAAGCACCCGCACCAACCATGCTGCTTGTTCCTCCTCTGTAAATCGCAGCAGGGACAGACAATGCGTCACTGCCTTCAGCCTGGGGTCCCCTGTAGCACTTCATCAATAGCGTGCCTGAAATATATCAATATATAACTTCAGGCAGCAGACTTTGTGCTAAACCCTGACTAACGCTGGCCAAAAGCAGCCTTCTGGAGCAGGTGACTACCGTGTGTGTCTGAGAGGGATTGGGACGGTACGAGGCTCCTACTCTGCACTAAGCCTGTTGTTCCTTCCCCCTCAGAAACCAGTTATTTCTCCCTTTCTCATCACCCAGCTGTGACAGTGAAATGGGATGCTGGCAGTCAGGCAGGACGAGGCAGGAGGGGCTCTGTGGGTCCCCCACGCCATGCCTGCCCTGAGGAGGGGGCTGCCTGTGCCCCGAGCCCCCGCCCTGCCTCAGCAGGGCCCCCCCACATCCTGCCCCACCAGAGATGGAGCCAGCCCATGGCCGCCCACGCGTGCCACTCGTCTATGTCAACAGCTTCGGCTCCCACCGCTGCGGCTCTGTCATCCGCTATGGCAGGGGCTGCCGACAGGCTGAGGCGGGCCGGGCTGGGCCCCCGCTTTCCTCGCTGAGCCCTGCAGGGGAGGCTGGGGGGCAGAAGGCCACCCTGGTGCCAGGGGACAAGGACAGCCCAGGGCCTCCTGCTGCCCGTGGCAGGGCGGAGGCGGTGAGGAGCTGTGGTGTGGTGAAGGCTGTCAGCCGCCATCGTGGTATGTGTCGCTGAGCCCGGGGACCTCTGTGTCCCTGAGCACGGGAGAGCACAGGGCTGAGCCCCCGCCATGTCCCTTCTTCTGGCGGGAAACCATTTCCCTGTGGTGCACTGCTGATACTGTCCCACTAGCGTCTGCCCTTCCAACCAGGCTGTGCACGCTGAGGGGTGAACGTGGCACTATTTTATTTTTTCTTTTATGTGCCTGCTACAGTCAGATTGGGTATTTAGGCAGGAGGCAGAACATGGTTTTAAACTTATGTGAGTGAAAAATGCAATATTTTTGACCCAAACTCTTACACTGTTGAGCTGTAGTGTCTCCATGCTGCACGGTGAGGTGGCTGCTGCAGTGCGGCCCTCCCGTCCTCTCCTGTGATAGGAAAAAGGCCAAAACCAATCTTTGTGCATCAGGGCTGCTCTGTTCCACACCAGACTTCTGGGTCCTTCCTGCCCCTTCTCAGGAGATCCCCTCCTAACCAGAGAGCCACTGTGCTGCTGGCTTGCTCACTGCTGCGGCAGCTTGAAAATGTTTTTTAATTTTCTTTCTTTGTGGCTGGGACCAAAGGAAGTTGGCATGGGCATGGGTGCCTTTTTTTATAAAAGCAAACAAAAAAAGATCAGGCAGTTTTCCACTGGCTGCGCTCTGTTATGAAACAGCTCTGCTGCACAGGCTGAAATGGAGTGAAAATGGAGAACGTGACCTGGCTCCTGGAGAAGAAGCCTGGATTTCCAGTGAGCTGGAAATGATGGGTGACACAGATAGGGTGGTCCTGAATTTTACTAACTTATTGCTACTGAGATGTTTTCATTTTCTTTTGTTTTTTTGTCCTTCTAGAATCCTTTTTTCCCAAAGATGACAAAGTGAAACATTACATTACTCTGTAATTAAAAGCACCAGCTCTGCCGAGTTATCATCTAAGTGATGCCCACCAGTGGCTCGGAGGCAGCCTGTGACTATTGGTGATTCGAAGCCTTGCTCCCGTGATGTGGCTGCCCTGGGTATCTGGTGGTGGGGTGGTGGTGGCCTGGAGGATGCTGGTTTGCCTGAAGTCCTGCTGTGGTAGGGGATGAGTCCACGGCTGTGGCCACATTCAGCATCCCCACATGGGCCACCTTTGTGCTCAGCAGCACGCCATGCCCTACCTGTCCAGCAGCTCCTTGGAAAGCTGCCATCCTCACCCCGAGGACTCACCCGAGTCCTCTCTCCTTGCAGCTGTGTGTCCAAAAGATCAACTTGCCATTCTTTCTTTGCTTTGGTGGTTTTTTTTTTAGTGCTAGCAGAAGTGATTTGTCTGGTCTCTTGCCTCGATCTACTCACCATTTCGTCTTTGAGCTCAGGCAGAATTTTAGTAGCTGCCATAGCAAGGGGAAAAAGAGGGCATTAAAAGCTAGTTCCTATTGCCCAGAAGCCTATGGTCTTAATTTTTGTTTGGCATATGGTTTTGAAATCTGTTTAGTGGAGTTTGAGAGATACCCACTTGCCCCATGGTTATAATGGAGAAAATAAGCAAGGTGATAGCCAGCACGATGTAAGGACTGATACCCTGTAAGGTGCTGGGACCAGTGCTAAGGATCCATCTGGGAGATCTACAGCTTTCTCAGGAATATATTGTGACTAGTGGGAATGTGTTTTCTAAACTCTCTTCCTAGGTGACCTTCAAGAGGCCAAGGCTGACACTTTTGACTTTCCCTTCCCTTCAAGAAATGTTGATAAAGTAATTAAACGAAAGAAGCAAAAGGTATAAAAATGTGGGAGCTGAGTTAGCTGCCTTTGCGTTAGAGAAAATCGCTTCCTGCTTGTTCTGTGTGTCTGTGAGAGCACAAGGGAGATTGAAAGATCGAAGTGGTAGTCTGTTACTGAAAACCTTACAGAAAAGAAAAATGGTATTATTTTGCCTCTCTGGAGGCTTTAAAATTCTGGCTCTCATTCAATAAAGCACTTAAGTGTGTGCTTACCTTGAAAAATGAGAGTGTGCTGTTGACTTAAAGCCTGTACTGAAATGCTTTGCTGGATTTGGGCCAGGGTGCTGCACACCTTGCTGGGTGAAACCCAGCAGGGAAAAGCTCTGCAGCGTCTCTTCCTCTTATGTTCTAAGCACAGAAATCCCACGGGTTACAAATAAGCGAAGGCAAGGATCAGAGGAACTAACACCATAGTGGTAGCAATACGAAATTACTTTCTGTTTCACAAATGCTTTTCTGTTCCTGTTCAGTAGTTCAAAAAATGCTTGAGATTTTAAAAGGCACATTTATTAAAACACTGACTCATTATGAGATTTTGTAATGGGTGAAGTACAAGTAATCAGCTAGACTATAGTATAGTAATGTCACAGATACTTGATTTAAAATGAGCAAAATACTACTGACTTCAGAGGAACAGCTAATAACATAGTACAATATCGTTCTTCTAGTACATTAAATAGTCTTCAAAAAAAGAATGAGGAATATGTATTATGTTTGAGTAATAAATGTCCATGAGAAAGGAATTCTCTTTAGATTTAAACTAGTTTCACGGATGGGGTCCAGCAAAAGTCATAACGTTAGCATGTTAACAGCCATCTACGTTTGTTAGGCTGCCTCTCGGCCTGAATGCCTTTGTCAACAGTTCCAATTTATTATTTTCAATGCACAAGTTTGAAATGTGCCCACTATAGAAGGAGCTTTATGTCTTTAAAATAAAGGTCACCAACATTTATAAAACAGATTAATATGGATTTGATATGAAATAGGATGTTGCTATTCTGGAATCTGAGCATGGGATCTGAATTATGCTGCTGTCAAGGGACTACATGAGAAAGTTTTTGCTCCTGGAAAAATAAGCAATCTTANACTTTCAAGAGAGTTTAATAGCTCTACACACATTTTTATAAGCTCTTCTTATCTAGAAGGGCACTTCACAAGTCCTGGACAAACAAGAGTTCTAGGCAAGAAAGGAGGATATTTCATGTGGAAAATCATGGAGTAATTTATGGGATTTCACCTTTAAATAGAAGTGATTCTTCCAGTATATCCCACATATATATCCTTCCTCCACATCTCCTCTTTCCCAATCCTCAACAAAAAAACCCAGCTGGGCTTTATAGTCATGCTGGAGAATTCAAAGTTCTGACCTATAGATGTTTTAATGCAAATTTTTTATATGCTTCACTAAGAAAAGTCAATTTTATCTTTCAGTCCAAAGTCTGGCTTAAGGTCTGGAAAGTAATTTCAAAAATGCTTGAAGAAAATGAAAAGTTCAGAAGTCGACTCTTGACTTGCAGCCAGTTTAACAGAGAAGGTAGGCAATGGACTGATAATGTTTTATTTTGCTAAAGAATACAAATTATTAATGCAAGTGCTTTGACTTAAGATCCCTAGGTTTAAGGTCCATTCAGCTGTTTGTTCTGGGTAGCAGGTTTTACAACTCACAGCTTACGGAATTCATTGCATACTTTCGATACTTCTAGCCATATTTGAAAACCCCTTGTGTTTCATTGAGGGTCTTCTATGTATTGCTTTGGAGGAAGGATGGCAGAAGTGTTTGCTGCAGTCTAACGTTAAAGGCATGAACATAAAATATCTGCAAGTTTTTCTGAACATATGAAATATGTAATTGTTATTCAGAGATCAGTCTAAGGCAGTACTTGTATGAATAATGATTTATTTTTTCACATAGAAAAATAGTGGTTGGTTTCATAGAGACAATAAATAAATTAGATGCTCCCCAAAGGTAGCTTAACACAATTTAACACAACCACCGAACATGTTCTCACACTGTGCCCTGAATACAGCTATTTCATTACTGAAAATGACTTGGGAATTAAAACTGGTGCTCTGTGTTGAGGCAACTTCAATTAGAGACATTGTAGTCACTCTACAATTTAAGATAAAACAGTGTATGCTTACAAATGCAATTGGAATTTCTGGCCTCACAGCCTGATGAGTTTTTAAGACAAAGAATATATTATTCATGAAGAATTACCAGACAAGTTAAAAAAATGACATATTCACCTGCAGCAGCTCTACTTAGCTTACATTTGTGTTGAAGGAAATTTTGCTAATGTAGGCATGTCAGGCTGTGTACCAAAATGTATGTCCATTGCTGCCAGTATCTTATTTTTGTAAAGCATTGTATGTTGCATACCAATTAGATTTCCACATACATGGGAATAAAATACTCACGGAATAGTAGAAGAAATTCCACAATATTCTGCAACAACACATTCCGCAATTATTCTGCAAATATTCTGCATTATGTGGAAAAGCACTTCTTTTTGCTTTAAAACAAATTCCTGATTAATTCTGGAATTATGAGATGCTGGGTATTATGTGCTATTTGTACTTTTTATACCAATCAAGATTCCATTGACCTCTGTCATATTTCTATGCTGAGAAGTTCCACTCTACTAAATCCCTTCACATGGAAACTGTTTCCTGGCTCTGATAATCCTTTATTCTCTTATCTTTACCATCACTTAAAATGCTGTCTGCTTCTCTATATGGTGCATTGTTCATCCATATTATTGATCATTTGTTTGCAGTAGTGAGAGAGAGTAATTATTTGCAATCGTAACTGTATCTAACTCATGCCTGTATCAGTGAGTACCTGTGATGTATAAGAATTCCAGCACCGTTTTAGGACTTTTTCCACTACAACACCTGTTGCAGAAGCTGTTGTAACACTATGCTTCTCTGCCTGATCTAAAGGTTTTGATCTAGCAGCTTCCACATACTTTCTCTACAGCTGAGATCATTGCAGAAGTTTCTGTGCGCAGCTATTAATGCGTGTGTAGGATGTATAGGTGTATGTAGGACACTAGAGAAAAAAATAAAAGGTCTTCCAGGATTTGGGGTTGCTTGTTTTCAAGAAAAAAAAGAACAAGAGGCAAGGAAAAAGGAGTTGAAATTTTAATAGGTGATTGCCTCCAAAATGTCAATTTACTAAAAAAAACCAAACCAAAACAAAACAAAAAAAAACCCACCCAAAATTCTGCTGATATGCAACCTCCTAGGTGGATTTACCATCTTATCATAATGGCTGCTAATCTCCTTTTCCATTTGTTATGAATCTGCAATGTGCTGCTTTGTCAAGCCTGTATTTAGGGACAGGGCCCATTCCCTTTTCAGATACTCATTTCTTTTTGTCATCTGGATGAAGAGCATTATCTTTATATACAATTTCCAGTGACTTAGAGAAAAAAACCCAACCCAATCAATCAACCAACCAACCTCCCCACACCCCCAACACTTACTCTGTCCTTAATTCTAATGGTGCCTCATTTTTCAGGAGCTTTAATTGTGACGCTACTATTAAGCTCTGTTTTTGTGAAACCCATCAATTCTAATACCTTCCTTCTAATTAGTAGATTTTATACAACATCAAATCAAGGAGATAAGTCTCCTATTGATCTGAATTTTTCATTAAACAAGAAGCAAATGGAATAATTCTAGCAGACATTTAGATATGGATCAACAAATCTGAATAAACTGGGTTCATTTTTATCTTTTCTTATACAAGATTAATAAAGGTAGAAAATTAATGCTGTATTTATTGCCTCTATAAATAGTTTTCTTGAGAGAGCAAAAATCTACTTGAATTCTAAAACTATCTATTTAATCCTCGGAATGCTGCAGTTAAGATTAGATTCAGTGTGACTGAAAATGATGATGTGCCTCCATATAAATATTCTCCCACAGGCAAGGATATGAACCAAAGCTCACAGAATGAGGCATCCTACCTGGACAGGGTATGTATGTAGCCCATTAACAGTATTTAAGCTTGCCTGGCAAAAATAAACAAAATAAAAATTAAACAAATAAAAAAGTAAATATATAAAAATAAAGAAATAAACAAAATAAGCATATTTAAAAGATGCACTGATATTGTTTGATGTTATTAATAAGTACCGGTTGTATGCTTCAGTATACTGGTTGTATACTTCAGCAGACATGGGGCTCAAATGGTTTTCAAGATTTTGGTCATGTTTGGAAAGGCAAAGAGCTCTGTCCTCAGCAGGAAGGGCTGTGTGCATTGCCAGGCCTGGGAGGTGCATTTTGACTCTTTATTGAGCTAAATCCTTCTGTGATGATCTGAAGAATCTGAATAGATGCTTTATTTGTCACACTTTAATAGAAAAAAAAATCAGATATAAAGGGAGTGTACCACTTCTGTCATCTTTTTTCCCTAGGAGGAGGCCATCTTTGGCTGGGTTTAGCAAGAAAATGGAGGAAGATTCAATCCAAAAGGAAATATAAAAGTAGTAAAAGTTTTTATTTTGATCTACTGGAGTCAGTGGCAATGCTGCAAGTGATTGCAGTGAACACAGGCTCTCTGTTGTTTGTTTGGCGTATGTGATTCTACTGTTTAAGAGGTTTGTTTTTACAGTGGCTTAAACAGCTCTGTTGCAAGGTATTTATTTCAAGTCATTAAGTCTAGTGTTTCACTTAGCTATTAGTTTTCAGAAGCTTTTTAATGAGCATAATATTGTGACAGTTTGCTTGCAAAAGAATAGAGATACACATTTAGTGCTGGCTCTGTATTTATATCTATTTTTTTGTAGCTTGTCAGAATCATAAACAAACACAAATTCAGTAAGGCAGAATTCCACACAAGATATAAAGAAACACTTTTTTTCCCCTTACTGATTTGAATAAATCTGACTTTATTATATTAAAATAATACACAATTACCCTTCTGTTCATTCATCCATTTATACATGAATCTCAGCAAGTATTTTGAATATGAATCCAGGTGAATGTTTTCTGTCTTACTGTTCATTGTGAAGCACATAATGATATCATCATAATCAGAAGCTATTGTTTATCTAGCTGACTTCAATAACACGATATAATTTTCTTCTGTTATGTAGTTTCATACTTAAACTCTTGACTGACTGTTAAACCCTTTTAAACCAGCAAATTTTGTAAATGGAAACATGAAGACTGCATAAAAATAGTGTGTGTATGGATTTCATCTCTGTAGATAGAACATCCACCTGTCACAATTAGATGTCCTTGGTTTCAATAAAAGGATTGTTTTCTCATTCCATAATGCCTTAATGTTTGCAGATATAATGGCTGAGATGTCAGAGTGGTGAACTTTAATAATATGTTAGTGATTGTGTCATTAAGCAGCAAAGCATTTGGAAGGGTTTAATCTCTGTTTTCTTAATAGTAAAACTGTAAGTATATAACTGGAATGTGCCTTTTTGATGACAGCTCTGGCATCAAGGTTCTTTTCTGATTTGTGGTTGAGTAATATTCCTTTTTTACTTAAAATAGTTGACATTTCAGCTTGGAAAAGGAAGTGAGAAAGCAAAGTATTCAATCAAGATGTGATCATTTTTCTGGCAGAGCAAAAAATGTCATGGTTCTTTGGTATTTTCAAAATACATGTTTGGAGTCACACTTTTTTTTTTCTTTTTTTTTTTTTTTTGTACTAGTGGAGATGATCACCCTGTTCCCACAGTTCTATCACTGAAATGTTTGTGTGAAGACTAGTTTACAATCCTGGATTGTAAATTGTAGACTCGTTACTCTAATGTCTCTTTTCTTGTAAACTACAGCTGCAGTTGGTACCTTTACTGGCACAGACTTGAAGGGCCCTGGAAACAAAGCTTTTCTTCCAGGTGCATAATTGTTACTTTTACAGGATAGATGAGCTGCATTATCCTAAATCTCTGAATGAAATTCAGCCAGCTCATTAAGATTCTTTGAATAAATAGAGACCTTTGTCTGTGGGACTATGCTAAATCATTTTAAAAGGAAGAAATTATAAAAGATAAATATGGTCCTAGATCATCCCTATCCATTTCCCCCTTCCAGACTGAAAAGTCTGTCCAGGTAGGCTGTCAGCAGCTGCCCGGGCTCTCTGGTAATCAGTGTTTAACCTATATGCTGCAGCCACTGCGTATTTGTACACGACCGGAAGATGCAAGGGAAGACTCAGAGCCTAGAAACCAGATCTGATCTTTTATTGGTACGTGTGTGGGAACGGAGGGATGGTAGCTTCCTTTGTGTGTTCAGGGCCCAGTGAGGTGTGACAGCCTAGCCCCAGTATTGCCCAGCTTCAGTGGCTTTGCTAGATTTTGTGGGGACATAGAGGAGCCCGGACTATGCACTGTACTGCTCCGTTGTTGTTCGGGTGTGATTTGAGGAGGAGGGCCTGTGCAGTATTGACTTTGCCATATGGCTTTATACTTGTTAAAATCCTGCTAATCCAGAGAAAGAAATAACATGTCCAACATGCCTCTGGTCTGCCTTTGCTTCAATTCCAGCTCACTCCAGAAAGCAGTTCATGTCCAGCGAGGAGGCTGGTGCTTCTCAGCCTGCAAGGTACATGAAAGGACAAGTAAGAGCCAGCAGCCCCTTCCCCAGAAGCCCTGTGATGCTGATGATATAATTAATGGGTTGGGATCTACTAATAGAAAAGAACTTTCAGTTGGCAGTACTTTGAAAGGGATCTTACATTCAAAGCACCTGGGGCCAGAACAGTTAATGCAGCGGGGCAAAACGCTATATGCTGGTTTAGGTTCAGTTTCTAACTCTTTGGGCGATGAAGTCTAGCTTATTAATGTGGGCACCAGATTTCAAAGGCACTGTTGTGAACAAGGGTAGTCAGAGCAGTTAAGCTGACGAAAAAAGAGTCTGGAGAAAAATCCAGCTTGAGATATACAAACCAGACCAGTTGACATGTACACAGTCACCATCTGCTCAGACCTCTGTAGTAACGCATGCTTTTTTTTTTTCTTTCTTTTTATGACCATTTAAGCATAAACTGCAGAAGAGGAAGTAATTGTTGTGTTGCATTAAAATATGCCTATATGATCCAAGTAAGTAACAGCTTCAATGAAAAAAAAGGGGTTGGTTTATACAGGAAAAACTTTATTTAAACCTTCTTTGTTAAGAGAGTCAGAAATAAATTAGGGAACCTCAGGGCACTAGATCATGTGCTTGCGATTCAGAAAACAACTGTTCCTCCTAAGTCCCTAATCATCACTGCAGAACCAAAAGCAAGTGTCATATCGTCTTGCTGCGATTCCTGGGAAGCAATGTTGTTCTTTCACATTCTTCAAAATGCATATCAGTTACCTGAAGTTTTTAATAACAAATCTCACTTGGAGTGTGAAGCGAAGCAGATGTGCAAATATAGAGGTCACGCTTTGTCTTTGCTTTGCCTTGTTCTCAGTACGTGATTTACCTTTCTACAGAGACAAAAACTCTAGCTTATTCAAAAAGTTCTAAAATTTTTCATCTCAACCCAACGAACAGTTGCCAAGAGATCTGAAGAGGTACCTTGCGGTATAGAGGCGGGGCGGAGCAGCCAGGGCACTCAGGGCAGCTGAAGGTGTTGCTGCTGAATTCTTATTATCTGTAAATAATAGTGCCAGCGACTTGCCTCAAGATCTTAAAGCTGGTCTGGATGTACCATGTTTTCATAAATACAAATGACTCTATGTGAAGGTAAGCAATGGAGAGTAAGGCCTTCGCTGTTACATTGCTATTCCATGGTAGTTAGAAATTTACTGGTAAAATGAAGTTTAACTGGAAAGAGCACATCAGCTGGGCCTGAAAGGTTTTGATTGAAGTTATCCCATGCGGTGAGTTCTTGCCAAATTGAGCTCTCCTCGTTCTTGGAGCACTTCTTGGCAGGTCAGCCCAGGCCATGCAGCCTCCTCTGTCTTGGGGTAGTCTGTCTAATGGCACCAAGGACTGTCCAGGGCTTGGGACCTTGAAACTCCAGCCGGTGGTCTTGGGCTACTGCTTCCAACCTGCTGTACAGCTAAAAGCAAGATTATCCTGGAAGCTTGAACTCCGCTTTGGTTTCCATGTCTGGAAGTGCTAAGAGGCTTGGCTGAAGCAGGACTGCCAGAGCTCGTGCACTCCCAGACGCAGAGCTGTGACTTTGGGCAGGCTTCCCGGGACGGTCCTCAGCATGAAGGCTGCACCGGAGCCAGAGGGTCTTGGGAGTTCCCGCAGCTACTGTGCGGAGCTGGTGTTCACAGATGCTGCTGTCGTTGCCAGAGACTGTCACTGATCAGCCACAGCTTTGGGAACTTGAAAATCGTGTTTTGGAAGTGTTTTGATGTTTCTTAAGTGACCTTTCTGGGAATTTCCAGTTTGTGGGCATTTTCAAAAGAGTTCATTTCCTGCTTGATTTGGACCAAAGCCATCAATTCAGATAAAACCCCATTTCCTGCAAACTGGAAGCTTGGCTGGTGAGGCAGCAATTCTGCTCGTGCCCCATCTGCTCTGGCATCATGATGAATCAGATTCCTCCATCCTAACAGCAGAGGTTCTGCAGTCCCATGGCCTGTGAGGTTATCATAACTTGGCTATTACAAAGTAATCAATCACCAGGGTTAAGAATATTGCATTGCTGATTCCTTCCATGAACGGATTTCAGCTCTTAAGTAAAACTTGGGAACAGGATGTGGAGCTTCTAACATGGTCAGATTTCGGGAAAGGATAAGGTGACCTTTGTCTTCACTGAACAGTTACATCCAGTAAATGTCTTTGTCTTTAGGGCCCTCTCTGGTAGTCAACATTCACGTTTTAACTTCAAAGCTTCTAATACAATTTTTCATGGACTCTGAGTAAAGAATAGCCTTCAGCAGGCAGCTCAGTTCTGGGGCTGGTTGGTTTTTTTTTAAGTGATTGAAAGCAAATTTTGGACATGTGTGACATTTTATGTGTGCAGAAGGCCCTTAAATATTTTAACAGAGATGTTTAAACAAGATGTTTACCATCTTTGCTGTCCAGAGGGACCTTGACAGGTGTGAAAGGTGGGCCTGTGTGCACCACATGAAGTTCAACAAGGCCAAGTGCAAGGTCCTGCACGTGGGTCAGGGAGAATGGACTGAGAGCAGCCCTAAGGAGAAGGACTTGGGGGTGTTGATTGATGAAAAGCTCCACATAAGCTAGCAAAAGCCAACCGTGTCCTGGGCTGCATAAAAAGCAGTGTGGCCAGCAGGCTGAGGAAGGTGATTCTGCCCCTCTGCTCCATTCTTCTGAGACCCCACCTGGAGTACTGCATCCAACTCTGGGGTCCCCAGTACAAGAAAGACTTGGAGCTGCTGGAATGAGTCCAGAGGAGGCTACAAAGATGATCAGAGGGCTGGAGAACCTCTCCTATGAGGACCGGCTGAAAGAGTTGGGGTTGTTCAGCCTGGAGAAGAGAAGGTTCTGGGGACACCATAGAGCAGTCTCGCAGTACCTGAAGGGGCCTGCAGGAAAGACAGGGACTGTTTAGAAGGGCAGGGAGTGATAGGGCAAGGGGGAATGGCCTTAAGCTGAAGGAGGGGGGATTTAGGTTAGACATTAGAAATAAATTCTTACCTGTGAGGGTGGTGAAGTACTGGCATGTGTTGCCCAGAGAAGCTGTGGATGCCCCATCCCTGGCAGTGTTCAGGGCAAGGTTGGATGGGGCTTTGGGCAGCCTAGTCCAGTGGAGGGTGTCCCTGCCCATGGTGGGGGACTAGGAGATCTAGGTCCCTTCCAACTCAAACCATTCTATGAGTATATGAAATATAAACCAAAATAGGACGCAACTTTGATTTATAGCTCTTGTAAACATCTCTCAGTGAAATGGGCAGGCTTGTGTGTTACCAATATTTTCATTGCATAAGCACTTATATAACCATGATGATAGGAATTTGCATAAAAAACAAAGCAGCCATACTTTGATGAGTTTAACATTATAGGCTTTCCAGCAAATTGAAGTAGCAGGAGAACCTGTCGCTTAAGTGGAAGCTAACTTTATGAGGAAAAGAGCAAAATTTATTGAAGCATATTAAGGCCAGAGTGAATTTTTAATAAATATTCACAGGAAGTTGCTCACTTGTTAGTGACAGCACCGCGGCCATCTGATCCAGAAAAATTCATGTTTGAAAGTTTCTGTCTGCCTTGTGGCGAGCAAAAATCAGTGTTATGTAGCTGCAGTTTCAATTGATAGAAACAAAAGATGTGGAGGCCCTTAAGGAAAAAGGGAGTATGCCTTGATCCAGAGAGTGACTGAATACCTCCTGGAAGATGCTGAGTACTTTCACCTCCCGTTGACTGTGGCACCTCTTGGAACGGGCTGTATCGCATCTTCTGTGCTGTGTGTACGGGGCATATCAATGAGAGGCTCTCTTTCCTCTACATTGTGAACCTGCGTGCGTGTGTCTCATCCTAGTGGTTTGGCGGATGTTGCTGGGCTGCTTGTGTACAGGTCTGATTTGTGTGGTCTCCCAGAGACCATGACAAGAATACATTCATGCAGTGAATGTGTGAAATTTATTGCGCGCCTGGCATTCCTGCAGAGACAAGGAGTGGAGGCTGATTAAAAGAGCTGTGCAGAAAGTTTCACTAAGACACTGACAAATGCTCCCTCTCTTCCAGAATCTTTGTAATGTCTTGTATTTTGAAATGAATAATAGATTAACATGGCTTTCTCCCCCCACCCCGTTCTGATGTATGCTTATTTTCTTGTTCGTAATGTGTGCGTGTGACAGGAAGTCAGCGGCGCCAATGTAATTCTGTGTAATGGATGAGTTCCTCCATAGCAATGACTACAAGTAGTTAACCCTGAACTACATATAGAGCAAAATTTCTTGACTATGGTGCTAATTTGTACGTGAAGTGATCTACCAAGGGAAAAAAAAGAAACACCCTCCTTGCTTGACTCTGTCACCTGAGACTGGTGATGTGGTTTAACCCCAGCCAGCAGCTCAGCACCTCCCAGCCGCTCGCTTGCTCGCCCATAGTGGGATGGGGGAGAAAATCAGAAAGGTAAAAGTGAGAAAACTCCTGGGCTGAGATAAGGACAGTTTAAGAGGTAAAGCAAAAGCTGCACACGCAAGCAAAGCAAACCAAGGAATTCATTCCCCACTGCCCATCGGCAGGCAGGTGTTCAGCCATCCCCAGGAAAGCAGGGCTCCGTCACACAAACCGCTACTTGGCAAGACAAGCACCATCACTCCAAACGTCCCTCCCTTCCTTCTTCCTCCCACAGCTTTATAGCTGAGCATGACGCCATACGGTGTGGGGTATCCCTTTGGTCACTGGGGTCAGCTGTCCCCGCTGTGTCCCCTCCCAGTTCCTTGTGCACCCCCAGCTACTTGCTGGTGGGGTGAGAAGCAGAAAAGGCCTCAACTCTGTGTAAGCACTGCTCAGCAGTAACAAAAACATCCCTGTGTTATCAACACTGTTTTCAGCACAAATCCTCATATGGCCCCATACCAGCTACTGTGAAGAAAATTAACTCCATCCCTGCCAAAACCAGCACAACTGAACAAATCAACAGGGAATGGGCAGTGAGGAGCAGTTTGGAGCATGGGCCAGGAACGGAGACTTGTCCTTCCATTACACCTGTAGGTTTGCAGTTCCCTTGCCTCAGGCAAGCATTTTAGTGGCAATAGTCTCATACGCCGGGTTTAGGTTGAGGTTGTGGTGAGATTCCTGCCTATGCTGATGTGCTCTGTCTAAATGTTACTTTCCATCCACATCATGGTGTTTTCTCCAGGAAAATGCATACCCAAATTCTGACTCTCTATATTTGTTAAGTTTCAGGACTCGGGTGAGGGCTGGGTTTGGCTTAAACTGTATCCTGAATGTCGGTACTCATTACTGGTAACGCTGTTGTGTTAGACTAGTTTTGAAACTAATTAACATGAATGTGTGAGAAACAAACTTGATCTTTTGGTAGAAGAGTCTGAGGTGGATGATGTTACTCCTAGGATTGCCCTACCTTGACTACCTTGCCTGGTCTGACTTCCTGAGCATTTGTATTCATTTTGTGCCTTCAAGTTTTGTAGTTTCTCTTAGTTGTTTCTACTGCTTGTTCACATGTTTTCATATACATTCATTGAAAGCCTGAAGTCAGTTTTTCAATATATGAAAACAGATCAAAATAATGTTACTTCCAATAATGAGCAAGAACACTACAGGGGAAAAATGCATGGTGTGCAGGAAATACATTTTATGAAGAGAGACAGTGAGCATTAGAATTTCAAGGAGCAAGTAAGTAAAATAATATTCATTAACAGTGAAGACAAGTTGATTTATATGTTCAGGCTTGAAGCGGGTAGAGGTTGAATCATTCTGTGACTGACATTTTGTTTACAAGTTGCAGAGTTTACAATACAGTGAAATGTTATACCCAAGCCCTGTTGCAAATATTATGCCTCTTAAAGACAGCCAATAATCTGCAGGGTAAACTGATAATGAAAACAGTAATTCTGCTCTGATTTGTTTAACTGGAAATAGAAAATAATATATCGTGGGAGTCTTATTAAAAGAATAAAAAGAGGCGTATATTTTTGTTGACAGAAGAAATACATTGTTTATTCCTCTGGAGTCTCAGTTGCTCATATTGCTGCTTTGTCTTATTGCCAGTCACTGAGCTGCTCTGTGTGGGTGGAAATGTCAGGCTTTGTATTTGCTCCATAAGAAAATCTGTACATTGCTCTTTGATTTGTCATACTCAGTAGCGTTTGCTTTAACCTTGTCCCTAGAGAACGTTTACTTTTAGGAACTTACTGGCAACTTTAGGCATCTATTTTTTTCCATAAAGCATCCTGCTACATAAATTTACTCCTGCTAGTTTGTCTGTTTGTGAAAGTGGCTGTTTGCAATGAGGTATTTTCAAACTGAAATGGGGCGTACTCACCCCAAGGGTTACAGGGCTAGTTCAGTCTCATGGAGGAAATGGAAGTTACTGGACGTGATGTCACAGAGGGCTTGGGGAGATTGAACATCTCTTTGCACAGCTCCCTCCACCGCTGCCAAAGTTCTCAGATGGTGCCACTGAAAGACATGGCTTAAAATGTGCTTCTACCCTGAAAAGTCGTAAGGTAAAAGTGGCATCTGCTCACTTATCACAGGTTCTCGCTGCTAGTACTCACAACTAAAAGTCTTCCAGTGGAAAAAGTGGCTCTAACTGCCAGTGCTCGGGTGCTGGTTGCCGAGCTGCGCTCTCTGGGTTATGTGGAATATCTACTAGCAGAATTTAGTTCTGGTTTCTTATCAGGAGATTTGCAGCTACACAAAAGGTATTTTACAGTGGTAGTAATGCACAAACAGGAATGGGATTCACCTCATTGCCCCTTAGCTTGTTACTCAGAAGAGTATTCGAGTATAACCAACAAAATAAACTCTGAGAGCCTATCAGTGTGCCCAAGGGAGCAGCGTGTTGAGCAAGCAGGCAACCTTATCTGCAATCTTATTTTTCGTTGTGTAACCACACTTTCCGTGGGTTTGCACAAGTGATTCTGGAGATTTAACATCAGTCTGTTTGTGAAGCATTGCTTAAGAAATTTCTTAAGGGAGAGGATCTGCCTAGGTGTTGCTAAGGTAGTCTTTTGGCTAGCAGGATACTCGTTACCAATGCTGATGTGCATGGAAATGATGTGGTTTGCAGCTCACAGAATGCATTTGCAAGCTATGAAAGACATCACTTTGCTTTTCAACAAAGAGCTCTCATGTCCCTTGGTAATTACTTGATAAAGGTGGAAAACCACAATGCCATTTCTATACAGTTAAGTTTTATATACAGCAGAGCCTCATTCTTAAAACCAGAAAAACTCTCTCGGACAAAATTTTCAGAAGAAGTTTGGCCTTATGCAGAAATGCGATACAGAAACTTCCAACCCAAGCATTAAAAACTGGTGATGTTACCAAAAGCATCCTCTTTAAGAGACCATGGAAGGTCAATAGAAAGTCATTTTAGCGGCCCCGGCTCTGCTGACTGACTGCTGCTCAGCGCTTCTGGCCCGAGACATCGAGCTGCCGCACTCCGAACAAGCCCGTACCAGCGCATCAAGCGCTTTCACTCGCTCTGCCAAAGTACGATAGCGTTAAATGGGTTTGCACAACTGCGTTCTGAAAGGCTTTATTATGGAAACAGTTCACGCCTTTTAGGAGTATATTTAGGTCTTGCAAAAGATGCCAAGTTGCAAGCTCTGGAGGCAAATTCTATATTTATAAACAAATCAGGCCAAAGTCATCCCAAAGTATCCTCTGTCTCCAAGCAAAGCGCTTCAGCCTCATCCTGCGGTGGCCGGCGATTGCGGCGATGCTGCCGGGTGGGGCCGTGCCTGCTGGTGGGCCAGCCTGGCACCCTGCGCCAGCACCTCTGTCCTGCGGTGCTGCGCCATCACCCCGGCTTCTGGAAACGGGGGGCGAGTCCTGTGCAAAGCTGCGTGGGGCCCGCGGCTTGGTCCTGTCTCGCCACTCCTGCGTTTGAGTGGGCACCAAGGAGCAGCGACCGACCCGGTGCAACGCCCTGGCGATGGGCACTGCGCTCAATGGCAGCGTGGGCCCAAGGGAGCACCGCGGTGCCCGCCCGGCCCAGGGGCAGCACCCGTGCCCTTGCAGCACCGTCGCTGCCCCGGGACCCTCTCTGTGACGGCATTTCTGCCCGTGCAGCGCGCTGCGCGTGTCACGGATTGCGCGTGGCCCTCTCCGGCCTTTACACAACCGCACCGGCGCACGCCCCACGCACTCCTGCGGCTCAGGCCCGCCGCGCTCCCTCG
>VWZZ01002693.1:2668580-2865394 GCA_013399095.1 Psophia crepitans
AAAAAAAAGTACGCTGTGTGCAGAAACCTTAACAGTGTTGATGTTTTCCAGGTAATTGTGAAAACAAGAACAGAATATCAGCCTGACCAGAAGAACAAAGGAAAACTCAGAGTGCCCAAAATTGCTGAATTCACAGTCAGTTTCACTGATGGTGTAACAGAAAGACTAAAGGTAAGAAATGGTTATTCTGCTGCCTTCTGATGCAAATGCCATTCATTTTAAAATAACTGAATCAAAGTGACAGTAAAGACACAACAATTTGACACTCCACTCATCACTAGGGTCAAAGAGAGGTTTATCTGCATGAGTATAAAGCTTTGCTTTTTTTTTGTTTTTAGGACAGGCATGAAAAATACCTTCATAACTAGATCTAAAGCAGGAGATGTTTTCCTCTTCCAAGGAAATGTTATGAAAATATTTTCTAGCCCAAATTGAAAGTAAACCAAGTCTGAATCTTTTTGTATGCTCAAGCATCCGTGTTTTAAAAGAATTTTAAAAATCACAGTGAAGATTGATTGAAACAGTTTGGTTTGTCTTTTAAAAATTCTTTTGTCTTGTAGTCAAACAACCCTTTTCATATTTAAAATGTTTTATTATTGTGCATCTATATTATTCTAGATTAAAAACCATTTCAGACTTGATAAAAAAGATACATTAGACAAGTATCCAAGCATATCCTGTTCTCTAAACAGTTTTGGCTCACAGGAGAATTTTCTGATGAAAAGTGTTTCCTTGAGAAATTTTCAACAGGCTCTACTCAAACATGGGAGGAAACTCATGAATTATTGAGTGCCCTCAGTTCCTGTTGACTGCAGTATATTAGAATGGCTCAGTTCCTCCTAAAATTAGACTCCAAGCATGTAGCTGCTAGTATTTTCTCCCTTTTCATTGGAAAGATAAGGTGCTTTTCCTAAACCACAGAGCATGGGAGTGATAAAAATGTGAGATCTGATTTCACATTTCCAAAGTCAGAGGAAATATCAATGATTTGAGTAGAAAACATAGAAAGTAGTGTCTAGACATAGTCCTGCTCCCTGAAAACCTAGAATTTGGCTTACAAATTTTTGTGAAGGGTATCATCCTCGACAATTAACAGGAACTGACACAAGGAACTGAATAGTCTTTCATGTGGCCCAACTGTTCTTAGTTATGCAAGAAATAAAAAAGTTTATTATAATTATTTTCTAGTAATTTAGAGGAAAACTATAACTTTTAAAACTGGAATGTGATCCAGCAAAAATTGTTGTCTTTCATTCTTGATAAACTTCAAGATCAGGCTTGTTCAACTTACTCAAAGGAGGAATGTTTAGCTACTCCCTTCTGAAGCACTACAGAATGGCACTATTTCAATTTTTTCCAGATATTCACTAACATATATTTCACAAGGATGATTCTGTTGTTTTCATCCAGGATATTTAAGGCCATAATTTATTTTTAAGAGGTTTGTGAATAAATGTTTATAGTTTCTTGGGTTTGGTGCTTTTTCTTTTCTCGGTGGACATCACGTTTTGATCTGGAATATGTACCAAGGGCTTACATGCTGTTGATTTTGACGGAATTCTTCACTGATCTTATTGCATATGTAGTACCTATTTACCACTAATCGTGACTTTCCATTGGTACCACTAGTAAAGTAAACAGCGAATTAGCCACAGTTAAATTCCCAGTCTTGGAAACCACAGCAGACATTTTCCAGTGTGAACAACATACAAATCAGAACCAGACACTATGTGCCTGAGAAACAACAGTACATGTAGACTCTCCTGGAAGCGATGTGTTGGCTTGTGACCCGCAATAAATGGCATTATTGTTGATATTGTAAATAATGGTGCTTCACTGGGTATTTAAAACTTAATCCTGCAGCCCTGAACAATGTTGAGGTCAGTGTAAGACAACCAAGTTTTAATTTCATAAAAAGAGCTGGCCTTGTCATTTAAAAAGCAATCCAGAACATCTCGTCACACACTGCGCATGCTGGAGGCCCACAGGTTACGTACATAGCTCATCCACTGCTATGGCTAAATCTCAGTTCATCTTCTCCTTATTTAGCATATCTCATTTTTCCCATTCTTCAAACTCCCAACTTGCTGCTGCATTCAAACTTCTCCTTGCAATGTATTTTTTCCTCTCCCCTTCCTATTTTCGGGGCAGTTCTCCCATTGCTCTCGCTCGTGCGTGCAGGAGGACCGCAGCAGGCGCAGGGGAGCCGGAGGCTGCAGCTGTGTGCACAGCACTGCCAGAGGTTTGAGCTGCCTTCCCCTTCGCTGCACGGTGGGGATGGCTGTGGGAGCTGTGCCTCTTCCCATGCAGCCTGGCAGCGTGACAGTTTCATTTTTAAGCTATTTCCTTTCCCTAAAGTCCATATGATTTCCATTCTCTGCTCTTCAATGTCAACTTATTAATCACTCAGCGTCTCGTCTAATACTGGATAAGACTATAAGCCTCTCCCTGCCTGCTTTTCATAAGGCTTCCATGTACCCTATTAAGTTTGTAGTATTATTTCCTGACAAAAATGAGCTGAGATAATAGGTAATATTTCATTACCTTTTGTACTTTTTTTTATTGCACCACATTTTCATACCAGTGCATATTTTTAGTGACGTTATTAAAAATACTGCCCTCTGGTTATAAGCAGGCCTATTATCTGGTACTGATGAAATCATTTTACATTTGTTTTCTTGTAACAGGAAATCATAGTAAATACTTAACTTTTATTGTCTCAGTTTGGCTACACTTTTAAAAGCTTTAAAAAATATAATATAAATGAGATCATAGTTTTTTCTTTTGCTGGCTGGTTGCTTTGTACAGCCTTCCATTATGTGTAGCGTTGGAAGTATCATCCACATCTTCTTGCTAACGCACTGATTAAAATTAAAGTGCTCCTCTATACTGGAGCCACTGGTAGCTATACACTGGCAGAAGCAAGTAAATCATCCCGTTGATTTCTGCAAGAGAAATGATGGAAGGAAAGGCAAACAGCCCACCCAAATGTAGTTGATCCATTGGTTTAGTGAACTCCAAATGTGTGAGATCTGTGTAGGAAATGCGTGTACAACTAGCGCGAGTCCACAGCAGTGCTTGTGTTTAAGGGTTTTCACAGGGAGCAATTTTGCTATTATGGCTCCACTAATCTGTGTGTGAGGAGCGATGCGTCTCAGTATGTGGTGCCTGTATGCTAGGGAAAGAGACAGGGGACAATAACAAGGTGCAAAGAAATGGCCAAGAGGTCCTCTCCTCTCTGCTATGGCAGTACTTTGGCATCCTGAAGAATACAAAGTGAGATGTCTTGTATTTTATTTTTTACCTGAAGAATAGAATTAGCATCAGTTCAAACAGAAATATGACAAAGTGAGTCTCTATCATTACTGAATGTTTGTGGAAAAATGCTGCTGGGACTCCATATTTACGGCTGTGCCCCCAACCCACTCATAACCTCTCTGGAGGGGTTTTTAACATTCCTGTTTCAACCATTGAAGTGCTTTTCTTTCCTCTGTTTCTGGTCACTTGGTGTGAGAATGTTTTCAGGGAAGGAGGGAACTCTTCCCAAGTTCTTGTGTTCAGTTTTGTTGTTTTGTTTTGTTTTGTTTTCCTGAGTCATGTAGCTGCATTATGCAGAAGAGCAGGATCCCTGGGGGCAATTTTGGGACCATATGAACATGGCAGTCAAATCCACAGATGCCCTTTATTCCGCCTTTTGGGTATTTTTTATTGAAGAGGCTAATGAATTATTAGACAACTTTTTCGCATGAGCAAGCCAAAGCCAGAATCCAAGCTTATGCATGCATATTTTTCATCCATCCATCCAGAACAGCACAGATCTGAGCTCTTCATGATAATTAAAGAAGAGACTGTCCCTAGGCAACGGTTCTTATTTCACACTACCTCTTCCAGGAATTTTAGATAGCTTCTGCAACTTGTCACATCTCCTAATAGATGAGATTATGATTCTCTGTAGCTCAGCACACAGTGTCCTGGAAGTTTGACCAATTAGGCTTATTCTTCAGCTGAATGAGTCATCCCATACATACTTTATAACAAATGTTTAAATAGTTGTGTGTAGATGGGTTACAAGAAAATGATGTTAAAATAGCATTATGGTTGAGCCATCTATGCATAAGAGAAATTTCTTTTCTTGTTTTACTCCTCCACAGAGAAGCAAGGACAACATTTTTTCTAAGCTCACTGGCAGTGATTTATTGACCTTGCCCCCCTCCAGAAAGTTTATGCCTCCTGAGTGTATCCTTCTAAGAAGTTTTTGAACTGCAAAGGTATTCCTTTGCAGTAATGATGTATACCAAGCTTTCTCAGTCTGGAGGGAATGGTGTCTGGTGGTTGCCTTCCATTTTGCATGCTTTGAAGGTAGTACATGTTACCATGCTTTGCCATCCAGTGGTGACACTAAGGTGCGCTAAAAATGGTCTGCAAGCGGGATGACTATCATAGACTCATGTTCCTTTGTGGGACAGCAGATCTAACCCTTTGCATTTGATGTAGGGCTTACTGCTTTTTGCCAGTGATATCTTATGTTACAGCTTTTAAGAACAACCTCTCATATGTGAGTATCTTCATTCTCGTGAGTTTCTGCCCTTATTTCTTTCTGTCAATACTGAAACGAGATCAAATGCTCTTTTGCTTTTCAAGCAGATTATCTATTGAGTGAAAAGTCTTGTTTCTTCTGGAGCACAGAGTTTCCAGTGACTCCTTTTGTCTTCCAACCAGTTCAGATAGCACAGAAATCAACCAGAAGCAGTTGTAAGGTGAAGAGTGGGTTTCTATGCACTTTCTTGACTGTCACTTAACTGGAGCTTGTGTTGAAGACATCAGCACCCTGCCTAAGAAGAAACGAGCTGGAGAATTGTTGGTGGATTTTGTGCTTGATCCAGTCAGACCCAGTGGGTGTAGGTAGACCTGTGCTAGCCGTGAGTTTGCCCAGATTTCTCTATCTCCAGATAGCACCAGAAGAGGTACTGGAGTGGTCTTTCAATGTAAGCTTATAGCATGGAGAGTTGAGTTGACACACATAAGTGCCTGTTGGTTACTGGTTTTGTGCAAATCGCTCTCTTTATTACACATGCAAGTTCATGTGCAACCAGTTCGACCTCTGTTATCACTAAATGCCGTAGAGCTGTTCATTACAGCTTTTTCAGGGAGACAATGATTTAATGACTATTAGCTGGGTGATAGTTACCTACCATAGTTACCTGTCTTCTCAAGTTTTCCACAGTTCTTTCCTTTTCATGGATCATTTTCTTGAGAAAGCTGAAGCTATCGGTCTTTCAAAGTTGGAATAATTAAACTATGTACTTATCTTTAACAGAACAAGTTGGGAGTGGGTGTATGGGGGAGAAATTGAGATATTTAAGATGTTTTCTTGTGAGCAATTTATCTACCTGGAAAAATCATGTGCAAGCAGTGATCATTACTTCACTGAAGAAGACTGGGAACTTTAGTCTTTTTCCTACAATTTGGCAAGATCCATTTTCAGAGTCACTGGCTGTGTATTGCATTCCTGTTGAGTATGCAGTGACAATATCTTTCTTATCATTAGATCAGCCGTCTCCTCCCTCTACCCTGAAACTGCTCTGATACATGTAGATCCACTATCCAGTGGATGTAGTTATTCACCGCACTTTTCATCAGGTTCTTAAAATATAGTGGAACCCATTCAAATGTTTCTGTTATTGAAGTGCTCATGCTGAAACAATTATTTTCCTCTGACCTAATGTGAAAGGCTTAGAACTAAATCAGTTTGTGTCCAGCCACACCCTACAAAACAGACATTGGTGCAATGATTGTTCATTATCAAGCCGCTATCTGAAATGCTTGGCTCCTAATCAAGAAGGATTTTTCTGGGCCAGGGCCAGAGCTTGATTTCCTGTTGGTAAGAGCTTTGCTGAAATGGAAGGTGCGTCCCCTGCTTGCACCACTAGAATCTGACCCGTTGATTCACCAGGGTATTCAGCTAGAACTAGAGATGGAGGGATCCTCACATCACAGGCATTGCAGTTCCGAGGAAAGGAAAGTCCCAGGCTTGTATGCTTGTGGAGGAAGGTGGGGAGCGGGTCTCGATCACTTTGTTTCTGTGGGTAAGATCCACTGAGACACGAGCACAAGGTGTTTTGTACAGTGTGGTGCAAACTGCTGTGTGGCCTCTGGACTGCCAATGACTGCAGCATGAGCATAGCTCTGAGAAACACCTCGTTTCCCTGAATGCCTACGTTAATCTACCTGCCCGTAAAGGGCACACCACCGTTGCAGCTCTGTAGGTGGGAACACTCCCTTGCTCTGCTGCACAGACACCCAGCCCCGAATGTGGCATTCCCTCTGCCTGCTCCCCCTGCTCCCCCTTCCCAAACTCCCCTTCCCTGCCGTGGTTCCTGCAAAATTCTCCATAGTACGTTCTTCTTCCACCTGTAGGCTATTGCTTTATGCTGATAGTTCTTCCTGTAACCTGCAGAGGAATGAATTGCATCAAAGTGGCACGGGGCTTTTCACTGTGCCCATTCAATAGCTAAATAAATTTAAAGATTCCTTTAATTGTTAGGTTACCAGAGGGCAGGAGTAACTCACAGAGAAAGGACTCCTCTGAGTGTGAGCAGGACAATTTTCCTTACTGCTTTTTAATACTAACAATAACAATGTTACCATGACGACTGCCACATCACATCGGTTGTCTGGAAGATGCAGAGTGGCTGCTGAAAGATCCCATTACACTGACTAATGTGAGTGGTGCTCGAGGGAGGGAACACGCTCTAATACACAGAGATTTTTCTCACTTTGGTGATAATTGCTAATGTGGCTGGGATGTTGTTTCCAGGCTGCACAGTGCTCGCATGAGCTGTGTGATCCAGCAGAACAAGGGACGAAGCAGAGGAAAATCCGGAGTGGGGTGGGCACAGGGGAGCAGTGGTAATAGCATTTAGGCGTCTTGTTGCACTGGCACCAGCAGCGGGCATGGGATAGTGGTTTCCTGTTGAGCCTTGCATTCAAAGAGGGGGTTGGAGAGTATCAGTAGGAAGGTTGATTTCAGTCTCCAGGGCCTGATTTGGAGGCTTATTCATTCCCTTTGGGAGTTCTCAGCTATCACCAGGCAATCTCCTTTCCCAGTGGGCTGAGATATGTTCTTTTTGCAGGGGTGTCAGGCAGCCCTCACTCTGCCTAAGTCTTCTCCAGGCAGTGATGGAGTGACTTGGCTCTGGACCCATACTTTGCCTGGTCTTTGGAGGTTGAATATTTTCCACTGCCATGCAGAGGGTCGCAGTTTCTCACAAATCCACTGCCCAGCCCTGCCTGGCCCTACATCTGCTTGTATCTGATGCAAACTAGCATCTGCATGGATTCAGACTCTCACTCGTGTGTATGAACAGATGTGAGAAATGTTGCTTGTCATCTTTCTGCCTGAGCTCAGAAATCATTCTTCTCTTCCTCTGGCTGTAATGGGAAGAGAAGAGGATAGGTCATGTCTGTCCTAGTTGGTCTCATAGCTTGCACAGAGGTAGATTGATGGAGCCATTTTTGATCATCAATGACAATTCAGAGCTGTGAGGATGAATTGAACGTGGATTTGTGGCTCACCTGCCAGAAAACAGATATTTCTGGTCACATCCCCAGGTATGGTACTATAAACCCTGCACACTTTCCTCTATCTGGGTAAAAGTCTATGTTTTTTGTAAGAGTTCCCAGCTATCTGGATTTCTGGTGCAGGCTAGGTCCCAATAAGATAAAGCCAAGAAGAATTTCCATGTTGGAAATGCATACAAGAAAAGTGTCTTTTGATTTAACTAGAGTGCTCTATACCACTGGGTTAGGGACCACCTTGCAAAGCAAAGGAAAAAAATTGCATGGCTTTTATGTGAAATGGATCATTCCTTAAAGTATATTCTTTTTTTTTTTTTTACAGTAACTCATACTCTTTTGCAAAGTCAGAAAAAACACCTCAAATGTATTTTATTTTTACCATCTGCGAGCACTGACAGAGTAATCAGCTGAAGAGATTTGTTCAGGGTTATTTTTTCCTTTAATTGATTTTTGGAGAGAAGAAGAAAGTTAATTGCTATGCAGAAAATGTCTAAAAATGGAAGTCACAGATCGTGTTCACATGACTAAGGGTTTGTGGGATAGACCTGCTGAATATAAATTCTCCAGACCATGATATATTGGAGGAAGAAAGGAGCTGCAGAGCAGAAACCTCAACTGACCCTTTGCTTTGGAACAAAATGCTTGAAAAAGATTTTCATAAGTGACTCCATGGAGATGCCCATTCTGCTAATTACAAAATGTAATTGCAGTTTCCATTTAGTCTGAATGATTTCTTACACTGCGTCTTTGTCTTCAACAATACAGTGCCATGTTTCATTCTGGTACCTCTGCCACCCCACAGTAAACCTTATTTGTTGGGTAATTTTCTTGTCAGCATTTGAGGTGGAATGAAATATGCTTAATGTTAGTTTGGCTAATGTAGCAAAAGAGACCGAATGGGATGGAGGAGGAAAGAGTTTTCAGCTCATTGAAGCCAAGGCAAAGTTTATTGACTGTTGTGAAGCGCATTTTGAGTCTTGCAGCCAAACCACAGAATGCTAAAAAAAATTAAATTAAAAAATCAGGAAAGTGAAATGCTTTGCTCATACTTCCCCCCCCGGCCCCGGCCCATGTAATGTTTCATTCCCTCTATTTATAAAGCAGCACAGGCTGCTGATTGAATGTTAAACAGACCTGAGCTCCCTCTTGTTAGTACTTGCAGATGTATTAAGCCTGTTGGGTCAGATCCACAGCTAATGGAACTGGCCTCATGCCTTTGAAGGCATCATAATCAGCTAGATTATTCATTTTTGTTGTTTGTTTTTAAAAGAGTAGCTTTTGTAAGTCATTTGCAGCAATAAAGCTTAACATTTCTAATTTAAAATGGAAAGGCTTTTAATTCTTGTTACCCAGGGGACACTTTGCTCGCCAAGTCCTCACTTTGTCTTTGTATGAAGCACCTATATAATATGAATAAGTTTTTAAAGAGAAATGAGTGTACTGGACCATAAATGCTGCCACATTAGTAGCTTTATTTCCTGACCCGTGATGGTAGACATAGATGCTGAAATGCATGTGAGTGTGTTGACCTTCTTGAAAGAATGAACTTCAATTCCTTTTCTTTTTTTTTAAGCAGAAGAGTGCACTGAACAAAGGTGGTTTAATTTGTGCAAGCTTGACCTGTGATTTCGTTTTACCCAGGAAGTGGGTAGGGGAAAGTTTCCTTGTGCCCTGGCATATTAAGTGCTTAAATTGTTCTGGGCACTTTTAAATCCAGACTTCTGTTGTTGATGGCTGATGAGGAAAATGGTAGTGTCACATATAAAGTCGAAATATGAGAAAATGATGGGAGAGGCAAATACACAAGAAAACATGCCTGGAGAAATACCATTTTATGCTTTAGCCCAGTACATCGATACTCAAGTCTGAAAGATTTGCTTTGAAAATTGTGCTGCGTGTAGAAGAAGGTAATTTCATAAAGCAAACAGACCTCAGCTTTTCCCTTGAACCAGCCTGATCCTTGGCCATGGGATGGTGTTGGTGCTTGGGTGGTCTTGCACACATGGGCCCAGGAAAAACCAAGGTTTTGGGGACTTAGATGCTTGCAGCTTTGGGTGGGTCATGCTGGAGTGTCTGTGAGTATCCACAAGTAGCAGGCTGTGGACCTGGACCTGAGTGTGTGTCTGGTGTCAGAGAAGCCAGAAGCAGAGCAAAGAACACAACCTGCATTTCCCAGGTCTGTCACCATGTACTAACCCCTCACTTCGTTCTCACTCAGGGCTCCTGTTGCTTTCCCTGCACCAAATCCAATGTGAGGGAAGCAGGGAGAGGGGAAGATTTTGCATGTATAAGACTCTTCAGAGGTTGAGTCTTGGCAGGCAAAGGGTAGGCAAGGAGACATTTTATTGATGACTTGATTTATCTTGTATTCCTGTTAATGCATTTAAAAAGGGCCCTTGATGAGCTGAGGCATCCCTTGTCATGTCCCACGCGAAGTGACTGGAAGAAATGTCACAGCCAAGGATTTGCACAATGCAGTGGGAAATTGCAGCATGTCACTGATGAAGGGTTAGCTGTGCAGATGATGTATCTGTCTGCTGCAATCCCACTAATTGAAAAAAACATCTCAAATTAGTGATCTGGAAGGAAGCCTCTTCCAGCATTGCTCAGCTCTTGAAATGGCATGTCAGGTGTTAGTACCATGGGCTTGGGAAGAAAAGCACCTGTACAGGCAGTGTTCCCAAGTTGTCCCACTGGCTTAATTTTGGGTTTTTGCTTCTTTTCTTTTGAAAGTAGCAGAGCTGCAGAATAAGGAAGGAAAACATGATAACTGTAAAAGCAAGAAAATATTCTTGTGGGAGGAGGGGAAAAATACCTTTAAACACCTGTATGTTCTGCCAAAAAGCCGTGTATTTATTTGGTGTTCTTAGAAGCAATATTATAGCATCTCTATATACCAGCTTATTCTGCTGAAGGATTTTTTAAATGGCCTTAAATGGCAGAAAATAAAAGCAAACCAAACAGAGCTTTTTATTTACCAAACTGGGGATTCACTAATATTCAGTGGTGGAAGCACCCTTCTTGAAAATCCCATTTTAGAACTTTCATAAGGAGCGGGGGCTTGGAAACAGAGCCATGAATTTTCCATTCAAGGGGTTTGACTTGGCACAGAAAGACGTCATGCAGACCGCAGCTGGCACCAGACACAGTTAAAAAGATCTGAGGCTATTAGTGCCTAAACAGCCACTAGAAATTATATTACATGATGGAGACTGGCTAATATAATTGAGCCAGCTAGTTATTGTGTGCATAATTTAATTATTTGACAAATTGCTTAGAAACATGGTGTTCTTGTTCCACCCTCGTGCTGCACTCACAGTATTACAAGGCGCAGAGCAGAGGAATTGCTGGTGGGTATGTAGTTGTCTCAGAAGATAGATGTTTCTTTTTAAGATTTGCGGACTTGAAGAGGTTCACTGGTGCAGTCGTGGTGGGATGGTGTACGCAGAGATGGGAAGAGCCGATGGGGATGTGGCTGGGATAGCAAACTGGCTCAGAGACAGCTAGTGCTGATTCAAGTGGATACCTTTGAGACTTGAGGGTGGTTGGAGAAATGATCCTCTCTTTTCTCTACTCTGTGAGTCTTTTGGACTTTGATTGCTGGGCTGTGTGGGCTGAAAGGAACCCATGTAATAGTGGAGCAGATGTGAGATTGTTTTGGACCCCAAGATTATATCATTCTTGTGGATGGTGTTCAGTGTTCTCAGGAGAATTGGGGCCAAATTGGTTTATGATTATGAATTCTAAGATAAAGCACAAAAAACCCCACTCCTGGAGCTTCATGCAAGAAGCCATGCAGCCAAGGAGTATTTTCCCATAGCTCTGCAGATTTAGATACATGACTAAGGACATTTTCTTCTTACAAAGCATCTCCTAAGAGATGCTACTTACGAATCTGGATACCATCTGGAATAAAGCTGTCCTGTAATAATGAAGGACAAATCCTACATCTTCTTGAACAATAATACCAAACAAGTACGAAGACCCAATTGTGTCACTTTTTTTCAGCTAGCCTTTCAAAATTTCAGATGCTAAGCTGTTGCCATAAAAATCAGCAAAATCAGCAATTTATTACAAAAAAAAATTTTAACAATTGAGAGTGAAATGCCTTTTTTTGAAGAAGTGCAGCCAAATCCTTTTTACCTACAGAATGGATCACGCTGTATAACAGGGTGCTGGGCAATGCACCACACCATTTCTTTGGCTGAGTCTCAACACTGGAACAGCTATTCTTGGGGTGTATTTCAGACTCCTCATCCCCACGGTTGATCCTGAGTGTCCTGTCAGGCTCTGGCTGCTGCCCTGCCTACATGCCTGAGTTTTCTTACGATAGCAACCTGGATTCCAAGGAAGGGGTGGCTCACAGTTCAGTTTCACCCTGACATACATGTGGGAGGCAGCCAGGATAGACAGCTGGATCCAGGAGCTGGGAAGTGCTCCTGAGTCTTTCACTTTAGCTGTAGCTTTCATGTCAAGATCTAATGTTGTCAGTCTTCCATCTAGTTATCAGCTGGAAGAAGTTATGGGATGAAGGGGAAGAAATTACCCTCCTGCATTTTTCACTGTTGAGGAGAAATCCTTAAAGTGAGATCATGAGCGTATGAACGTGTACTGAGATGCCCTTGTGGCTGAAACATTTCTAATGAGCAGCAGGACTTCTGGGACTGGCCCTGTGGCAAATGGATTGATGATTTTGTGATTTATTTTTTTTTCTTGCATGCAAGTTAACTAGGTTGTCAATGGATTGATAGGTGTCTGTGTGTCACGGTGTTGCCATAAACTATGGAAAGAGCCTTGTTGCCTATCAAAGCATAGCTCTTACACCCTTCCGTGAAAATAACCTTGAGAGAATTTCTGCCAATTTTGTTTATAACAAATTTTGCCTCATTCAGAGTCTTTTTTGTCTTCTACAAAGAGAAAATTAAAGCCAAGATAATTTCTTCAACTGAATTGCCTATTAAAGGTCACAAAATTTCCCAATACCCAGCAATGTTGAAGGTATCTTGGAGAACCAGACACGACATCGGCAGTGGCATCCTTTCCTGACACACTTGAATGTGAAGAGGGTGAGACTGCAGTGCAGGAGCGAACAGAAGCATCTGGCTTCTGAGGTCCCTTATTCACATTACAGCTGCTAAGACTAGGAGGCCTGTGCAGAATTTTGTAGAGATTTTTCCATGATAGATTATCTTTACCTGGGAATTAAACTGACGTCCTTCACAGTAACACAGAAGTCTACACTCTGAGAGCATTAAGTCTTCTTTGGGTGCTGCTTGTATGGCTGGTTTTCCTATAGACAGCAATGCTTTTTCTGCTCATGGCATCTTTTTGGCTGCACTCCCATTTTGAGTGTAGATCAGCATATATATTTCATGCTCTGAGCAGTGGGAAAGGTGTTCAGAGTCAAACATTTATTTGCCAGGTTCAGGAAAAAAATCATGCTTGATACCTAAGAAGTGCCACCCACACTGATGAAAAGCCCCGCTTGCTAGCCTCTCACAAGAGCTGTGTGAGCACGGAAGAGATATTCTGTGCTGTTTTCTTCAGATGGACAGAGATCACGTCATCTGTTTGCATCCTGAGAATTGCTCCACTTAGGTGGCAAATGGAGGGTGGTTTCAAACCCCTGGGCACCTGATCCACAGACTTGCTGAGTTCCTCCAAAACTGGACTGAATGCAGCCATTTTTCCCCCAAAGAAAGGGCAGCACAGTGATTTTCCAAACGAATTTTAGACAGTGGATGATAAGACTGCTGCCTGAGTATGAGCAGTGGTGGGTTTGACCTTTACTGGTGGAGCACAAGGATTGCAGTGCTGTACCAGACTAGCTGGCCATCTTGTTTGGAAACCCATTTTAGTGAGCCAGAGGGATATGTTTCAGAGCAATGTGTGAATGTCCAAAATTGACAATTTCTTTCTTCTCTGAAGACACCTGAGCCTACAGAAGGTGCCTACTGATTCCTACTGCCTTCCTGTCCCGTAGGAAACTAAAGGTGATTTAGACACCTGACTGCTGTTGTGGATCTGGGTCTAAATGACTGGTTCATGCCATCAAATATGAGGGAAGAGGGAGCTCTGCCTTTTGTTTTATTAAGCTTTACTTCAAGCCATGTGGAGGCTCTCCATATGAATGTTGCATCTTTTCGAAATCTTACTGAGCTCCTTCTGCTGACCATATTGTACAGAGTAAATTTGTTAGCTTAATAGTGATTAATTTCATAGATTAATTGTGGTTTGGGTTAGAAAAAAACAACCTTTTACTTCTTCAAAAGGTGTTGCTTCACAGTTTTGTAGGATGTCTTCTACTGTGTTTCACTGTGAGGTGGCTTTCATTTGAATGCCCATGTTATTTTCTCTCCCTATCCAATTTATTTTTTACCATTTTTATGCTGAGTCTTCGCAGCGTGTGATGGAGCGGAGTCTCTGAACAAAACATAAAGGTGGAATGACAATCCCTGGCACCAGGGCAATGATTATAAGTTATGTTCCTTCAGTTGCTAATGCGAATAATATGTAGCTTAAGCAGGAAGAAAACCAACCCCCCCGCAACTCACCAGCACAGGTTGGATGCTGCATACTAATAGAGAGCCGTCTGCATCCAATCCCCACTGGGAAAAAAAATATTTGTCAACTCAGTTCAAACAGTGCATAAATTCGAGGGAAATGCCATCTGCTGACAGACCCTTCCCCCACCTACACTGCCTGAAAATCCTGCCGTATGACTGTCTGCTCTGTGCAGCCGTATTCCCATTAACCTCCGTTCAGGATCCACCTTGCTCTGCTTCTTCACCCCCGCAGGTATTTCCAGAGAGTTCAGGTTTCCCCGCACTCTTAAGGCACCGAAACACCTCACCGGTTTGTCTGGCGGGCAGCACCAGCCCAGCGCTGGCTGTAGCTGCCTGCAGGCTCTGTACTCAGCAGGTTTTCAGTATTGCTGTCAAGTGCCCCTAAGGCTCAATTTTTGGAGGGATCAGCGGCTCGAAGCCTTTGTTGACTTCCATGGCGAGCGAAGGGTGCACACCCTCTCTGAAAACTAAGGGGACAAACCAGAAAAATTTTGCCAAGGAAAACAATAAGGAATAAAAATGTAGAAACCTCGCATTGGAAAAGGCCATTAAAACAACGTCCTGCTGTTTGGATGTGGCATTGTTCTCTGGTTTGCTTTTAAATAAGGCTTTTCATTGTAGCTAGAGAGGGAAAAAGGGAATTTTTGATGAAAAAAAAAATCATGGGTAGCTGTTGAAATCAAAGAGGATAGGAAGGACACTTCGATGGGCAGCTTGAAGGCCAGCTTAACTGGAACACCATTACAATTAAATATCATCTCACTGGAGCAAAACCTGGTGGCAACTTATGTCCTGTTGCCTGATGAGGATATATCTTTTTTTTTTTCCATGCCGTTGTGAAACTGCAATGTGTACTTCATCTTGGGAAAGGTGGGGAGGAACCAAGCTGAGTGTTTGGTGTTGATGAGAGGTTGACATCATCTTTCATGGATGTTAAGGGCCTCTTCCCTCTTCTATTTTGTGGAGCATGGGGAGTTTTTTTGGGTGGTAATGATGTTCTCTTCTCTATTCTAGCAAACACACCCGTCTTAAGGGAACCTTTGGGAATCTTATAAGACTTTGGGGAAAGGGTAGGCAAATCCTCCCCTTCTTTTACCCACTCGAGCAGTCACACGTGACAGATTCATGCCTGAAGCACTTCTGGGTTTTATCTGCTCACTAAATTTTATTTCCCCTCTGTGAGTGTTTATATTGCTTAGAGACTGCCAAGGTTCATGTTAATCATAAAAAAAAAATGGAGGTTTATTAGGTGTTGCAACTCTGTGATTCTTTGGTGTTTGAATGTTAATGAAGCTTTGTATGCTCTGGAATACCTAGAGAGGTGGATCTTTGCTCTGGCGTGGCAAAGTATCTGGGGGTGGATTTTTCTTCTCTTTCCTCTGGGTTTTAACATCGTACATGACATTTCATCCCAGAGCAATTTTACAGTATGTATCATCATGTGTAATATTGTGTCACGCTGTAATTTTGCAAGTGCATGAAACGACAGGAGGGAGGTGAGAATGGGCTCAATTACAGCCCGGAGGGAGGGGAGAGCTCAGCGGAGGGACCTGCTCCTCGGAGGTAATGAATTGGGTGTCAGCACTTTGGCAGAGCAGAGCAGCAGAGCAGAGGGGAATTTATTATTTTTAGGGGCTCAGTGGGCAGACAAGAGGAAAGGAACCAGTCAAATCACATTACTAATGGTCATTTCCATAGGCTGTGCATGTACATGGGATTTAACAAAAGAAAGGACATTTATTCTTGCTCCAGACAGCTCAGTTCATTCTTTTTCTGAAGGCTAAAGTAAGAACTTGGCCATTTTAACTGGCTCAGAGTGAGAAGCCTTCAAAGCAACTTTGGTGGCAACTCTTGGGGAAGGCACACACAGAGTCATTCTGGGTGAGGAAGACATCTGACAGTTTGGGGATATTCACCTTTCACAGCCTTTTCTCTGGGTACAGTCAGTCCTGATGGATCCCTCTGGGATGGAGGAAACAGTGATGCAGAGACGCAGAAAGGAACCAGGTAGACTTTAGAGCAGGAGGAGTCATGGCACAAGGTGCATGCGTCCTGCTGGTGTCCAGCTCTTGCTAGCCCTGATGATGAAGAAAGCTAGAGGATGAGAAGCAGCTTATTTCTCAGGAACAAGATCTACTTTCTCATTGAGATACGCTCTATCTATTCCCAGGTGGCATTCAGTGTAATTTCATTGTCCTTTGCCCTGAGCAGAAGTTTGTTCCTTCAGCTTAACCCAAACAAGATTTCTTTTTTCATTGTACATTCTATTTAGGGCAGAGTGACCAAACTGGAGAGCTGAGTATTTCTTATGTTCTGAATTTCTAGCCAGGGCTGCCCTCTAAGCATTGGCTTTGATAGAGCAAGATGTACATCTTGCTTTAGTGCCTTCTAACTAACCTCAAAGGGGACTTGTGTCATTGTCATATTTATATTACTACATAAACCGTTATTGGAGGAAGTACCTCGCCTACCATGCTCCTCTTTTAAATGGGGAAGAGTTGATGAACATGTATTCTACACAAGGAAATGCTCTTCCACATTGGCCTGCCAGAGCTAGGTTGTGATGGATCTTATTGGAGAGGGGGCTTATTTTCCGTTTCTCCTGTTGGAAAAACTAGGAGTGTTGGCGTACTTACTCCAGGAAGTTTCTCCTTTTCACTATATTTTTTCGAAGTGATTTTTTTTCAGGTGCAATATAACTTCTTTGGGGGCAGAAATCACATCAAATTCCATTTCTATCTCCCTTGGATCTAACGGAGACTTCTTCCTCTTCAGCACTATGAAAAGGGATATGACTTCCCCAGGTTGGGAACCCATGGGCTACCTTAAAGCTGGTCTGAAATATTTCTATTCAGACTTGCAGGCAAGTGTGCTTTGAAGGAGAGGAGGTGGAGCCCGTATTTTCTTGGTGAGACTAGTGCAATTCATACAACTGTACTCCTTTTCTACCAGCTACCTTTCAGCACACCAGGACTCCCTTACATATGTTCTCTTATGAGATCCAGCAGTAAGTGCTTCTCCCTCTGCAGCTGCCTTTTGCTTAATTGACCCATTTTGCAGCAGATTAGGCCCCAAGGAGGAGGTTAATGTGAGCAGCTATTCTAAAAGGCGGGTCAGGGCTTCAGTGAACTGTTCATCATTGGAAAAGCCTGTTAGCCCCAATCTTCTTACCTTTTCACACCTTATTCTAAAATATTCTGACTTAACTATGAACGTACGAATCTCTTCTGCTAGATATAGTCTCCACACCTCTCTCTTCCCTGAGTTCTGAAGTGGATGTGTTGGATCAGATTTACCACCACGCATGCAAATTTACCTTCACTTTCCTTTTTGTCTTCAAACATCCTCCAAAATTGTAGCTCTGGATCTTCCAGCATTGCAGGTGGCATTGCCAGGGCTGCTTTAGCATCTCTATGTAACAGTCCCAGTGGGCTGTGTGCGATGTAGGGCGATGTCTCACCAGGCAGTGCATCTTTCTGCAGGACTGGTGAGGGCGAGAAGGCTTTTGCTGCACTGCCAGCAATTACAGGGGCCGCTTTGAGTCTGTGCAGGGATTGCGTATCATACAGGCTCTCAGAATTACAGATGCCACAATGACCGAAGGAAATAATTAGAGCAAAATTCAGTGTGAACCAATATTAAACAATTATTATATCTTTATTGATACACCATTACAAATATTAGGTAATATTGTTATATTAATAATATTATATTGATGAATTCTGAGGTGTGGACAGCTTTTTCTTTTAGCTGCTGTTCCTGACAAGCCTGTCCACTATACTGTTGGGATTATCTCTGTATTTCCCCATTTTCTACCATCACCAGTCTCCCATACATTAGTTAAGGAACACCTTCTGCCTGTACCTACTATTCCTTGAACACCCGTACAAGAAAATAAAGAGGATTGTGCCTTAACTGTAACAACAAAAGGGTGAATGAGCCCTGAATGACTAGATGGAGCTGAAAAATTTGTGGCTCTTCCTCGCTAGGGCAGTGAATGGTAAAGATTGCCTGTAGGTGCACCCCCATGTTGGGATGGGGGCATGTTTTGGAGGATGAGCACACGCATGGTATGGTGGGAGCACACAGTCCCTGCCCTGTCCTGCCATTGCAGTTCTCTCAGTGGATGGCTTTGGGTGTGACCAGGGAAAACTTGCAGCTTCTGGTGCCGTGATGAGAAAGTGGGATTCTGGAGTGAACAGATTGAGGTTGTGGGTCGGAATAAGCCTCACTGATTGCTATCCCTCCTCAAAACCCATGCCTGACCTCAAGCTTTTGCTGTAGGAGCTTCCTGAATGTGAGCTCTCTCAGGCTCACCGAGCCCAGGAACATTGCAGCCCCTTCCCCATGCAGGCAAACATCCTGCAAAATGCCTGCTGCTGGTGCTCGGCCCCAGCGAGCCAGAGCAAGCTGGGGAGCTGCGGCGGCTCCCTTCCTGTGCTGCTGGCTGTGCAACAGCTTCAAATGTTTCCGTTACTGCTGTTCCCACCCCCATCATCTCTGTAAGTGAGTTCATTTGATTAGTAACTCTAGTTTGCATGGTAACACTGGAGCCCCAGGGATTATGATATTTTTTTCATGCCAGTCCAAATCAGTGTGAGGCAGCAGTGTCGACACGATGGGTTGCTGTAATTTAGGCAGTAGAAGTCCAGAGCCATTTATGCTGCATTTGTGGAATTACCAGCTGAGACCAAGAAAGCTTTGGGCAAGGGGAAAACAAGAGTGCGTTTGGGACCCTTGATCAGTCCTTAGAGAGGACACAGCTTGCCTAAAATCAAGGATCAGGACCCCGGTCCAGGCATCTGCATGGGGACAGGAAACTATTTAAGAGGGACTTGGAAGGGCTGGAGAGAAGGGAGCTACTGCAAAGAGACAGAATGGTGCAGCAAAATAGTCTGTGTGGGAATGAGGAGAGGAGGAATATTTGAGCCCTGAAGAAAGTATCGTGTCTGGTACCTCCAACACTGGCATCTGCTCTTGGACATGCCGTGGGATTTACGTGCTGGGCTTTGTTGGTGGTCGGAGTATTCTCCCTTTACAGCTTTGATAAACAGAGGATTCCCACTCTCCCGCTCTCCCTTCTGCAAGGTACTTGAGGCACAACTTACCCTTGTCCTATCGCCCAGGAGGCACGAAGGGGTTTGTGCTACAAAGGCTTCATTATGCCTACCTGCTCAGCTACATCTGCTATCAGGAAAGTGGGATCTGGCCATGGTTATAAAGCAGCTTATCTGCACAGATCAAACCCTGAGTGTGGACTCTGGCTGCGGGTGGATCCTGCTGGGCCAGCAGATGATGCTGCCGGTTGAACAGCCAAGAGCATGGGAACACTAAGTGACTGACAACACCAAACGCCCCGGCAAAATCCGTACATTTGCAAGGGGTTACACACAGGAATGTGTGTGCACTCCTGAAGGTCTGTGGGGGGATGGAAATGAGGTGAGAATTCAGGGCTATTGGATCGAGCATTCATTCAATTACCATGCTTAGTTAAGTACTGCACAGTGGAGTGAAGACTGCAGTCTGTTAGGATGGCTGTTACTATAAGTCATTTAATTATGAGGTTGCTCATATGCCATTTCAACATATGTAGAGTAACATTATCCCTCTCTTGTAGGTCACTATTCTCATAAGTCTGGCTCTTGCATTCCTTGCCTGCATAGTGTTTCTTGTGGTATACAAAGCCTTTACTTACGACCACAGTTGCCCAGATGGATTTGTTTATAAGGTAAGAAACTTCAGACGGATGAATTGCCTGAGATAATGATGGACTCTAATTGACTACATGGTTACAGTCTAGTCTGCTTTTTTGACCAGGCCAAACAGAACATTTGGCAAGAATGTGTTGAAACGGGAAAAGTGTGATGGGAAATGCGGACTTGCATCTGCCTCCATCAGCTACTGTTACACTGCCATTGTTGGGATTAGCATTTGGTGAACACTACAGACAGATGTTCAGGAACAATCCCTCATATTTGTGAGTGGATTTATTGCAGCTGGAATCCCACATTTGCTTCCCACACGTTCAAGTGACTGAGGTTTACTGGCATACATCTTAATGGAAAGCAAACTCTCAGAGTGCTGGGACACGTGTCCTTTGCGAAAGAAATCTGATTTGCCCATGTAGTTCATTTTTAGATGCTTTTGAGCCTCTATCAAGAACAAAACCATGTAACTTAATTGCTAAACCCCTCCTGCCCAGTGATTTTATATTGAATATTTGCAGAGAACTATTTGCCTGGTCTGTTTAGATTTTTAAAAAAAAAAAGTTTGCAAAAATAGTTCACTGACTCCTTACTGTGAATAAACTCATAGAGCCACAGAACTCTTGACCACACGGGATAGTCTGTGGGCTGGAAAATAGAGTAAGGGTGTTGGTGTATTAGTCATTGTGAATTATTCTCTTAGGCTGTATAAAAATGAAGTTAGGACAGAGTCATGAATTTTAGAATCCGATCCAAACCTGAACTTCTGAAAAGATTAAAGGTTTTGGACTCAGGTTTCACCTAGTCACATTGAAGTGGAAGTTGGGATATCTCATAATTTAATAATAATTGTACCTGGGGCCCTTTGCATCCTTGGTGCTATTTCAACTCCAGTGAATACCAACCAGTCTGATGTTTGTTACCATTTGATTGCTCTTTTACAGCTGTTGCAAAGCAAATTGTTTTATCTGTGCAGTTCTTAGCACACAAGCATCCTTGCTAGCGCAGCAGAGATGCATGGGCAATGTCTGCACAGACAAGACACTCTGACAAGGGCTGGCCGGTTGGGCCACGCTTCCTACTAAACCCGACCAAGGTGGTTGTCCTACGGTCAGAGAGAACACGCTGTAACAGAGCAGCGTGTAAGCAGCTTGCTCTGCTTGTGCCTGTCCTCTACTTGTCTGAGGATTAATTCTGGACTTGGTCCTACAGAGCTTTCAGTCCAGCATGTGCTAAGAGTTGCACAGCCAGCCCTGCTAGGGCTCGGGCAAGGGACCTCAGACTCCGTGCGTGCCGGTAACATACCAAACCAGTCAGGCTTTCATTGTACAGTCCCCGTTTCCCATCCACAGATGAAATCAGCCTGCAATCAGGGTTGCTCATAGCAACAGGTTTTGAAGGCTGCTGCCCGACCCTAAACTTTATGCATTCCCACGGCACTGAGAGGCCGTCGGGGCTGCGCAGCAGATGCTCTCGCTGCACTGAGTCTGATTCAAACGTCATCCGTGCAAACAGCTAACGCTGAGATTTTTAAAGCAAGACCTGAGGCTGATGGAACCACTCCTGACTTCTCTTGCTTTCTTCTCCTTTCCAGCATAAGCGGTGCATCCCAGCCTCGCTGGATGCGTACTACTCCGCACAGGATTCCAACTCCCGGGGCAGGTTCTACACCGTCATCAGCCACTACAGCATGGCCAAGCAGACCAGCTCCCGGGCCGTATCGCCCTGGCTGTCTTCAGGATCAGTAAACCACGAAGCCAAGGCTGCCAAGACAGAAGGTCATTAAAGTTAATGAGTGGTGACGGGCAAAGTGGGAGGGTGGGGGGACAACACCATGTCTATACTGCATTGCTCTAGCTGAGGGTGCTGTGCTAACAGCACGACAGGAATAAATAAACCCTGAGTGCAGGAGTCATCTTAATGGATATTTCTTTTTGTGCATTGTTCTCGTTGATTTGTAACCAAGTCGAGCTCTTGTACAAAGGCATGTTTGATGTTGACTGTACCTTACGATGTAAAAATATTTTTAAATCATTGCTTAACTATTTGTTAGAAAAAGAAATTAAAAAACAAAAAAAGCAAATTAGATAAACAGCCAGAGAGGATAAAAGCAGCAAAGAGAATCCTGCAGTTTTATCATTGCTGGAAAGCTGTGGCAGAGGCTTAACATGCAGTGAAGGAACATCTGAAATCCTTTTGAGAGAGGGGGTAGAAGAACCTGGTACAAAGACATTGTGATGTCGTTTGGCTTGCCAAAGGGGGGATATTTTGCTGTCAAATTGAATCAAGCATCAGTGTTCACTTGCTGATGGAGAAATACAAGCATCCTCTCCCCCCTCAAACATACACACGTGCAAACACACATGCACACACACACCCCTGCGCAGTGGCCTAAGTAAATCCAGAAAGATCCAGGCATTCATGAGTCGCCACTGTGCAGGTGATCCTGGCTGGGCTCTGAGGCTGGAATCCTGGTTAGTATTTGGGTATGGAGCAGGATGGCAGCAGATGGGGGCTGCCATAGTGAAATCAAGAATGTACTTCTGAGCACAGGGCTAGGAGTCAGGAGATCGTGGCTTTATTTCTGCTGCTGGCACAGATTTCCTGCATGACCTTTGGCAAGTTACATGAGGCTTCATCCTTTGGGACCTCCCTCTGGAGGGTCACCAGGAGACAAATAAATTAAGAAGCCTCTCAAGAGTGATGGTAGTATAGAACTGTATCACGCCTCTAACTTTTCAGCCCCTAATTTTCCCTCACCCATGAAATGGGATGCTTCTGCTTCCCTCCTTCAGATACTTCAGTATTTAATGTCATTCTAGGTAATTAGAGAGGGATGGCTGTAGCATGCTCTCAGAGTCCAAGGGTCCCATCAAATCTCTGCTTGCAAACACAGACCAGACCCCAAGCTTAATCCAGTCCTGGCCTATGTAAAACATCCTGTCCCCACAAATGGCATGTGCAGTTAGTGCAGACTGATGGGTTTTTTAAAAAAGAGGATACTCTTTTTTCAGAGCTGCAAGCCGTTGCTGCAAAGCAGTTCTGCTCCTCTCGAGTGCAGGCAGGGTGAGACTGAGCAGCAGGAGCAGAGTGCACAGGGAGGACAAGGTTCGCATTTGACTAAGGCTGCTTCTTCAGATTTGTGGCTAGACTGGGATGGAAATTAGGAACTGGCCTCTTCTTCCCCTGCATTGGGCAGTTTTGTCCTCCATTTCGCATACATAGACACTAGAGGGTGTAAATGAGGACAGAACTCCTCAGTCCTAACAGGCATCATGATAAATAACTGTATAGTGTAGCTAAAACTGTAGTGCCAAATGCCATTGTCTGATTTCCTATCCTTCCTTCCCCTTCCGCCTGTAAATTACTTTCTCACTCAAACTGTACAAACCACCCCCCTCCACCAACAATCGAAATTCCAGCAAACCACTGAACAGTTTATAATTTTGTGGTGTATTTTTTGTCAGTAGGTAGCAGAGACTGAAGTATTTTTTGGTGTAATTCTTGAACTTTTCTGACGGGATTAAAATAAAGCTAGATGTGACTGAGCGTCTCTGTGGCTCCAGCAGGTTTTTCTTCCTGGCGACTCATGCCGTGGGCTGGGAGGTGGTGGGTGGCAGAGTGTGCGTGCCTGGTGCTGCCAAGAGTGGCTGCAGTGAAGACTGCACCTTTGCACGGGACCTGAGGTGACTCTGGCTTTCAGGAGGCACTTTCAGAGCTTGCTGTTTTCCCCTTTAATGTCCAGGGGTTTATTCCCTATGTTCCTGCCCATTTTTCAATTGCAAATAGAAAATAGTAATTAAAACCAAGCGAATCTTCTATTGGTGATTCTTGACTTTACGGAGGGATGACCCCTCCCCATTTTTAGGCCAAGAAAGGATAGAAACTTTGGCTGGCAGCAATGTCTCCTTTGCCACCTACTGCTGAGGCAAGGGTTCATGTATGCTGCAGCAGGCTCCGTGAGAAGGGTGCTGCAGGGAAATACAGCTGACAAACCGAGAGCCGCGACTGAACTTTGAAAAAGTTGAGCTCTGTATCCAAACTCTGCAACTTGTTTTCTAACACAACCACAACTATATTCAGCTCACAGATTGTATTTCCTCAAATCCTTTGACTCTTTGAAATGGAATGATACCCTGGCATTAAATTGGCTCGTTCCTAAAGGCTAAGGAACATTTTATAAAAACCTTTGGATGGCTTTCCTTCCAAAAAAAAAAGTGTATTCAGAGTTGTGAAATTGAGCTACTGTAGGAGAGAAACCACTCTGGTGTTAGAGGTCACCACCGAGCACTTGTGAAACATATTAAAAAGGATTCAGTGTGCTTTGCAGAACTGAGTCACAGGATAATTTGACCATGGCATTTCTATTGCCACTCTCCCAGTAATACTCTAACCGTATGTTTACTTTAATCTAAAAAACCCAGGAATCAAATAATTTGAATTAAAAGGTTCTAGCTGTTATTAGATAAGTGACTCAGTGGGGATAACCATTCCGATTTAATAAAGGAAAGATCAAAATCTGTATGGAGCGGAATGGAAGAAAAAGACCCACGGAAGATTCATGGGAGAGCAAAAGAAACCAAACCACCCGACTCCAGCTGCAAGTTCCATTACTGAGAATGTTGTTATTACGGTTTCTGTACAAGTTGCAGTAGAGCTCCAAGATCACCCGTGTATTCTAATCACAGTAACAGAGAGAGAGAGTAAATTGGAATTGAAGTACATCTCCTTATTATTTCAGTCTTTAAAAGCCTCCTTCAAGGTTGGTCGTACGTTTTCAATGCTGATTAAAGTAGCGTATTGGTGATGATAGTACAGTCTCATCCTGGCTGTCATGTCTCTGAGAAGTCTAAAGCTCCTGACTGCCTCTACAGAGTTTATTGTGAGCTGGTGTCTGGGCAAGGGCTCAGGCTCAGCTCTGAATGGTACCGATGAACAAGAGCCTTCCCTGTGCTTCTCCCAACATTTATGTTGGCTCCAACCTCTTAATCTGTGACTGACCCTGCTAAAGCATGAGCCCCTTTGAGCAATCGTCTCCTCTGTTATACTGAATTGCTGCAGTAAACTCAGATTTGTAATTGTCCACCAAAATACGCTTTTAGGCCACTGGGACTGGAAGAGTCGATTTCTGTTCTGAGACAATCATGCAGGAGATGGGTGCCTGGACTGTTTGTCCTAGCTGGAGTGGTAGGAAGGGATGAACAAGCAGTGTCAGCACATGAACGAGCTCATCTTGTGGGGACAAGGGCATCCTGGACAGGCAGCAAGCCTGTGGAAGGACTGGCAGAATGTGTGGGGGAAAAAATAGCTTTACTAAAGGTGCGGTGATGCTGTGATGGGAACTCAGCTGCCCCCAGCCTAAGCTGGGGAAGGGAAGGAAGAAATTGTGGCTGCTGGAGCCTGAGAAAGATCAAGAGCAAGAGAAAAGGAGATTGTTTCCAGCCAAGACATGGCAGCAAGCATTGCTTTTCTGTCATAACCCAGTGACCCTAAAGCACTATATCCTGCTTGACTAACACAGACTGTCTTGTTTTGGAAAAGCTGCCCATTATTGCTGCAGATATCTGATGACTGCGGCGTGCCCTGAGGAGAATCGCTCCACCACTAATTCAAATTCTCTTGGGTTGCCTGCAAAAACGGTGTGAGAAAAGGAGGTGCTGACGGCAGGAACCCCGTGGTTGTCGGGGCACGCTGTTGGTGAAAGCAGAGATGTCAGTCCAAGGTCTTGAAGGTGACTTCATGCTTTGGATCTGCCTTAGAAAGACAGCTCAAGGTGCTGCCAGCGCCTCTGTTACAAGATCAGAAGGGTCCCTGTCCCTTTGCATGTGATCTTTTTTTTCCCACCCTTTATCCTCCTCCGTGCTTGCCAGCTGTTCCTGGTTTGTAATAATACCTCAAGTGATAAGTGTAAGGGTCGTGCACTGAACTGTCTACAATCACATTTTATACGATTAGTCAGGGTTTTTTTAAAGCACCCTAATTATTACAGTCAAACCGGATTAAGCTATTCCTCTAATAGATTTTCAGTTCCTGTAAAATAGGCCAGAGAAAATGACTTACGGGAGGGGATGGGGGAAGGGAAGGCTCTTTCCTTTCGCCTCTTTTGCCTTTGCTTTTTTAAAATGCCAGCAGTGCCAGGGGAGCTGCAGGATCCCACCGAGAGCGCTGGGTGAGTGCCCAGCAAACTGAGGGGTCTCTGGCGCTCAGCTCCCCTTCTCACCTGGACTGGTGCCCTTTGAGGGGCAAAAGGAGGGTAAAATCCCTTTGACTGAGGATGTTACTTTACTCGAGAGGGTGGCTGCCAAGTCTTTGGATGGGTTGTGTCTTCCTCCATCATAGAAAATAATCCACAGCAAATTGAAGTGCAGGAAGGTGCTAAATGCATTGGCATTGTGCCCTAAGCACTCGTCGCTGGGAAAGGCTGCGCAGGATTAGTGCTGAAGAGGCTTTTGTCCTGCAGACTGTGAACGGTAAAAGCAGAGCCAGAGGAAATGGAAAAGCCTCTTAACGGCAGGTTACACAGTTCACCCTGGCACGGCCTGTGCCTTGCCCTGCTCTGACATGACGGGATTGCCTGAGCCTGAGCCCGCTGCCATGGCAGGGCCCGTCTGCTGGCGACGTGCATCGCTTCCCTCCGCCGAGGGCTCCTGCCTGCGCCGAGAGGCTGCTGCGGCTGCTGGCGGTCCCCATTACTGCAGGGGCGGGGGGTCGGAAACAAGACGCCCCGTGGCTTCCCTTGCTGCCATTACCGAGCGTGAGCACTACTGGTGTAAGCAGTAACGAAAACGCTGCAAACTGAGGCAGCCATTAATAAAATATTTACACCACTCAGGCAGCGGCGGTTTAGACGAACCGGGTGCCGAGGCTTCCCTGAGGCAATCGGTGACTGATGGTGACACTATTACTTACTGCTCCCCTGCCCTCCTCCATCCACACGGCTTATTGAAGCCAGCTCTCGCCAGCTGCAAATAGCCAAGGAGAGTCCAGCCTTTCACAGTCCTGGGGGGTTAAAAAGAGCCAAGCTACGTGGGGCTGCGAAGTCACAGCAAGCCCAGCTCTCCTTCAGAGCCTGTAGGGCCACGCCAGCAGGTTGTTTCAAGCAGCAACCCAGTGCCAATCCGAGGGAGGTGCTGCCTGCTGCAGCAAGAGGAGCGGTGCCCAGCAGCGATGCCAGCCCGTGCCAGCGGCTTTCCAGGCACCGCTTGAACCCTGTGGTGGCAGCAGGTCTCTGCAGGGACCAGCACCATCTCCCTGCTGGGTAAGTGCATAGCTGTAGCTACCTCTGGCCAACCCACACCCCAAGTTCCCAAGCCCTCACAGTCACTAAATACCTTTCCGCAAGCTGCTTCGCAGGCCTGTGGGTGAACCCCGCTCGTCTGGCCAACAGCCAGCGCAGGTAATTAGCTCGCCCTGTCACTCAGATGGAACCAGCACTGCAGCACCGCACAGGTTTCTGCTAAAAAGTGGCTTATTCTCAACCCCTCCAGTCGTGGCTACATTTCAATGGTGGGTAAATTGATTTCTGTGTATATTTTGTATGCCAGGTTATTACAATTACTCTTCAGGATCCTTTGGGATGAAAGGCTATTATAGAGATGAAAGCTCATTAACAATAAATATAAAGGGTCAAAACTCCCCATAAAAATGTATTAGAAACAGATTCTAGTTTGGAAATGTAAATATAGCATTTGGCAGAGGTCCGGACTGGCTAGTCTGGTGTGCAAGACAGCTTAATCCATTGGGAAGATGTGGCTATTTTTATAGCAGCAAGTAGAATTACTGTGTGAATTATGGAGGTTTGGCTTACTGGAAAAACAATCCCCCCTGCCATCAAGAGAAAAAGTAATTGTTGGTAGGGGGTGTGTGTGGAATAAGATTATTTCTTCTTCTAAAAATAGAATTTTTATAGTAGAACTGGAGCATCTTTGGGAATATACAAGTATAAATGTTAAAGAAAAAAAAATGAAGAGCATTTCAAAATTATATTGGTAGCAATCAAAGTACCTAAACAGTGAAAAAAACCCCACAACATATTTTTCAGGTATGTTTTCACGAATTTATCCGTGAAGGGGAAGCTGATCCCATCTTTTTCCAAAACCATTTGACTCATCAGTATTTCCAACACTTTCACATACAAGTACCTTGGGCTACCTCACACGTGCAGGGGTATGAATGACCCCACATCATGCCGGTTTACGGGTTGTTGTCCCCCCAACACACAGCTTATTGGAGGTGCCATTGTGGTCTGCAGTCCCAGCTGTCACTGTAGAGCAGCCGTGGTTGTTTCTGTACTCTTATAACAAGAGAGGATTCCCGGTGACCCTGCAAGGAGGATGCAAGCGAGCCCGCATGGCAGTCACTGGGAGACACGCACTGCTCCGTGCACTTAAGCAGGACCAGCATTTCCAACGCAGCCCCGTTAGCTGTCGAGCGCTGACCGAGCAGGGCACAGGTTGCACACGCTCAGCTGAGTAGAGTTTTGGTTTGATGCTGCACGTAATGGATATTGCAGAGGAACTATTTTTCTCAATCTGGTTCTCAGGCTGAAGGTCTAGAAGAGAGTAACGGAGTGAGAGAAGTGGGTTTATGATTTTCGCTGAGGAAGAGGCAGTGTCAGCAGAAGCGGGCTCCCGCGGGGCTCCGGCGTTGCCGTTCAGCCCGAGCTGACTCAGGCTCCTGTTCACAGAGGTGCTGCAGACACGTGACCTTTATGATAGAGCATTCAGGTCCTGCAACAGCTATTGCATAGGTATTGGTGGTTGCTTCTGTGCAAAGTTATTATGAGACCCATTAAAACTGCAGCAGGACTGCGGGGGTCTGGGGCAACACCCGAGTCGGAGAGAACACCGAAGGGTGCAGCCAGGCTCTACGCCGGCACCTCTGCCGACGTGCGTGGGTGGGGGTGCGCGGCACGCGGACACCCTTCTGCTCTGGTTAGCTGTACACACACACGTGTTCCACACAAAAACCGCACAGACAACCAAGAGGCACCTCTGGTAAACTGTAAGTGTGTTTTCAAGAAAACACCTCCTCTCACTACTGTTATCGTTACTTTAAGGGGCACACAAAGGGTTTCCCTGTGCTACAGCCTCTGCAAACACGCTGCAAAAAGAAAAAATGTGATTGAAGAGAGCGGGCGGGCGGGTGGCCAAAGAGGCAGGAGCGGTACCTGCGTGGAGGCGAAATAGCTCGCCCAAGGGCTGCGCAGTTCCTGGGTACGGTGAGGCTGGGGGAAAACAAACTCACTGCCGGAACCAGTCACTTGGCAGTGGAAAGTCGTGTTGGAGGTGGACTGGTTTTAAAGCGATTAGCCCAGAGGATCTGCAGCTGTACAAGGACCCCGGCGCCCCAGGGAGCTGTGCAGCGCGCAGCGCCGCGTGTCCACACTCCCCCCTTTATCCGGGGAGTCTCAGCAAGGGTTTATTTATTTCAGTCCTTTTCTCCGGCTAATGGCAGTCACTGTGGTGGTCAGATGCTATAAGGAGAACACAGCCTCTGCAGGAACAATAAGCCCCATGTACCTGAGCTCACGTTGTGTCTCTGGGCAAGCAGTGAATGGAAACGTCAGTTCAGAAAGCAAAGGGCATCCAGGACTGTTTTCCTTGGCCATCACCCTGCCAGCATGGCTAATATTGCATCTGATTAAAATGTGCAGAACACAATTAGCTCTAACAATTTGCTCTTGTTTATGAAAATTAATAAATGAATGGCAATGGATGAAACAGAGCCACCCGCTATTTGGTCTGGAGTTGCACCAAATTTTTGCAGCAGGTTAGAGCCTGACAATGCCTTTTAAGCATCAAGAATACAGGTAATTCAGCCCACAGTCCATCCCCCATTTGATGACATCAGTGCAATATAAGGTAAAAAAGAACTGGCTTTTAACAACAGAAGTTGAAAAATTGGAAACAATTCTTCATCCTCCTGCCAGGTCAAAGAGTGAGAGAGGGAGATGCTAAATGGAGCAATGAAGAATTTATTTATCCCTTCCCTTTTTTTTTTTTTTTTTTTCCCTTTTCTCTTCGAGTGAAAGCAACAGGATCAAGGGGGACAAGAGGGAACGGCCGCAAGTTGCACCAGGGGAGGTTCAGGTTGGAGATGAGGAGAAATTTCTTCTCGGAAAGGGTGGTCGGGCATTGGAACGGGTTGCCCAGGGAGGTGGTGGAGTCACCGTCCCTGCGGGTGTTTAAGGAAAGGTTAGATGTGGTACTTAGGGACGTGGTTTAGTGGGTAATAGGTGGTGGGGGGATGGTTGGACTGGATGATTCCTGAGGTCTCTTCCAACCTCTATGATTCTGTGATTCTGTTCTATGTTCTGACCCAGGTCTGCTGCAGACCTGGCTGTGATGGCGACAGTCCCACATGGCGGCACCATGCACGTGCCTGCCTGTTTCCCCGATGAGCCACATTGGGCTCCAGAAGGGAGGTTAGTTAACGTTAGGAAACAATGTGTAGAGGGCTGAAACGCTGGCAGACACTGCTGTGGGCTTTGTGTGATGTCAGTGAATGCCTGTGTGAAGTAACAGGGGATGAAGGAATCACAGGTTTGTAGGAAGCACCATGTAATCGATAGCGAAACAGCAAAGCTCTCAAAAAACGAAGGTCAAACACCTTTTTTCTAAGTTTTTGCACAAACATAGGGTGGAATAGGTAATATTTCCCTAAAACTGGCTTCTTTTGAATAGTGATTATGTTCGTCGTGAAGTTTTTACTTTCAAGTAGGTTCATCCACCTCCAAATTGTTTTATGCCTGCATCAGAGCGTGGGCTCTTTTCAGCCGAACACCCCCAGGCAGAGACAAGACCAAGGGGGCAACAATCTGCAGGGGAGCCTGGGGCACTCGGACGTGACCCAGGAAGGAAGGAACAGGACTTCAGATAACGTCAGATGCTCCAAGAGGGGAACAGCAGCTTTTCATCTCCCAGCTAGAAGTCGGGAGGTACTCAGCAACTCCTCCGCACTTCCAGTACCATTGCAGTCCCATTTCTTCCTCGGGTTATTTCATCCTTTCTGGCCAAGATGAAGCGACCAAGGCTGTATGAGAGATGGGTCGCCAGCAGCTGCAGCGCAGTGCATGCAGCATTTACAAAGCTTTGCTGCCAGTTTCTGCGGTGCAGAGCGGGTCTGGAAGTGCTGCAAGTCCCACGGCATCCCTGGACCTGTGTGGAAACATGTGCAGGACCGAGCGCTCGCTCCTCCGTCACCACCCAGCGCTGAACTGCGGCACAGTATTGAACAGCCATACATGATCTGGCTGGTTAAATAGTTTCCCTCTCCTCCCTTTAAAGTCTGTGTGCCCATGAGAAAAGGCACTACAGAATGCTCGGACAGCAGAGTCCTGTATTACCTAATTCCACCTCAAATCCCACCGCTGGCTCCCTGCAATCAGGGGGAGCTGCGTAAACAAAGCCCACGGCCCCGCGGTGGAGGAAAGGCTGTTCTGAGGATCTGAGAGACAGCTTCGACTGAATGCGTTTAAATCTGCTCCTCTTCTGCCACGGATAACAAAATTGTTCCTGAGGGAACCCTTTAAAATTGACATAAGACAGCAAAATGCAGGTGAGTGGTGGTAAGGGGGAAGTTTATGGTATGGGAAGAGGAGAGTGACTGGAGAACAACCAGGATGGTATTTAGAGCTTTACATTTCAGCGTTGGTCGATGCAGCCTTAGCAATGATTGCAGAGCAGAGCACTGCACAGCCTTGCACCGAGATGAAGTCTGGCGGCGGGTCTGCCCGCAAAGCCCCCGTGCCCAGAGCTGCAGTTGCTCTGGAAGGGGGAGGATACGGCAATCCCCAGTCAGGAAGAAATCTAATAATTATGGAAGTCATAAAACAGACAAGAAATTGTGCCCTACCCAACCGCTTGCCTTTATCTGTGTGCTGTTTGGGCTCTACTTTGTCCTCTAGGCTTGACTGTGAAGTCTGAGAACTTAAACTGGGAGACCCAGCTGCGCGGTGGAAACCTCAGAGACAGTGCACGGGGCTCCCTGTAGCACAGCCCGTGCACGCCCCTCTGCAGTCTTACCCAGCAAAGACACTCGCACAGCCCTGAGCCGCTGCGGGGCCAGGGGCACACGTGCGCAGCGGCACAGCCCAACTGGCCGTCAGCAGAAGAAAGGTCCTTGGGCTCGGGGCACTGCGTGCACCCAGTCGCCCATTTGGATCCACTGTGTTTGCATTTAGCAGCAGGTCTGGACTCAGCCCTCTCTCCTCCTTGCCTGGGTTCTCCCTTTAGAAAGGGGTTCTCCCTCTGCATTCACCTGGCATGAGTTCCTAAGTCCTGAGATATGTTATCAGAGATGAGAACAAAAAAATGTCAGTTTGTGCCATCTGTGAGCAAGGGAGCAGACGCCCGAGCATCGCTGGGAATGCTGGTAATCTGACAGCCTTGGGCTGTGTGGCTCTTTACGTCAGATTTGCTGGCTCCCTTGAGAATACAGACATTTAAATGATGCTGTGTTATTTTTTTGGTGGGTTTTTTTTTTAATTATTATTTTATTACTGAATGGCAGTTGTCCTCTTCTGCTTATTGAGAGCTGCTGAGGCGAAGAGGTGTTCCTGCAGTATGGGCAGTGCGAAGCATTGGAGTGACATGAACTTAAGCTTTGGTGCATGTTTAAAATCAAACAGCACAAATAAGCTCTTGGAGAGCACTAAGGCTGTAGTGAGGGTGCTTTTATCTGGGATGTATCTGCTGTGAGTAATTCCACCACTCACAGGAGCGAGAATCTCTCTGTGATCACTTGTGCAGGGACTAAACAAGACAACCTAATTACTTTCAGAGAGAGCATTTTACAGCATGCACTTGGGTAGGGAGATGAGAGAAGGTTGGTTGGTGTGTTTAGGCTGCTGGTCTGGGATCCCTGATTACCTCTGCCGGCAATGCGTTCTGTGTTGGGGAGCTGCCTGCGGTGAGAAATAAAGCCCATCACAGCCATTTTAGGAAAATTGCCTGATGCCACATTCTTTCTTGACTGATGGAGAAACAACACCTCGAGGTTAAAGGGAAAGGTGGAGGCTCGTGATGCCAGGAGGGACTGCTGCTTCTCGCTCTCAGGGGCTGTAAGGGCCCTTTGCAACGACGGGTGGGAGCAGGAGCAGGCGGTGGGCAGAGCCTCGGGCTCAGCCCTCTCCAGCCGCCGTGGTGGGCTCAGCGGGGTGGCGAGGGGGAATATAAAATTTCAATTTGAATTCTATTTCTCTGGTCTGTTTGAAGATCACTGGATTCAGCTTCCACTGGATAGAAGAGCAGTATAATTGAGATGAAATGCTCCTTCTGGCTTTTTTTCTTTCTTTCTTTTTTCAATTTATTTTCCTCCCTAGCTACGTGCTGACTTCATTCGCTTCAGCAGAAATCACTTCTGTGCTGCCCTCCCCTTGTTTCTAAAGTCTGTTCTTTATTTCCTTTACCTGTATCAGCACTTTATAACGGCACAAGGGACACAAAGCAAATAGCATCTTTCAGACCCAAACAGAAGGTCTCTTGGTCGCTGATTCCTTCAGGCACATGAAAATGAGAAAACACAAACCCAAAATCAGTATCAACAGAAAATTGGTATTAACAAAACCTCCTTTAACTGTCCTGGAGAGGGGCCAAACGCCCTGATCAGAGGTTTTCCTAAAACCAGGCACAAGCATACTAGTTTTTCCAGATCAGAGGTACCCTGCTGAAGGACCTCACCCAAGGCTGGATTTTTCTTAATTTTAAGGACTTAATTTTTTTATATTTATGAGACGTGAAATAAGTCTGCAGGGCTGCAGTTTGAGACCCACGTAGGTGGCCATTTACAGCCACAGGTCCCTTGCCCAGGCGGGCTGCCGGATGCAGCGCTTTGGTTCAGAGAGCTGGCGAGGGCTGGAGCTGCAGCGCTCTGCTTAGAGCAAGAAGCCGAAGGAGCAGGATCTCGGACTTATCCTTCAGCCCACGATCCCATCCGCTTGGACTGGGACTGCTACCGCCAGCCGCAAGAACAAGGCTTTGGCTCCATAACTGAAAAATCACATTTTTAAAAAAAACCCTCCTGGGTATAATCTTGTGTTGACTGTAAAGTCTGGCTGGAAGGAGAGTGAGTGAAGTTTAGGGAAGCTTTCATCGTTGCTGTAAGACAATGAGTGGTGAGGTGTGTTAATGGCTCAGCACTCAGGCTGCATGTTCCTTGGAGATAACAGCAGACATATAGGCATTATCGGATTAATTATCAATGTAATGAGTCTGTACTATAAAAAGGACCAGGTACTATATAAGCCAGAATGACTGTGAGCACCTGCTGACAAATGGCTCTACAGAGAGAGAAGAGGATGTTACTGTCTGATCCCCCTGAATACGGAGCACACCAAGGCTGTCAAACATATCCCAGACTAATCCTGCCTCAAATCGTTGTGATGGCAAATGGGTGGGTGCTGACTGCCGAGGCACGTAGAAAGGAGAGGAGTGTTGGTGCCCAGGGATTTTTGGTGACGGTCCTTACACACTCCATCAGCTGCCTCGGTGCTGCCTTCCAATCTGAATCCAGCCTGGCAGCTCCCGGGTAGTTTCCTACCCTGCGTGTGAAGGTGAAGCCCACCGAGAGCAGCAGCTCGCTGCCGTGTGGAGGAACAGCGGTCGGTCCCTCCCCTCCGAGTTCCTGTGGCTGGCCGGGGAAGAGGTGCATGCCCACTTCTGCACATGGCACCATTTGGGGTAGTTTTGCTGGAATGGTAACTTGGGCAGCTCTTCACCAGGGAAATGGTGAATTTTCTCCAAGAAACCCCACTATATTTCCAGACAATTACCTCACAGCCACCCTCAGTTCTGTAGTGGTTGTCCAGATTTCCCTGTAGCTCCATCCCAGTGGGAAGGGAAAAGTCACACCTAAGGAGCTACCGTTCACTTGCCAGCATGCCAGGTCCCTACAGTGGGGAACGTTACCTTAGGGCAGGTTCTTGGCTGTGTTGAGGTCAGCAGCAAATCTTCCACTGACTGAAACCCCCCAGATTTCCACTTTCAGATATAGAATGACTATTTTAAGGTAATTTCAGGTGTTTCAAATGCTTTTCTCTGCATCCCGTATGATGCCAAGAACCCTCACTTTAGGTTTAGTGGTAGACAGCACCAAGGATGTATTTTTAGCCTTCTAAAACATTTTCCAAACTGGTTTTGGTAACACATTTACCACACACGATGTATATGACAAAGCAGAGTGGCTTCAGGGAGTTTTCAGCTTGTTCTTGTAATAGTCAGAATGATTTACTCCCACCTTCACCACTAACGAATACTACACTCACCCCAAATTATAATGAGACAGGCCTTTGTCTCATCCTTGTATTGCCCTTCAAAATCATCTTGCTAAACTCACTCGTAGTTCTCTATATATCCTGGAGATGCTAAGGACCAAGCCAGTTCATCTTAATGGAGGCTCTGGCCCTCTGGTTTTTAATAATTCACACCATTGATTTTTTTACCCTATCTGTATTCCTGCAATCACCTGCAGGTTTTGCAAATTACGTTGTAAACCCAAACTGTTGCTTTTCGCTGGGCTGCACTAAGATCTATTTTGCTAATACGGTCCTATCATTTCTCTCCTCAAAGGTCCCTTTATGCCAGCTATAACTCCCTTTAATAGTCTTGTCCATTTTCAGCAATTTTCTCACTCAGAAACTAAGCAAACTGAAAGGAAATTATTTAATTTAGGGAGATGTAGAATAAAGAGCAAGTATCTCTCTTGTTCATTAAAGTATTTTATTCTCTGCTCTCAGCACCTCCATTTTGTCAAAATATCCACACAAGGTACTGGAGTAAACACTTTTATCCTGCATTAATTGCACTAATGTGCAAGATTAAATCTCTGGCATTCCAGAGGGAAAGTGTATTTACAGGATCGCTGATGAGGCCCGAAGCATGACACATTTCCTCTGACCTTGGTGTGTTCGCTGCGGCCGTGGGAGTCTTGAACTGAGTTTCACCAGCTTTGTTCCCTGCAGGAGAATTCCCAGCCTGCGCAGCCTTCCCTTCCCAAGCCCCGCCACCACGGCAAACCAGGCTGCACAGACAGACCCAGCCTTGGTGCATGGTGACATAACAGTGGGGGAAAAAAGCCCATTGCTTCTTTTTGAAGAACAGCTCGGTTTTTTTAGTCTGAAAGTTCGTAAAGGTTACGTTGAAGAGCGTGTGCGGGGAGGAGGCTGTGAGGGGGAGTACAGAGTCAGAGGAGGAGCTGGAAATGGAGGATGTTTCTTTGACACTCTCCTTTTCATATCATCATTTCCCTCTTTCCAAGTACCGGAAAGTTTAGCACATCCACCCACCCCCAGCGGGGGTTTAGGAGTAAGAGAACAATTTTTTGTTGTTGTTGCCTTTGTTCCAGCTCGTTCTGCCACACGGAGACTGTATCAGCATTAATGTGCCCCAGCTGTTAATCAGAGTGATATGCAGGATATTAAAAAGTGTTCATGCTACTCTTAACCACAGGAGCCTCCGGATACCCTCACACTGCTGTCCCTCCCAGTTAGACTCACTGGCAGCTCCAGGCGTGCGGCAGCCCCAGCGCAGCCCATCGATGGAGAAGGGTGGACAGGGCACAGCCTGGGCTCTGAGCGGGGCGTGAGAGAGAATTGGAGGAGGCAGTTGTGAGGTGTGAACCCCCTAGGTCACCTCGATGGCTTGCCAAAGAGAGTGAGAAGCTTCCTGCCCTACTTTGACTGTTCCTTTGAGGCTGGACGTGACCTTGTCCGTGGAGGTTGTTTTGCAGCCCGTTGATATGTGGTGGAATCACCCCAAAAACAGTCAGTGGTGGTGGGGTTGCATATTCAGCTAAAGTGGTAATGTTCTTGATCTGAAAGGAGGGAAAAGGATCTGCCATAACTTGCCTTTAATCCTTCAAATGCTCTAAGTCACCTACAGAGGTTTGTTATAGGGGACCAAGCGCCTCCATCGTGTGTCATTGTGGAAACATCAGGAAGGCAGGAAAAGCAAACAGTAACGACGATTGGTACTTGCAGCACAGCTCCTGGACCTGTGTGCAGAGTGGGTGGGGGGTGGGAGGACCCCTGCTCACCAGGGAGAAGAGTGAAGGAGGCCTGGACATGGCTATGAACAACGCCAATGTATGGGAGAGAGGGGAGTGAATAAAAATGCACTCCCAAACCACCGTCCTAGGACTGCAATTGCAAATGCCGTGTACCCAAAACTGAACAGAAAGTCCATGGAGCAACTCCGTCCCCAGGAAGAATCAAGCTCAAGCTGACCCTTGTGGTCCTGGTTTTGGCTTTTGGTGCCTTGTCTGCATGACAAGGTGACTTACCCTTTAGAGCGAAGGAGGCAGCTGTACAATATACCTATTTATTAACCCAGCTTGCAGCAAATGCCTGCCATTTTTATACAAACACGTATATAATTTAACAAACTCCCTTTCAAAAAGGAGTGCACAGTGGGAAGCCTTCACCCCTAAAGCCCTTGGCTGATATTTATAATCCAAACTAAGGATACACAGTCGCTGTGCTTTTGTTTACAAATCAGATGTTCATGCACCTTGGAAAGGCTACTAAATGTGGCTTGGAGGATAAGGCTGTAGTAAAGTGTACCAGCCAGCAAAATATGAATTGCTGAGCATGGTGTTTAGAGATATCAAAGCAGTGAGTCTAATTGCTAGGCTAGGAGAAAAGGGAATGGCTAAAAATGTGCCGCGTGGTAACACCACTGGGAGTGTGAGATCCTCTGGTGATGCTATGCCTGGCTTTCCCTGCTTCCAGTTTGTGTCACTCCCATGACATAAGGAGACAGTCGTCACCAGTCACTGTTATGGGGAGGCACAAGCATAGGGCAGGGAGAGCCAAGGAATCCTTTCAAAAGCTTTTTTCCAAGTTTTAGACACTGCCATCACTGCAGCTGCCAGAAGGGCTCGGTGGATCCAGTTTCTCAGTCGTGTGATGTGATACCTCCTTCGCGAGATCCCGGGCATGTGCAAATAAGTGGTACAATTTTTACACTTCTCGCCTTCTTTTACGACCCTTACCAAATTACATTCATAGCTGCAGAGGTGTGTGTGTATATATATATTTGTTTCCAATAAAACTCACTAGCCGCGTGGCAAAGCCCACAGTAAAGCACTATCATACCTTGTGTTTATGCTACCCTTGCCAGGACCTTTAGGAAATATCTTAAGAAAAGCAATGAATGAGAAATCCCAAATTATGGTTTTGTCAGGCTCAAAGCGTAATACGCAGCTCGTACCGGCAGAGCGTCCAGAGCTCAGTCCTGCCGCATTTCCCATATTGTGCTTCATACCTACCTCTGGGTAACTGCGTTCGTTCCCCTGTAATACAGCTAATCCACCCCGGAGCATGTCTGCATCGTCGGGATTACATCTTTCTACCTTTTATCTTTTCTTTTGCACATTGGTGCAGACATGACTATATACTTGTAGTTTCTTCTTTTAATCCAGCTTTGACAAGACACTCATTTGCCACATTATATTTTAACACAATCTTTTCAAAGAAAACCGTCTCCACCTTGGGCTGGTTTTCTTTTCATTCTTCCCTTGCCTACACTGTGTATGTTAAACTTAGGAGTTTAGCTAAGTAAGACTTAATTTTATTTTACCTAATAGGTTTTTTTTTCCTTCTGAGGAGCTTCTAAATGATTACAGAAGTCAATTCTCTTAGTGTCTCCTAATATCCTGTTAAATGGTCCTCCACCACATTTGTGAAAGGCTTATTAGTACCCACACTTGTTTGACCTCAATATTCTTCCTATACATTCCAGAAGAAAGGAAAAAAAAGAAAATGCCTGCAGTTTTAGGCACAAAATTCATATCAGCTCTGTAATTCCAGATTCACTACTAAAGGAAATGCTTTTGGCTCCCTTTCTTTTAGGAATCAAATAGTCCTTCTTTGTAGGTATGAGCACTGAATCTAGCATATAACTTTGTACAAATCTTGTTATTTCCTGCAAGGAAAGTCAAGAAAAATCCTACTCATTTCTATTCCTGGTATAATTTAGCTCCCATTTGGCGAGAACCCATTGCTATGGTAATGGCACCAGGAGTGATGTGCTGCGGCAAGGAGCCAACACAGGGACAAAAATGTATGGTCACGGCACCAGCATAGCAGCTCCAACAAGGGATTGTGTGTCAGGAGGTTGAGGTCCCTGTCCCATTTTTCCCCTGGAGCTGCACCACAACCACACGCCCCACCAATGTGGTGGTTTCTGCATTAGAAGGTGTGAAAGGAGCCACCCCATCAGAGCAGGTCGGTTCGAGCCAACCACTGACCAAGAGCAGCCACCTTGGAAAAAGCAGTAAGAAGCAAAGTGGGCATCACATTTCCCCATCTGCAGGTAGCAATAACAAATTTGCACGGTTTGAAGAAGCTGATCTCTTCAGTCGGATGTCTCTCTGGAAACCGAGTTAGCCTAATAATTGTGATTGGTAATGACTGCTGCTCACCAGGGACAGTATTAGCGAGTTCTGCTTATAAAGGGCACATTTAAGTACAGAATGGTGCTCACTTAGCAGTGCAGAAAACTGGCCCTGCTCTTTCCATGTCTTTGTGATGTCCCTATCCTGCCGCTCCCAGAAGTTGCACCAGAAACCCAAAAAGGAAGATGTGAAAAGGCAGTGAAAAACAAGCTGCCCTGCCCTAGCAGTTAGCCAGTGAGGTATCAGGGAAGGCTTTTTGAAGGAATAAGATGTATGAAGAAATGATAGCTTAGTTGGATTCCTATTTATAATCCCCTTTTTTTCACTCATTTGTAGGCTTTTTTATTTCCCCAAGGCCTAAATACAGTGACTTTTTAAAAGCATCCTCTTCCAGGCTCAGAAAAAACCCACAGTGCATTCTTACCCCTGTGCCCTAACTGATCATGTATTTAATCTGGTGCTGAATCAGATTCCTAATCCAGATAAGGAGATGAGGCTGATGCAGCTACAGGATGGGCTGGAGGGAGCAGAGGATGGAAGGGGCAGCTGGATGGGGCGTAGTGGGATGGACTGCAGTAACCAAGGTTTCTCCTCATCCTCTGGAACTCCACCCTCATGCAGAGTTTGATAGATGGACGCCCACGTTCCCCTCCCTCAGCAGGGATCCTGTGGGTACCCACCCCCTGTGGATCATGAACAGCTCTGAGACCCTCAGAGGAGAGATGTTCTAGCTGCACAAAACAGTGTTATGACCAAGAGGTGTGGGGAGGGTTTCCCTGTTGCAGGAGGGTGGAGGAGCAGGGGTAAGCACAGACCACCACAATAGCTACCCAGGGGAGGTTACTGTAAGGCCTTATGGAGCTTTAGACCCAGAGCAAAGCCTTGTGCCACTGCCCTGCATGGTGCTTCATGGACGGCCACCCTGCCGATGGACTCAGGGCACTGCTCCGTGGTCTGGAAAGCCGAGTAGGACCAGCAGTGAGGCCCAGCAGTGAGGATACCTCCGAGGCTGGAGGGGAGATGGCTGCTTGCCTCTGCCTCTGACAGACAGAAAAAAGAGTCCAGATTCCTTTGCTTTGGCAGGGTTTGGGAAGAAAGATACTCAGGGTGGAAGATACAACACCAACCTCCCCTAAGAAGAGGTCCTCAGGAAGAGAAGTTTTATGTATTGCCCCTGTGCAGATGAGAGCATACATAAAAGAAAGCTGCAACAGTACTGCAGTGATGGTTTTAATGGAGACCCGGTAGTTACTGAGCTTTGTTAGGACATAAGGAGCACCCAGGAGTCATTGCCGCCATGGGGACCATGAATCAGGGGATCTTTGCTACTCATAGAAGTAGGAATTTGCCATTTTAGAAGGTAATGGACAATAGTTTTCTTTGAAGAAAAGCAAACTGTAGCATGGGATTTAGGGGATGAGAAAGTGAGTGCCTCTAATCAACTGGTATTCCTACCAGGCAGGGATGAACGACAGTGTATAAATGGGGAAAACTCAAATCTCTGTGGCCTGTTTGTTGCAATGCCTCTTCACCTATTGCCTTGGAAAGGGGCCGTCCATTACAGAAGCACTCTTCATTCAAAAACCCCTCTTGCTTATGGCAATTCCTCTGGGTTAGGAAGACACAGGATGATGTTCTACCGCCGCAGTTCGGTTGTTACCTGCTGTTCAGCCCTTCAGAGCCAAGCACCAGCGCTGTCCTTACAAAGAGAGGGAATGTCAAAATTAAGCACAGTGCTTGGAATACAAAATGAAAAATGTAAACCATTCCCCTGCAACTTTCAGGATGGTTAACGACGAGAGCATGGATTTATCTAATGGGCCACTTTGATCATTTACTTCACACACTGTCTCATCCTGCAAAGGGCTGGATGCATCCTGCGATCAGCGGAGGATCTTACACTCCCTGTGCGGAGCTGAGGACGCTCGACATCACACAGAAAGGGGTCCCCAGAACTAATTTGATCCTGACAAAGAATTCTTGTAGAGAAATAGCCCTATAGAGCTTTGCATGCAATAAGGTAATTAACAGATCATAGGACCACTTGGGACATTAAAGACTCAGCGTACCCAATAGACCAAAAGGGCTGTAAATTCTGCCAAGGCTAATTCAACTGTGATCCATTAAAATAAGAAGTGAGAGAACAGAAATAAATAGGTTCAGAGTTTCTCACACAGCAGCTCTGAGCTATTGCTTTTTTCTTCCATCTGAAATCTTATTAACCTGCAAGTGATTTTTTCTTTTTTCCACTCCCTCCCCCTTTTTCTTTTTTTTTGATTGCTTGGTTTGTACTACATCCAAACGACTCTGGGGTGTACGACTTCCAAGAAAGCTTTTGAAGTAGTTTTGTAAATGCAGTAGAAAATAGTTGTAAACTGTAATTGAAAAGGGTAAGAAGAAAGCACTGTCTGCCTTTTTTAAAAGCATTGTTCACTAGGAAGATCAAATGCATATACAGCTCATTTTGCATGAAGGAATTGGGGGGGTGAGGGGGGAGACATCCTCCTGGTCTTTGTCCTGCCTGCCCAGGTGAGATGCCTTGCAAGGCTCAGGTTCTTCTTACGGGTATGGAGAGGGAGAGGTATGAGCAAAACGGAGCTCTCATTGACCGCCTTGGTCTAATCAGCACAATTTGAGTTAAATAAGGGGAAAAGTATCTGGCCGAGATCTCAGCCTGCAGATGAACTGCTGCAGAATGGAAAGCAGTGGTCTGCCCCAGGCATTGGAAGGACATTGAGGTGCCCTTGAGCAGCTGGAGGGTGATGTCCTCTGCAGCATGGGCACCAGCAGCAGCACGGCAGCCTGCTGCCAGGGGCGATAGACAGCAAGGGCACTCATCTGTCCATGACATGGTTTCTGACAGCAGACATGAGAGGATGCTTGGGTCCATTTGCCACCCAGTTCCCATTAAGTATAGAATTCAACTTGCCCTTAACCGAAACAGTGCCTCCTGCCCCCATCCATCTTCTCCAGCTTCTCCCCTACCTCCCGTCGCCCAGCTCCCGTCCCCCGCTTTGGTGCTCACTGCTGTTACTATTCTTCCCTCCCCTCATCCCAACAGCAGGGCTGTAGGAAGTGCAAAATCATCCAGCGCCTTTGCTGTTTGCAGGCCACTGTTGCACAAAAGCAGCGTTTAGGTCACCAAGATGCCATGAACCGCCAGCAGCTGTTAAGAAGATATTTTGCAGTGACGTATTATAGAAATGCCAGGCTAAAAGAAGCTTTAAAATGAATGTTTTAAGGGGGTTAAAGGACATTTTCAAAGGAGATCTCCAGCAGCTACAGACCCAGGTTGTGAAGTGGCAAACCTGCTCAAGACCCAGAGTTCAGTTTTCTTTAGGTTTCATTTAACCCTTTTTAAGGACTGATGACTTTGCTTATTTTCCAGCACAAGCTCTTGCTCAGTGCCTCCACAAACACCAGGCTGGCAGTAGAGTCACAGAAAGTCACAGAAGACCTTAGAAGGAGTATGTGAAGCTGTCTTGTTATGCTACAGAAGCACTGAAAAGGTGCAGATTTTTGTTGCTAGGTACTTCATGCACACATAGTATGATAAAACAGAGCAGGGACAGAGAAAAGGCTTTTTGGCTATTCCCCATCAATAAGGCCGGGGAACTCGCATCTAAAGAGCTGTGGTGGTTTCACAGGTCAAGGCAGGAGAGAGAAGTTGTGAAAAGAGAAGAATTGAAGTCAGATCTTCTGGGTCCCTGCTCAGGGACTTCAGCGTGGCACCCTGAATACACACTTGAGATGGGTGAGGAACACACAGAGAAGTTCCCGCCTCATGGGCTCTCCCCTGTGTTTCCAAGGAAATTGAGGGGAAATGCTTTCAAACTGGTAGCTCTCCGGAGGTAAAGCAAGAGGTCATTAACCAGGACTGCACTGCAAACACCCTTTGGACTCTGGTGGCCAAGTTTGGCAAAGCTTCCTTAGACGGCAGTCACCACTATTTCCACTTGAGCGAGGAAAAAGAGTCCTTATCCCTTATCATTCACTCAGGCTGATACATTGCTATTTTTGTCACAAAAATATTTTAAGGTCCTTCCTCATAGACTTCCTCCTCGCAACTCCAGAGCTGCTGCTGCCAGAATGCCCATCAGATGTTCACTCTTTAGTCCAGAGGTGTGAGAAATATTTGCAAGGCCAAGTGGATCATGAAGAAAATTGTTTTCCTTTCCTGACATCTCTATTTTCTCGTAAGATGCTCAGGCAACTCGGTGCCTTGGCTGAGGACATCTGTTTGTATGAAACACTACAGCACACACCTGTCTCCTGGCACGCGTGGGCGCGCAGGTGTCGTGCGGCATTAGATTTGCTCAGCCACCAGAGATGCAGTTTGTCATCCCCCTGGGGACAAGCTGTAGCTTTCTTCGTATTAGAACATACTGGAGACTTGGGGCCATATTTTATACTTTTCATTTTTTTTCCGATGCTGATCAAATCTGGCTTTGCTGTTGTCGACGGAGTGGCTTTCTTCGGTAACATGTCAGCATCTGATGCCATATAACTTCCGAAAATGGGACATGGAAGAGGGGCCAGCTGGCAGGAGAACAGCCATGTTATCTTAAAAATAAAAACTAAAGTAGAAATTTTGGCTCTTTCCTTGTTACTAGATTTCCAGTGATGTTATTCTGCATCGGGCTTGCATGTTACAAGATGAAACAGGCAGTGCATTTTTAATCTGATAAATAATCTCATGGCCCAGTTTCCTTCTGTAGAATGAAAATGATTAAGACTTTTAGGATCAGTTCTAAATGAACATCTCTCTTTAGCTTTTCTAAACTTCCTATCACTAAACTGTCTGGATGCCAACATAAATAATCCTTTTCCCAGAGCATCTTCATAAGACTTCAAACATTTATGGAAATAAAGAAAATAAACTAGTTATTGTCTGAATAATCACTCGTTTATTGATGGAGACAAGTATGCTTATTTTTCTTGCTCTCTGGTGATTAGATTATGATAAACTGTGACATTTAGTGATAAACTCGGTATGGTTGGTTACATACAGCTTAAAAAAGTGGCTATCCAATTATTCTTTCATGTGCTGGCAGAATGCATTAACGACCTATTGCAAGGGTTGTGAAGCAAACAGCACCCTCTTCTCTAAGTGGCTGTGACAAATCCAAAGGTCACATATGTTCCCTGGCCCATGGATATAACTTCTGTTGTCTTTCCTTGCTTTCCCATGTTACAGCAAAACCTGAAGCCCATGTCGGGACAGTAGTGAAGATCATGCATTGACTGAGTATGTGATGAATGTAGAGAGTCATAGAACCACAGAATGGTTTGGGTTCCGCAAAGCCTATCTAGTTCCCACCTCCTGCCATGGGCAGGGATACCCCCCACCAGGCCAGGGTGCCGAAAACCCCATCCAACCTGGCCTTGGGCACTGCCAGGGATCCAGGAGCAGCCACAGCTTCTCTGGGCACCCTGTGCCAGGGCCTCACCACCCTCACAGTAAAGAGAGAGCCAGAACTAAACTGGGAGTGCAAGAGAAAGCCAGTTTTACATGGTACACTAACTGGTACACTAGACTCCATGGAGCCTGAGAACTAAACATCAACAAAAAATACAGCTTGGAAAGAGCTCACTAACAGATCTCAAAGAAAAATGTTCCATGTGGCTCCTTTCTTTAGGCAGATCTGAAGTTTCTAGTTCTTAACCCAAAACCAGGACTTTTTTTAATTATTTATTTGCAGTCATGCAGAGCTTGAGATGAGGACTGCTGGACATAGATTGTACAATGATCAAAACCAAAGTAATGCCACTGTGAGGAGTGAGTGTCTGAGCCACGCTGGGTTACCTGCATTCAAACAAACAGCAGCAAAGCAGCTGTAATCCAACCTCCTTCCTTTGGGAAAGTGCTAGCCTATGAGATACCACCAAAGATCTCCCAGATCTGCTTTCATGTCACAGATTAACTGTCCGTCTTTGCCCATATCCCTAACATTACACACCCACCCCCTTGTGCTGTGATCGGCAGATTGCCACTGCTGGCAGATGCTCAGAAGATGCTATTTCCTAGCAGCTGTGGAAGCGTTAACTCCAAAACCCCAGGAATGGAAGGGAGACACCCCTGAAAAAGACCTGTTTTGCCTAGAGAACTTCATCCTCACAGCATGAGACCTCTGAGAAAACAGACACCCAGTGACAGGCGATCCTCTAGCTTTGCAAGCCATTTGACACTTCTCTTTTCTGTTGGTGGGTCCTCGTTATTTCCCAATTGCTCTTGTTCATTGAGCAAGATCATCTGTATCATGAGAAGTCTTCTGTCATGAAACATGAACTTTAGAATGAAACAGTGTCTTGGCAGAAGCAATAAGGCGTCTGGACCAGCCAAGGAGTTAAACCATCCAAACAAGGTAAATGGGATTAGTTTCAATGAGGAAAGAAATCAGCAAGCCCCTGAGGGAACAAGGTATGGGACAGACTCAAAAGATGGCATGTAATTAAATTCTTGGCTGTGTGTGTGCAAGGTTTAGAGGAACACTTTCCTTTGTCCTCCGCTGCTCCTTCCCCCAGGCAAAGAGCCTGCGTGGGATTTTGTCTGCCCTTGGCTGGTGCTTTGAGACAGGAGAGTGAGGGCTGCTCTGGGCAGATCTAGGGCTTTTGGGGGAATAGCTCCTTATTCTCTGTATTTGTGGCTTTCCCATTTGTGTTTCAGTGTTTAGACCACGCACAATACCAGGAGGTTCAAGCAGAAACAAAAGTCCCTGCCTCTGCACCATGCTGTCCGCTCCTGGGCTTCTCGCTACGACCTCACTCCCCTTCTTCCTCCCTTCTGCAGGCAGCTCACTGCCTGCGGCACTGCAGCCTGCCGAGCTGCAGGGGTCCTTGACTAATAACTGAAGATACTCAGCTCCCTCGCTGTTTCACCACCTGTATTCCCCAGCCTTCAGCCTAGCAACTGGAGGATCATATATAACCCTCCATCTACAGGGAACTGCCGCTACTCACACCGGTGCCTCTGCTTACTTGAGGCTTGCTCATCTAAGCTCCCAAAACAAGCTCTGCTTTCTGCTGCCTGGAGTCTGCACACCCCCTTGCCATGTTCAGCTTGTCCTCAGCAGGTCACACAGCCCATGTTGCTTTTACCTGGAGTAGAAACTGCCTTCTCCTCTGGCGTGACGGGGGAGAACTGTCAACCAGCCTGGACACCTGGCCACCCTTGCGACTAAAGTTGCTGCCTTTTGAGTTTTCATGTTGGCCTGAGGAGATAAACCCCAGCACAAAGCCAACCTAGGAAGCCCAAATGTACTGAGGAGAACCAGCAGGGCAGGGAACTGCGAAAGGTCTGAAGATTTGCTTTCCTCCTGACTTCAGTAACTCTTTCTGTCATCACAGACTCGTGGTAGTAAGCATCAATAGCAGGTGCATTTGCTGTGGGTGAGGATTTGAGTCCTAAAGCTCAGCAGTTCCCTGCAGTGAAGGATTGCTGAGCAGCAAGGTGTGCGATAGAGCAGAATACACTAAAGACCATAACAAGGCAATTTGTTGTCCTAGGATAAATGTCTCCTTCCTCTCCTGCTCCCCCTGCAATCGGCAGGGGCAAAGGCAGCTCTTCTCTCCATACTCTTGAGTGTATGACCAGAAAAGCGTCTTGCTAAGGTAAGACATTGCTGCTAAGGCAATTTGGGGTCCCACCAAGAACAAGGACCTACTGTCTCTCACAGGTGATGGATGTCTGCTTCTCTGCTCCTCCCTTGCTACAGCCCTGGATATCCCATCCATGCAACTTCGCAGCACGTGCTACCCTGGAAATGCATTTGAACATAAGGCGTAAGGACTCTGTTGCTATATTTATTGTTCATGCACTTTGGGTTTGCACATATGACGTACGCTGCTGCTCTGCAGCATGGCATAAGCTCTAGCCCAGAATATAGCAGCGTATTGCAGCACATCCTCCCCTCAGATAAGATTTTTAACATCCATTTTGAGTTAGCTGAGCAAAAGCGGCACAGGCAGGAGCAGCAGAGAGGTTGCTCAGCTCTCGCTGACTCCAGCATCGGAAAGGCACCAAAGCATTCCTGCCACAGCTGCAAATCCCTGGGGTGACACATCCCCCCGTGCTGCGGGTGTGACTGCTGGGGCTGGAGCTCTGATTTCATTCACATTCATCTTGCAGAAGCAGAGCGTGAAGGAGAATTGGAAAAAATAGATCTGGTTTGTTAGTACTCCCCCAGAAACCAACCACTCCACATAATAATAATAATAGTAATAAGCATTCCAGTTGCGTATCAGGAAAACATCAAGTGGGCTGTAGAGTACAAATAATTTATTCTGCCTCACTAGAACATTAACTCAAGTTTAAGATAGGGGCATATTGCCTATAATTTTTTATTTCCAGACTGGGGGTGGGCAGGATTGGCCTTGGCTGCTCTTATTTTCCTTCAACTACATCTGAATTCTCCCTTTTCCCCTCCAAATTTAATACCCAACTTTTTTTCTCCTTGCAGCTCTGTATTTCTTCTGCATGTCTTTTTTGGTTTGTTTTCTCTTTTATTCTTTTGGACTCCTCTATGCTGTTTGCTTTCCTCTCACCTTCTTTTTCCCCTCAGTCAGAAAATCCAGCAAACCATTTAAGCTTGTTCAGAGTTAATCTTGTGATTAAGTCCTTCCCTTAAGAATAACAAATTCAAATACTCATTTCCTGAAGGAGATTCACAGTGTGAAGGAACCACAGGCTGGACCCCCTCCAGCCATTTTCCCTGGAATGCTGCTTTTCTCTCTCACTTTCTCAACTGCTTTAGTTTTAAGGCAGCTGGGGTATAAATGATCAATATCCCCATAGATGTGGCTGAGGAGTGGAGCTGTAACAGCCTCCTGCCAGGTCCAACAGCCTGGTGATGCACAGCGTGGGTAATTCGGAGTTTATAGCACACCGAGACATGCACAACAACTGAACACCATCACTTTCCAGGGATCTTTATTTGGCTGCTAGAGTATGGGAAACAGCTGATAAACAGCACTGTGCTGAGTTTCCAGGCCATTGTCCCAGAAACTATACACTAAGCTGCTGGAAACGATTTATCCCACTGGGTTTGTTAATTATAAGATGAATGGGCAACCAGAAACATATTATTAAGAAAAAAAGAGACCAATGTGAAGTGACCGTATGTTCCTGAAATTTATTCTAAATATTCTTAAACTATTCAGAGCAATACATCTTTGATTTTTTGAATGCTTTATGGATGTTTTTCCAGCGCTAGGCCCAGTTAAACACATGCCTAACATCAAACTTAAGAGGAGTTTCACTGACATCCTCTGGGTTTCTCGTGCATATGCTCCGAAGACTATTTCCTTGACCTGGCAGTGGCTGTAACGCGGGCAATTCCTTGGCAACTAAGCACCAGACATAACCAGATTATAGGATTATGTTCTCTGCTCTGTGTATGTGAAGTCTCCCCTCAAAGCCACCTGGGGCTACACAGATGTAAGGCCCAGAGACGTGCAGTTCCACGAGCTCCCACTGGAACCGGAGTACCTTTATTTCCATGGAGGGTTTTGCATTGAAAACTTCTACTGGCAATTAATGTTTTATTTTGGTGATATCCCGCAGCATGCCCCCTGGCAGTACATAAAAATGGCAGTGGAAGGGTAGGAGACATTTGCTTGGAGATGCATTTACGTTAGAGATTTTAGGAAGGAGTTAAGATGTCAAAGAGAAAATACCAATAACTACAATGGATCAGCTACTCTAAGTAATGCTCTGCAGGACTAAGACCTCAAAACGCAGCAACACCTGGCAGCCTGGGCGAAAGGCTTAGTGCATGTATTTAGCTCTTCAGAGCATGGCAGCAATCACAGGGAATACACAGACGCTTAATAATTGAGACGTTGACACTGGTATTTTCCATCTGTTCAGAGCTGTCACACAGATACTATTTGTGATCCTACCCATGGCTGAAGCAGGAGGACGTATGCGCAGGGACTCGCGGAGAAGCAGATTCTCAGTGAGCCCGTTCAGATCAGACACACATGCGTAAAAGGGGGTGCCGCTCCGCAGACACACTCACGCTGTAGCTGTTGACACCTTGCCAAAGTGACTGACAAAGGCAGTGGAAGAAACGGCAAAGCAAAGTTGACATCCAAGCTTTAGCTCACCATTGCTCATTTTCAATGTTTCTCATTCGTTTTTCACTGGCAGCATTTCACAGCGCTGCCGATGATTGCACAGGGCAGCCATGGAGGGAAACCCCCACCTTCTTGATTGAAACATCTCGTGTGTTGCACTGGGCTCAGATTCTAGTTTACAAAATTTAAAATAAAACAAAAATTTAAAAAGTCTTCTAAGAGGAGAGGAAGGTGTCTGCACCGGCCGTGCTCCAGCACGGTGAGCTCACAGCTCTCCTGGGCTGGGGACTTCCCTGTAGCGTTGGTTCTTGCGAGTGTTTTGAGCACTGCGATGTGGGATTGGTTGTCAGTGGAACAGGTCAGCAGGGCGCTGGGTAGATGCCCCTGTTTCCAAGGTGCCAATAAAACGTCTGACGAGTTTTAGGCGGTTGTGGGAACTGCAGTACGCTGAGCTTTGTTAGCTGCCTTGGGAACAGAGGCTCGCTCGCTGCACCAGGAGGAACAGCTGGTTGCAAACCCTCAGATCCGATTGTGCATTTAACCTAGGACTGCACAGAGGCAGGAACGCCTCGCGTTTGGTGGCTTGGTGTTGCTTACAGTGTGAACAGAAAAAGAGAGAGTTTTGCAAAGATCTCACAGGGGAAAAGAAGAAAAAACACCTCCTTGACTCCTTACGAGGAAAGGGAACATAAAACCCAGGCGTTAGCTCCTGTCACATCACAAAGCTCGGAATTACACAATATTTCCAGCTCTATTCCTCATCCCTCACAGTGTCTCTGTGACAACATGGCCAGGCAAATGGGTCCCTGGCCCAGGGGCCTGGGGGCAGAGGTGGGGAGGTCCTGGGGGGGACAGGGCGAGCGGCCAGGGCACACAGGCAGTGTGGAAATGTCTCCAGTGGCTTCCTCCTCGGGTCTCATGGGGAAGGCGCCTCTTCCTCGCCCCGGGCCCACGAACAGCATCGGCGGGGAGGAGGGGGAGCACCTGGCAGGGAACTCGCCTGCCACCGGGGAAGAGAAATAGCAACGTCTTAAAAGGGAATGCCATAAAGAGGGAAAATTCACAATTATAATTTGTGAAATCGATAGCAGGTAACCAGTTACCATTTAATAGCTCTACCAAGATGGGATATCTCCTATCCACGTATCTCAGAATTTATTCCATTTCTTTCATTATCCAGATTCATTTTGAATTCATTTCCAAGAGCACCTTGGCACCATGGAAGACTTTTAGTATTTTGATTTGTCGTTTCATCAAACTGCCTTGGAAATGAGCTTCAACTAAGCAGGCAGAAGACAGATTCCTTGCCACAATTTTTGTTTTTATTTAGTAGAGAACAGAAGAGAAAAAGGAGGAAGGAGGAACTGGGACACTTTGTTTGTTCCTGTGGCTTTAAGATTCTTTGGAAAATCAGTTATCAAGAGGTGGCCCTTTTTGGGAGATTCAACTGATATTATGATGTTCAATTAAGCTTACTGAAAAGAAGATTAAGAGACAATTTAATCACAGTTTGTGAGTACCTACGTAGGGAGAATATTTGATACAAGAGGGTTCTTTATTCTAACAGACAAAGGCATTAAATTGCTGGAAGTTAAATTCAGTAAAAATTAAATTAGAAATAAAGATATTAATTTTTTAATTTTTTTTAACAGCAAGGACACTTTACCATTGGAACAAGTGATCAAGAGAGTGAGGAAATCCTGGCTTTAAATCAAGATGAGATAAACTGATATGGTCTGTTCCCACAGTGGCTCAGGTTTAGGGTTAGGAAGTGTTGTCCTCAGGTGCTGTGCGTGCCCCACTGACCGCAGGTCCTTGGGGGCTGTCTCCTTGTTGCTGGGCAGAGGCCCCTGCAACAGGGTCCCTTGGAAAGATGGGAGCCTTACTTTGGGCTCAGACCACTGTGAGGTGCCTGGGGTGAACTTTGGTCATGAGGGACCGTATCTTGCCTGTGGCATGGCTGAGACTCTTGGCAGCGGTTGGCAGGCTGGGATGTTTGATGTGTATCACACAGAAATTGAATTATTCCAGGTCTGACAGAAAGATGGCACTTTCTAGCACTGTAGATTCAAGGACTATCCTGACCAAAAAAGTTGACTGCAAAGAAATTTAAAAGAGAAAAACAAAGTGCAAGGCTATTTTAGTCAAGGTCCAAAACCTAAACTGCTTCCCATCCTGAGCTATAAAAACATAAGATTCCTCTCCCAAGCAGTACAAGCCACCTCACACCACAGAACCATTGGGAGCCATAAATCTCCTAGAAGAAAATTTATTTTAATCCTAATTTTTATGTTAGCTGCAGTCCCCTGTCTTCCCATTACCGGTTTTGGCATCTAGGTGTAGTAGTGATGTAAACATCAATATTTTAACATCAAAGAAGAATACAAAATGAAATTTAATTTCAGTATCTAAAAAGAAAATACAGCAATGGCTTTCCTGTTGAATCCTCTGCAGATTTCAGACAATGGACCTTCAGCTCATAATAAGGTGCCCTTTATTTCTGGAATCTGAAGCAATCCTCTCTTAAACTGTGATTACTTTCTGATTCCGTTACCAAGTTCAGTTTTGACACAGTGGTACGATTTCCTTATCTCTCTCTTAAAAGTCACTGCATTAGACTGCATAAATGAAAACAACAACATTTTCCCTGTGTAATTTTTTCATGGGTGAGATGTTATTAAAAAAACCCAACAATCTGCGTGATACTTCATGGCCCAGCAAAATGGTGTGCAAGGGGAGATACAGCAGGACCTTGCAGGTGCCTCTAGCTGCTTGGCCACACACAGCCATAGCTTTTAACAACCAGCAGAAGCATCTGTAACTCCAACAGCAGCTACCCAGCTGAAAAGACAGCAGAGATGAAGAATATCTGTCCTAGGTGCAAACTGGTAATGGATCCCAATCCAGCTAGGAACAGCATCTCTTGCCTGGCTCCAGTACGTACCTGACCATTCACTCACCCAAAGTCAGGTGTGTACACAACTTCTTCACTGATTGTGGCGTACTGGGGATGAAAAACGTCAGCTCTGGGGGTTTTGGTCTCTGTTTGTTTGTTTAGTTCAATAGCAGGATTTATTTCAGTTTGGCTATTCCTTGAGAAACTCAGCTGTGATAACACCGTGCAATTCAGAAGTCCCCTGCTAGCTGCTGAAACCTGTACTGCTATACAGAAGGTAGAATTCACCTTTCACAGATCAAGAGGTTCCCTAATTACTCTACCTGACACAGTTCCCCACATTTATATAGGTGCTTTATTTCTATGGCATTTTTAAGCTATAAAATAAAGGTACAGACTGATTTCCCAGTTAGCACCATATAAAAATTACCCTAACACTTATAGTTTTATTTTTTAAAGGGGATTTTAAAACCTCTACTGCGTACAGTTCATTCTTTAAGAATAATCCTGCATTAAAATAGGAGTGACTCAATGTTCTCGCAGGATTTTCCCCTTTCTAGCTTTTATGGTCCTTTGCCACTGATGTTCAGACTGGCTTTAGACAAACTGAACTTTGAGGGCTCCATTTTCATTTGTGAAATGCATACTAATTTGACAGGGTATTAGATGACTTAATTAATATTTCAAAACTTTGATAGGTTGAGATGTTAGACCCTCCAGAAGAACTGGCTGGAAAAGGGCTAAAACCATAGTCCACCATCAACTATTCCTTTTTAATGGATTTCAAACCCTGATCACAGGCACGCAATGAGATTTGGCTGCCTTATTGTCTCCAATTCTGCAATCCTCTGTGGTGCTGATGACCTGCTATCATTACTCTGAGGAAAAAAGCACAACTAAAGCAACTTCAGCCTTGAATAACTGCAAGTTTAATAATACGGTTTACCAGAAGCAGCTCACTTTGCAGAGAACTGTAGCACAAGATAATTGACCTTAATACAGTTATGTGCCTTTGCCTTTGATTTGGGCCACACAACTAAATTTGTGGTCAATTACAGGGCCTGCGAGAGTGAGCATGAAGGCGTAATTAAAGGTTAGTAAGAGGTGGACACAAAAGGAATAGCTCTGAAATTCAAGTCTTCTAATTTACTCTGGTAACAGGGACATAAACAAGCTCTCCGCTCTGCAGGGTTCAAAAGGCCACCTGCGCAGGTAGCCCGGCCTTCCACTGCCAGAGATCTCCAGGGCCGCAGAGACACAACACGCCCATCTCACTAAATGGATGAAAGAAACATTTTTCATGTGACAGTTTTCTTTACATTAGAAATTACACTTTCAGATAAAGAAAACTTATTTTTGTGTTCCTAGCCACTGAATGGTCAAGATGTAGAACTCCAACCAAGCCCAAAGTGGCTCACGGCCTTTTTGATCCTTGGAAAAAAGCCCTGGTGGTAGTACATCAACGTACTCTGAATAAGAAGGATGCCTCACTCAGAGTTCAAATTATGAAGGGACATTTAGGATGTTAGAGCTGTATTTGATTTCATGTTATTCTATTCTCTCCAACGTGGTTCCAGCATGACCCTAGGTACAGCACCTCTTCTCATTACTTAAATTCCCTACTCATAACATGGGAATAATAATATTTATACATCTCCAAGGAGTGTCACAATCCTCATTGGGTAATGTACATTTGGAGATCTTCATGTAGAAGTTATTACAGTAATTACAAATTGTTGTTAGAAATCTTTAAAAAAAAAAAGTTGTTTTTCAGAATTTTGTGATCCAATATAACAATAAAATGGAACTCTGAAAGAACCCAGGGTAAGCACTGGGTGAAACACTGAATATTCCTGAAATGGTTGCAGTCCATAAGGATAAATAGAGGCATATTGAAAATTCATGAGTCCACATCTGCCTGGAATGCGCAGAAGTACTGAATTCAGGAGAGATATATATGTGTTCTGGGATGATTGCTTGTTGCAATGAGAATGCAGAGAAAGCAATATACAACCCAAATGATTAAAAGCAAGAAGCAAAAGTCCACTGTAAAAGCAACAGCCCAGAATGTGTGTCAAAAGTGAATTATGAAAATAGCCTCGTACATCTACAGCAATTTCACAGAACCATTCTGATAACAATGAATGCGACAGTGTGCAATGGGAATAACAATGCCTAGAATTCTTTCAACCAATACATTTTTTAAGGACGTCACTTTAGTTCTCTCTTTGCATCTGTAAATGGTAGCTGAATTAATGATAGATATGACTCGAGCAATAAAAGATTCTGCATTACATTCTATTATCTGCCCCCTCTTCCTGCCTGGAAATGGTATGAAGATATTCCTTACAACTGAACTGCAGATGATCTTGTACCTAGTGAACCATATTTTGTACAGAGAAACTAAAAGGCTGGGGAAGAACAAAAAGCCTCTCAGGTCACTTGGCGATTGCCTGCAAGGTTGTAGGGATCCATGTAGTTTAATATTTCGCTGTAACACAATTTCCCTGCTGGGATCTCAAAGCACTTCACAAACATTAATGCTAAGATTCGCACACGGTTATTACCTTGCATGGGTGATTTCCAGGGCTGAGTTTTGCTGCCGTTATTAAGGCAGAGGAGGGCTAGGGTGCTACTGAGGCACCACTTCATATCAGCAAGGGTAGACCTGATCAGGCCGAAGCGAGAGAGTCTAAGTGTGCAGCTGTACTAAAGGAGAGGCTGACACTGAGCAGCTTCCATGGAAAGGGAAAAAACACTGCTATGTATGAGCTGTGTCACCTTCATCAGACCGACTATTATGAAGCAGACCATGGACATGGAAAGGCAGCAGCCTCAGCATGAAAGGAGATATTTTGGGTACAGGGGATTATTATTTTCTGGATGCAGCTGGGAGGTGGGTGAAGGGCAGTGGGGGCTGCCCAGACTCCCCTAACACTTAACTGGCAGGTGGGAATGGTCACCCATCACCCCATCCACTTACTAAGCCCGCCTCGTGACAAAACACAACGCTTTGTATGAGACAGGCAGACACCCAGTGCCTCTAGCTTCTCTCAGGCAGTCCTATATTCCTGCTTCTCCCACTGGCTTTGTTACAGAAGTCCATGCATGTCAAGTGATATCACCTTGACAGCACTTTCCCACCGGACTGTTTCCTAAAGGCATTTAGAGCTTGAGACTCCAAGAGTGCCTCTGCTTACCTTGACTTTGGCAAGAGGCAAAGTCACACAGTGCCACTGCAGGTGCTTTCTCCCTTTTCTGAGGTTCTCATAAAATCATCTATCTGTTATTAAAAAAAAAAAAAATCCTAAGCAGGCAACAAAACAAGCCAAAACCCAGCTCATGTTTAGGCAGGCGACTTTGCTATAAGCATCATACCAAATGCCAACTGTAGACGTTATTTGCCTCCTACGTAGGCTTCACCCCTCCACCTGTATGTTTTGATTGCATTAGGATCCCGCACTTCAGAACAGAGCAATTTGTTGCTATTCTCTCAGCAATTCAATTTTGCCCAATGTTGTGGAGAACAGCTCGCATTTAGAGTGAGTAAGGGCATTACTTTACTTTTACCAGTATGCTTTAAACAAATATTAGACGGCAGTGGTCCCCTGGGTACCATTACAGCAAACAGCAATTTTCAAGCAAGCTCCAGAGTAGATTGCTCCTGAGATGCTTCTGTACTTGTAGGATGTGTATTCTACACTTATGGCACTTGTGAGGGTGATGGTGGTGGGGAAAATCTTACTGCCGTTATACGGGAATAGCAGTGTACCCAACTGATAAACCCTACGGTTTTTCATTTCCTTTCTGAGTGCAGAACTAGGGCTCATGCTATGGAGTCCTCTGCACAAAGAAGGGGGCATGGTGGTGGGAAGCAAGATGTTTGCTGTCACTTCTCATGACATATCTGTCCCCTGAGCCTCCGGTCCCCATGGGAAACACACAGCCTGTGGGGCAGCAGTGTCAATTCACTCCAAGCAGCATTTCCCAGCCTTCCACAGATGAAAGTGCATGCGCAGGCAGGAAAGCTTACATGTGATGGTACTGATCAAAAGCAAGAAGGGGTTCGGCTGCACTCTTCCATCCTGTACCTAGTAGCTCTTTGCACCATTTGCCTCCCCTTCCCCCAGATTGCCTTGTCTCTGTTTCATTCCTCACCTGCCTTTTCCGCTCATCTGCCCTGCTTTGTCTCTTGCCATGGACATCGTGATGATTTCCATCCAGCTCATCCCTTTCCACACACCTCTCCCTCGTCGCGGCCCCAGGCCATTTGCCTCCATTAGGTCCTGCTAGGGTCTGTCTGCCCTGTTCAACAGGGTCGTGCTGGGACAGGCTCCCTGGAGCAGCTGTAACAGCGAGGCACTTCTTCCTGCTCAAAACTCAATACACGCAAGGAAAATAGAGTGATTACAGATCTGTTTCCCCCATAAGTGATGGGTAGGTATTTATTAGACTTCAAAACCTGTAGCTCACCTCTCCTATGTCAAAGGTCACCCCAGCAGAGCTCAACGGCAAGTGGGTTAGCAAATGACTCTGTAAGGAGACCTGTGCACAGGTTAAACCTGCTCCTTTTTAGTAAGCTTCTAAGCTGTGCAAAAAACTGATGTGTGCCTGTCTTCATGGCTTTCCAGTCATGACAAGGAGAGAACTCCAAGCATTTCTGATTTTTCTTTCCAGAATGGAGCTCACAGAGTGACCAGATGTTCCCCCACTCATTAGCTAGCAAGGTTTGGTAATGCTAGGCTGGAGCTTGGAGATGGGTGCTCTGCACACAGAGCTTTCCTCATGCTCCACGGTCCTTTCCCCCACCTCTGGGATGCACTGTCAGGTAGCAATGATTTTGCTTAGAAGTTTGGTCTGTAGGAGTACTGGTGTGCTGGGAATGATGAATGCACGCCTGTGCGTATAGTGAGGGAAACACGTATTTGGTAAGGTCTGCATACTGCCTAGTGTTGGATCAGGCCAGCTAACAAAAATAGAGTTCCTGTCTCAGATGTACTTCATTGGTATTCGAGAAGCAGCTGGACTAGAGACTGCACAAAATTATTTCCAAACAAGAATTACAATTGGAAAGGCAAAAAGAGAGAGATGGAGGGAATTTTGGGGGCATTTGTCAGCTGAGAGCCTCAAGGTTGTATTCAAGCTGCCTTGCTGATGGCAGAATAAACACAAGAAAACCTGAAACAAATGGTGCTTGTGGATCAAAACAACTAGATTCTGCCACAGATACTTAGCTTTAAAAGGCTTTTCATTGTGGAAAGAGGGAGTGAACCCAGTCTGAATCCACGATGAATGGAAAAACAAGACTCTCTTCTGCTAAACACAGGCTGGCAAGGGAGTGCTGGTCAGGGTAAACCCTGCACGTCCTTCTAAAGCCAGATTTATGCAACAAAGCAGCAATGCCTTAAGTGTTGAGGCACCATTCCCCTTCATATCTGCTATTCAGCTGATAGACATGATGCTTAATTCTGCCAAATTTGTCAGTCTTGACCTGCGAGTCTGATCTTCGGGAATTTCTATTCATTGCTGAATAAATAATGCATGGGCAGTCATGCATTTTTCATGCTAAGACTTTTAAAGGCCACTGTAGTGATGCATGTAAATTCAAGCTCCCCCCCCAACCCCTGCACATTCAACTGCTAAATAATTATTAACATCTGACTCGCAGCGTGGTGAGCGGCTGCACCACCCAGAGAATCCACTGTTGCTTTGACACTGCTGCCTCCTCTCCACCCCCGATAAAGTCGAGCAGAGATAATGCCAGGCAATAGCGGAGCAATCTGTCTCTTCCTCCCCCTCTCTCCCTTCCCTCCATATTTTTTTTTCCTTTCTTTTTTACAAGGCTCAACAAAAACACATGTGTATGAAGTGGAGCAGAACAAAGGGACCGGCTTGCGGATTTGATATTCTTCTGGAAGCACACTAATCCCTTCCAGAAAAGCAAAGCTGGTGCCTTTATGTGTAGCTGTTGGCTAATCTGTGTGTCAGAGAACTGAGCGGACGATGGGGCTCGGGGCAGCTTTATCAGGCGAGTGACTTGAAGGGCTGCGACCGAAGGAGGGAAAAGCAATGCTGCTAAACAAGGGCTTAAAAAACAAAGCCGGAGAGCAAATCTGGCATGATGGAGGTCAGGAGTGGGAATGTTAAGCCCTCCAGGTTAACTCCCTGCGCATTAGCGTTGGTTGTGGGTGAGATCAGGACAAGAGCAGAGTCCTCCGTGGGGCTCGGGGATGCTGTAGATGAGGCAGCATTGAAGCACAGTGCAGCTCTTCAGCGAGTCAGTGTGATCAGGAAACCAGTGGGGTTTCTCCCAGCTCCAGGTGACACTGCTGACATAGAAAGGATCAGGAAAATCCCCCCTGTGCCTTCCAGTCTGCTGGATGAGATTCATCAGGCAGCTCTGGTCCCCTTCTCGGGAGGGGAATGAGGCAGAGAGCCTCCAACCCGTCATCAACTTAACCAGACTGCACACCAGCCTAGCAGAGACTTGCTAGACAGACTGCGGAAGCAATAAACCGGGAAAAGGCAAACTACTGAACTGCATTTCAGTCACCATCCCCTGGGAATGAAACTGCAGTTTTACTTAAGACTTCAGGATCTGCTGCAGAGGAATGGAATGGCCGGTATGTACAAGGGACGTGCAGAAGGCATCAATTTGGGCATCAGTGTGTTGATGTTAGCATAAAAAGGTAAAACACCTGTATTTTGAGCAACTTTCAGACCCATTGGCAAGCCCAAAGTGCTCATACAGTTGCTGCAATTTCATCTGCACTTGGATAATTTCCCCAATAAAAGCTTAAAGGTGGTGATTTACGCATGTGCTTTCCTGATTTGTTTACAGACTAACATTTTGGGCTACTAACTCCCCAGTCTGACAAAGAACACGATCATGTTTCCGACCAAAGCTGTATTTCCATACACAGTCAGTGAGATTACTCGTAGGCTTAAATTAAAGTGCATGCTTAAATGCTTTGCTGCCCTGGGACCTAGTTTTATCATTATATGCTTAACTTGGTGACATTTCAGACCTAAAATCTGATGTTAAATCAGGGTGAAACAGACTGCAGAGTTGTCTGCTTCAGTGCTTTTTGGGCTCTTCTTATGAAATACGTGAAGTCATTCCACAGGTCAGGGGAGGTGAGTTTGCTTTTTCAGAAAGAATCAGGGCTGCTCTCAAGAGAAGGGTACAGGACTGGCCATTTGCACGGAGAACTGCATCATTTTTATTCAACAGGAGCAGAGAGGAGGAGTTGGGGAGGAAGGGGAGAAAAGAGATGTGAAGATGAGTGCTGAGGTCTCTGTGGGAATGGAAGGACAACATGTCACTCAGTGGTATCCCCTATCCTGCCTTGGGGAATGACATGTGGCTGTGACAGTCTGGCCTTCTGTATTAGTAGTAGAGTGAAGAAAATGAATTTTTCCTGATGTAATTTTATGCTTACCGTTAAAATAGCAGCCTGCATTGAAAGATTTTGGCTAAAACCACTCACAAAACACATGCACACACATATAAGCCTTTTACAAATTCTCCCGTCTGGGCTGAAAAGCATTTTGAAATACGGATGAGAGCTGACTGCAAACATGTCTAGAGAACTCAGAAAGAAACCTATCCAAGACGAATTATGGAAATGAAATGCCCATCTTTACAGATCAATGCAAGGGAGTCCCTGCTGAGGAGTCTATAGATCATTTAAAAGACCTCTCATCCTGTTCAGTAGGATTCAGCTCCAAAGTACACTAGCTGATGTGGGGCATTATTAATAGTCGTGGCATTAGGGAATCAGTCACCTGTTGTCCATGAACTTCTCTTGTCCCTTTTATTTGAGACTTTCACTTATGATCTGGTAATAGATTTGCATTTAGATGAGGGTAAAACTGGTCACAGTAAGGATGGAAAGGGAAGAAAGCCTCTTATGATCCTGACAGTGAAATCTTGCCCTCAGCAGGCTATTTTAATTGACAACAAGAATGGTAAATTGCCCAATCTGTCTGGAAAAGGGATCCCTTTTCTTGGTTTGAAATCCTGTGCCATGTCATGGTTTGTCCCACTCCCATGCTCCTGCTCTGTCCACATCCCTCCCTCCCTCCCTCCCTCGTGCAGCAGATTTTGGTTGCTGTTTGTGCTAGGTTGTGCCTTGCAGTTGCAAGGGATGAGCTGTTCCAGCATGCCTCTTAACTCCAGCCGCTGCCCTCCTGCATGCAGAATGGTGCCCTGGGACCAAGGTGCCTCATTTGAACAGGGGCATCCCTTTGCTAACGTGCCATACCTCCTTTCCAGCCAAGTCCTTTCCTGCTGCCTCGGAGCCAGCCTGTGTGCTCCCTGTAAGGGGGAGCTCAGGCTCGTTCCAGGAAACCCACACGTTGCCTGCTTCTGCATTCAGCACAGTTGTCAATCTTGGTAATGAAGAGGCTGAGGACTGGGGTGGAAAAGCTGTTAAATAAATCATAACCATGCTTTGCATTTTTATAGGTGTTTTTCATGTCTAGCTCGCAGAATGCCTCATGGAGGGAGGTAAATATCATTGTTCTTCCTTCACAAAAGGCAAAAATGAAACCTGGTGAGATCAAAGAGCTGACTCAAAGTCAACCACCAGCCAGTGTCAGAGGAAAGGCTCCAGCCTTCATCTGTTGCCCAGGCTGAGGTGGTGGGCAATGCTACCTCTGTTGCAGGCTTGAAGAGCTGATCATTCGAAAGAAGGGCAGGGTGTGATTTAAGGGACACTGAATAGTTGCCATGCTGTCAGTTTGAAAGGGCAGCCCTGTCAGGATGCGATGCAGGGACTTGACGAAGCACTGCTGAAGCTTCCAGCAGAAGCCCCACAGGTTGCGAGGATGCAGGCTGAGACCATAAATTGCAGAAGATTCCCTCTAGTCATCGTGCGGATCTCTGCTCTGTGTGCATGAGGGATGTGATTGGAGACAAACCGTCCTGGTACCACAGAACATATAGGGACCATTGTAAGATGCTCTGATGACACAGGCATTTTTCTTTAGGTGTAACTCTCTCCTCCCCAGCCCTAACACCTTTCAGCTCTTGCTTTCCACCCCACTCATACAAGTGGTACATCAACACCCTGACATCCCTACAGATAAGCTGCGAGTCCCTCTGTCCCACAGCACAACTGGCAGCAGCATGGAAGTATAAATGCAACCACAACCCTGGGTCCAGCCTGCTTTTTGGGCATGGAGGAAGAACCCTACCCTGTCCTGTTATTGCCCCACCCTGAGGAAAATCAGTCCTCCTGTGCTTTTTGTCTGGACCAGCCTCAAATAGCTGCGCCCCGTTGCTAGGCTACCCGGCTGCCTTCTGCACATCCCCATAGCTGCTGGAAACCTCGCATCAAATTGCAGCTCACATCTTGGGCTATTTTTATCTGTTTGGGGAGATGGGGGATGAGTGGACGGCAGGGTGGAAGGAAGATGTTCTTATTCAAGTGCTAGGATCCTCTGGTCATTGGGTTATTTGGTATGTGTCTGAAAAAGCTTGTGAATATGAATGTGTTTCTGCTTCCTTAAATAGGTAGAAGATATGTGGGATCATAATGAAATATCTGGCTGACTAATGAATATCAAGTGACACCTTTTGTGCTATTTTGAATCCTTGATAATCTGTCTTGTGTTCTGCAACAGCCAGAAAAGAGTTGGAAACAGCTTCGCAAATTGCACTGATGCACCAGAAAACCTGTGAAGGGCTGGCAAGTGTGGAATAAAAAGCTCTTGGCATTTACACAGCCGCAAGATCCTTACATGTTGCTTGAATTCGAATGATCTCATCATGAAGAAGGCAAGGAGATGGGGTAGAAAAGTTAAAAATGGTTGCAGAAAAATTATTCCCATCCCCCCCCCGAGAACCAGGACTGAACTCCCTTGTCTTAAGCCACCCACGTTACCCAACCCTGAGCAGCGCTGGGTGGTTCCTGGGCTGCTGCACGCAGCAGTCTGTGGGGTCTACCCCCTGTGGTGGAGGACCCAGCAGACGTAATGGGAAATCCATGAGCATGCTGGATCTTAGGCACCACCTCACATGTTCGAAGGACCTTGTCTGTACTGCAGCTAATGCGCAGCACTGCGTAGTCATCTCCGCTTTTTTTTTTCACGGGTGGGGAAACTGAGGAAACTTTTCTTCCCATAAAATGTACTGCAGCCATATGAGGTAAGAGACCCACTGCAGCTCAGATCACACTCACTGCTGTGTGCTGGCTTACGGGAAGGCTTTTTGATTCTGCTTTCAGGTATTTGGAAAGAAAAGAAAGAAAAAGGCTTAAAAAGTGGCATTTTTAATCCTCTCTCTTCTCTGTATTTTCATTAACTGAGGTTCTCAGTTTGAAGGTGGATGCAAAACACCAGACAACCTCACCATGACTGCAGGTGAGCTGCCTACCTGGGACCAGAGCCTCCCAGGGTAAGAGGGACACCGGGGGACTCAGAAATCGCTGCTGGGAGATAGCCATCTCCTGGGTGGCAAAATGATGCCCACAGTTACTGCAGCTGTGAGGTGGTAGTGAAAGGGGGAAAAGAGGGGAAAAAACTCTGCTAAGATCCATTTAAACCTCACTTCCTAAGAAACCATTCCCAGTACTGTCATGAGACTTTTTTGCTTTCAGTCAAAGACAGATTCCCCCTTAAATCACGGCTGCCAATTATATATGAAATAAATGCGAGCTGTAAAACTCAGCCCAAATCAGGTTTCCTGCCCTCATTCCCTCTGTTCTCCTGAGCATCAAACAGCCGCCCGGGGCCGAGACCCGGCACCTCCCCACGGCGCCGGCAGGAGACGTATTGTTGGCAGTTGCAATCACGGGCTCAATCAGCAACAAGGAGATTATTTCTATTTTCTCAGCAGCTGTTTGAAAGGAAATAATCCTGGAAGAGCCTAATGAATTAGCGTTACGAGAGTTATCTGAACTAATGAGGAGGAGTGGAAATGAGCTGAGGAAAAGGGGCTGCTTTTCAAAGAAACGCGGTGCCTTTATTGGCTCTCTTCTGCTTTGGATGTTCAAAGACCTTTTATTTTTTTTTTCTACAGCAATTTATTTCCTGAGTGATTGAAGAACAAAAACAATTACAAACTGTACCAATTTCTTTTTCCTCTTAGCTTTCTCATTTTCACTTAGCGAGATGCTCAAACCGACGATGTTCCCATCCTCCCTTTCCCTTCCCCCTTCTCCAATACCAGAACAATTAGAGACCAGCTAGAAACAAAACCAATCCAGAGTAACAGAAGTGTTCTGAGCTACGCAGGGTTAGGTATTGTGCCACGGTATGCTCGTGAAATTAAAATAAAAAAGGAAATTGAAAGAAAAAAAAGAAAAAAACATCTTTCTAGTGCTTCCGAGATCAAAGGAGCAACCCTTGAAATTTGATGGTTGGGAACTTCTGAGAAAGGAGGTTATTAAACCAGTCCTGACTTCTGTGTCTGTTTTATCAGCAGGGAGACAGTGACATTGTTTGAACTAGATACTGACTTTTTCCCCACAGAAGTTGTGTGATGATTTCTGAGCGTGTTCCCCAAGGCTAAGGGTTTGCTACGAGGGTTCAGGAAAGGGGCTATGCTCACACTTAAACACGTGCCTTCACAGATGCAGTTAAGGACTTGGGTGCTTCCTGCGTTGCCCGTGTCCACTGGCCTTTGCACGAGTAGACAGATAGAGCTGTGGATCTCACACAGGAGTTTGTGGCCAGCTCCACACAATTATCACTCCTTTTTTTTGGATCATTTGGAAGAAGCTGGTGCTCACAGATGAATGCAGAAGATGCTTTCTCATTACCCAGCCGTGCTGTCCTGCACGGTTGGTTGCAGCACCAGCACCAAAGTCCAAAGAGGTGTGTGCATGTGCAAAGCTGCTACTTCATTTACTCCAGGCTGATGGTTGCTGGCACTCTGCCTGGCACACCCGATTTGTCTTCATCGCTCCTTCACCTTCTCCAGGGCTCACAACACAGACTTCGCTTCCCTGGAAAATACGGCCCTTCCTCCTTCTTGGGTGTGTCTCTCTTCAACACACAAATTATTTCCTAGCAAGATGTCTGCTGTTTGCTTCTTTGCATATTAACACTGAGAAAGCAGAGGAGGATTGAGCCATTAAGACGTGAAGGGAAAGATTTGAGTAAATGCAGCCCTGGATCTGAACCACCTCTCTGAGCAGTTGGGACTGACGCTGTGGACACGGGTTGTCTTCTGGCACCAACTGTGAAAGCTGGAAAGGAAAGTGTCCCCACCATCTGCCACCTGGTCCTCACTGCCCTTCAGCTGCCTGCTGTGGTCCTCCTTAATGACATTCAATCAAAACAAATTAAGCTAGCGGTGATCTACTATTTGAAGTAGCTCGGCTCTCTTCACGGAACTAAGCCAAAGAGCAACCAGACGAGCACTTTGCAGGCAGAGGTGAGAGGTTGGTTGTGATCTGCTAGTGCGATAGCATTTCTGGCGTAGTAGCAGCCAGATGGTTATGGACCCATCGCTAACGTGTCAATCCTCCCCGGACGTCCCAGTATTTGCGCTACATTCATTTACTTGTTCTTTTCCCATTGTTACTTTAGACACCCTACACACAGCTTCTGCCCCACATGCTCTTCATTTCACTCATGGGTGCCTCTCTGCACGTGCAGGCTGAATTTTCCCTGTTTCAGCTGCTCCGGCTCATGCCCACGCTCCGGCCCAGGAGTCTCACACGCGTGTTACCGCACCGTGCCGAGGTCAGCGGGAGCACACGAGCAAATGCACTTGCAGGATTTGAGACCGCAGTTAGTTTTGTTCCACATACAGAAAAAACCAAAAGGACCACGTGACCCAGAAGCACCCCCACCCCTGGTGCTTCTGTAATTTGGGGAGGGAATCGCAAAGGGAACGGGGTCAGTGGAACAATGAAAAAGCTTTCTCGTTGCTCATAAAGCAGCATGCCCTGGTTTGCCTGCGTGTTATGTCCTGGGATGCCAGAGTCTCCCTGGTATCCTGCCCTTTTGCCCACAAGACCTGGAAGGCATCCAGAGTTGGTTCAGTGATAATTTTTCTGGCATGGCAGAGACTGGCAGGTGGTGCAGAACTAATATGTTCACCACTATCCACTTAACTCCATCGCAGAGATGTGTGCTGGGATGGGGAGAGGCATGACCTGAACGCAGCGTGCTCCAAGTGCACAGAGCTGGTGGATGATCCAATGGGGGTCATGGCCAAGCAGTGTAAATTAGAGCATCCCCAGGCAGCTGCAAAGCGTGCAAGAGCTTTGTGGGGGTCCGACTTTTCTCTACAGTGCAAGAATCCCTAAACTGTATCCCCTCTGCCTGATGTAAGGATTAATAAAGTCTTTATCTCTTGTCTAGGTAAATGTAAATTCTAGGAAGGAAAAATAGCAGCAACTATACATATGGAAAAGGATTTGGCAAGGACTCCGTTGAATACTTGTTCTTCGCTTCTGCTTTACTGACGAAAGAAAGTCTCATACTTCAGAAATGTAAAAATAATGCACAAAAAGCAGAAAGTAGCTTAAATAGTTCGAAATAGGAATGAAACTGACTGATGGGGGTTCACTGCTTAAAATGAAACACGTGAAGAAAACATGAAGCAAAAGAAAAGGAGAAAAGTTGAAATGGAAATTCAAAGTTTAAGATTCTTCCCTCATTTACAAACCTATGGTGGGGAATTTGTTTAGAAATAGATTAATTTTATGTTCTCTGTCTCTCTAAAATTATAGTCTTAAAATTACATGAAATATTCATGGAGGATGGGGAGGGAACTAACATCACCTTTGCTTTGCTGTTCAAATGAAACAAACTGCAGTGAAAAAGACAGTGAGTGACTGAAGAGCTTTTCATTCCAGGAGAGCATGAAAAAAAGAAAATTTTGCTTTCCTATATTCAACGATTACAGTGATAATGGCTACAGAAGAACCTAGACAGAGAAATTTCTAGCCTCTCTAAAATTCTCTGCAGCTTGCAATTACACATAGTCAAATTTATCACGGATGCCAGATGGCACCGCTAGCATATTGGCAGGGATTTTTGAAATAAAAGAGGAAAAATAGCTGGCCTGTTCTGTGCCTAGCTTGCCTTCCTTTCTCTCTCCCACCCCCAATAACCTTTTCCTACTTTCTTTCTGGAAGTAAATTTTCCCCCTTTTCTGTAAACCGGCAAATTGGGAAAAGAAACAGTTCAACTTATCTGGGGTTGGGCCTTCAGCTAAGAACCCGTAGGTTCAATGAATTGTAAGTGGGTGAAATCACTTTGTTCAAAGGCTTTTCTTGCAATTAGCTCTATTGTTTCCACTGAGATGAAGACGAGAAATGGGACTAGAGGGTGATGCTACAAGAAAAGACCCTTACACTGCAATCAGAGAGTAGCCTGGTGGCTGGACAGACCGACAGAGAGGCAGGCATGCAGACACTGATGTGAAAAAAAATAAATCAGTGCAGCAAAGGTATTTCTCTGTGGCGACAACTATGTTCGCAAAAAACCCCAAATCAAAAGACCATTTTGATTCCGTGCACCCCCAAATGTCTGATCCAGGTTTTTGCAAGGTCTTAGAATCACATTTCTAAGTGCTCAGCAACCAGCTGCTTCTCTTGTGTCACTTGTGGCCAGATTTTCAAGCCATCTCAATACCCTCCAGGAGCACTGTGACATGCAATCTGCTCCCTGTCTCAAAGGAGACAAAATTCCTTTGAAAATCTGGCCCAGATGGTCAATGCCAATCAATTTTGGAAAAGCTTGTAATGCCCAGCAAGTACCGAGATATGCATCTCAGAACGATGAACAAAATGATGGCTCCGGGAGGGACCTGGACCTTATTATCTTTAATAGGGTGAGGAATTCATGCCAAATCTTGCTATAGTTCTTTATATTGATAGAAACTTAGACCCTCCAAGGTGTTCATTTGAATTACTCCTTTTGGTTTCTTTGAGAGTTAATTGCCTAACTGCATCTGGAGATACAGACCCTCGTTTACCTATTTATCTGTGTGTCTATCCTTCCATCCATCTGCTTTGCTTTACTTGATTATTCACGTCCCATCATTTGATAGTTGTTTTCACAGCTCATGGCTGTGTTGTCAGGTGTAGCATTTCCGTATCAATTTTTCTGAGCAGTGTAGGTAATTCTCGCTATCAGGATATTATAGGTTAAAAGATTTTGTCTTCCTGTGTGCGGACACCCTCTATACATGTTCAAATGAACATCTAGAGGTAAAAAGGCAGAAAGTCAACGATGCAATTACTCTAACTCTCTTTAATCTCAGCCCTTGTGTACAGCACTGTTCAAACAAAAACCACTAACCCCGCAGATACAGACTTGTCGCACCGCTTCAGTTTTTTGATTTACATTCCCTGCCCTGCGTGGGTGGGTGCGGATGTATGAGGAGTAGGAAAGAGATTGCACAGGCAAGAAGTGGTTGCTGCTGCTTTCAGCAGCCTGTCTGAAATGTCTACAAGAGCACTCGTTCTTCAGCAAGCCCTGGGAGATGTGTTCTCTTTTGGCCAAGTCTCATCTCACTGATTCACACCACTCATGGGTATCTGGAAGGTGCGTTTACATCGGTCCTGCCCCTCTTGCATTCCCCAAGCCTTTTGCCCCTCAGAGGTCCATGTGCAGGTTTCAGCTCTTAAAAACATAACAGAACCATTGACATGCCTGAGAGAGGTTATCCCTCTATAGAGTTAGGATAATGTTGGTGGTACCCCCCCCCCCCCNGAGGCTAAATTAGAGACTGCTAACACCCAGCCTGGCCTTTCCTTATGCACTAATTTGCAGAAGATCAGTATTTGCTCACTGCCGTGACTATGTGTGTCTGTATGTATGCACCAACCCTCCACACACTGAGAGATCTTTGGTGGTTATGAAATAGTCTCCAGAGCGCCATTTGATGACAAGTAAAACTAAAGGAACAATTACCAAAACCAGAAAACCCAAGACTGAAAAGAAATATTTGGAAGTAGAATGAATCAGTCATGGCTGTAACATCATTATGTATGCAGGCTTCTTGGGACATAAGTATAATCCAATTGGGATGGTGTGTCCTTCCTACAGTTAAAACAAGAGAAAAATAACACCTCCTATCAAAAGCCTACCTGCCCATTTCTCTATCACTCATGCAATCATGCTGCATTTCAGTCTCAAATTCACTCTGCAAATCCAGGTGTGATTACCTGGATTGTTTCTTCTAGGGCCAGGTCCTGATGGCTCTATTCAGCTCCAACAATAGCCTCTATAGCACCCACCAGCAAGGTCCTTGGAGACCAAGAACTGGAATTAAGCAAACAAATGTTTGTGTGCAAAGCTCTTGTTTTGTCCTATTATATCGTGGCTGGTGCAGCTCACGTTGGGCCAACAGGGCAGTTTGGGACAAGGTGGTAGAGGTTTTCTTTTAACTGTATGAGTGCCTATAAAGGGAACTTTAGTGAAGTCTTTTTCTCCCCCTAGGTGGAAAGACCAGATTCTGGCCTTTGCTTCATAGTTGTGGAAGGTCTACCTCAGGGTCACAAGAAGTGCCATTTATGTGACGTTCTCTTAATACCTCCTCTGTTGTCCTGTGCTCCTTGTCATGAAGCTCCTGCTGACTGGCAGTAACCCATTCCCTGGCACGGTACCAAGGACACCTTTACTGTCTTCTAGAAAACTCTGCTCCATGGAAAGAAAAATGTGAAGACTGAAGCACAACGGAAGGCATCTCCATATAGACCTTCCTGCAACAGCTTTTGGGGGGAAGTTTCCACCAATGGCTTTGTCCCTCTCACTATCCAAAAGGACACTACCAGAACTGGCTATAACAGATCTCTCCTGAGCTTTCAAGAGGCTGGTGTGTCCCGGTTCATTCAAATTTCTAGATTATTTCCCTAGGAACCATGGACTTTAAAACCTGCCCCTTAGGAGGGACAAAGCCACTGTATACAGAGAGATAGAAAGCATATGAAAACCGGAGTTATGAAGGTTCTTCTGTCCACTTCCTGAGCCAGTGTGCTAAAGCCTTGGTACAGCTGAGAGCCAGCTGATCAGCATTGGTGTAACAATCTCTTAACCTCCTTTTCTTTTAAATATAGCAGGAGGTGGCTATGGCTGCCTCTGCCTGCAATGGCTTTTTGGGATTCAGAAGAGGCGTCTGGTCCTTTTTTGGCATCTAACTTTCCATATTTGCAGGTTTTCACAAAGAGCTTGAATAGAGAGACTAGTGAACAGGCAGAATTTTCTAATCTGTGTGAGCATCCTCCAGGAGCAGCAAATGGAAGCTGAAATAACAGATCTGAGTGTTCAAGGTCTCCATGGGAAGCAACGACTGTTGACACTTGCCAAGGGGGCAAGCGAGTCTGCTACTTCTCAGAATTATTTAAAGCCAGCTTCAGAGAAATCCCTTCAACAAATGAAATGCTTATTTTGCTCTCTTGCTCAACCTTTGGTGTTAAACTTGTCACTTCTAGCGCACCTTGCACCACGTGCACCATGCCTGCGAAACAACGGATGCACGCTGCACTTTGCCATTACACTCAGGGAATGGGACAAGATAACGGCAGATGGGTCTGCTTTGAAACTGCAAATTTCCTTGCCTTTTCTTCTTTGGCTTTGGTTTGAATCAAAGCATTACTGAGCAGTGGGGAGGCCCTCCTCCCCTCCCTGTGTATGAGCTTGTTGTTATTTAATAGTGAAACACACTATTTATTAACCCCTGCCACAGTAAATGTGTTGGAAATGAGGAGTTTCCATGTGTGTGGGGAACCCTTTGAGAAAAGGAAAGAAGGAGAGGGAAAAATTAACAATGCCAGAAATAACTGACTTGGCATTCTAGAGAAGAAAGGCAGAGGTTTATGCCTGGAAAATAGCTTGTCATTTGTCTTTAATAAGGAACAATTGCAAACAGATTTCCTACAGATACTGGTCACATACTGAACTGATTAAAAATCATGTGCTTATTGATTGGTATATTCTCTCCCCTGGCTGCCACGCTTCGTTCCCTCTCAGGAGGTTTGGCCATGGCTTCCCCATGCTCCCAGTGCATTACCAAGGGCAACGCTTCATGCCAGCACACAGCCACAGACAGAGACTGGGGATACCTGCCAGGCTGCACTGCTGTCTCAGGATGGTTGCTCCAGGGGCTGAGGAAGATGAGGGGACCATGGTTCCCAGCTTTCTGGTGGCCTAGCTGGAGGGATGGAGATGAAGCACACTTGAACCCTCCACACTCAGTTGCCTTCGCTGTTCAAATGGCCTTGATAGATTTTTCCCTTGTATTAAGTTTGTGAGAGCTTTTAAGCTGAAAGAAATATGTGCTTCTGATCCTGCTTTTTTTTTTTTTTTTTCTTTTTAAGAAAATACTAATATGGTTAACTCTGGGTTAACAGGGCTGAAATACATCCCAGCCTTGAAGGGGATGAGTTAGAGCTGAACACAGCACTGAGAAGTCCCAAAAGAGGGGCTACAGCCCCCCCTACCAACCAGCTAAATCTGCGCCTGTCTTAAAACATGAACAGATGTACAAACAAAGCTGTAAATTAAACCACAGTGTCCTAGACCATGTTTTAACATTCACGCTCTGCTCTCTCTCGCTGCCTGCAGAAACGAGTGCTGCGTACCAGGGGTGAGTGGTCCCCGACATCTGGTCCTTTCCTTCCACCCTTTTGTGTTTTCATTGTCCTACAACTGGACAGGAGAGCAAGAAGCACTTGTCCAGGCTCCATCTGTTGGGGGACAGTGACCTTTCAGGGTTGAGGGACAGGAAAACCAAAGTGGGTGTTGTGTGTCAGGATGGGCCCCGGGCTCACAGGGTACAGAGCTGCAGTCCCTGGCTGGTGGTGGAGCAATGCTGAATCTCTGGCCCTACAGAAAGCCCAAGGTGACCACACTCCTGATGTCACTGCCACAGCTCTTACCTAATGTGAGACTGGGTGAATCCAAGACATGCCATGGTTGATGCCTGAAACACGATTCCATGCCAAAATTTCAATTAGTCATTTCACTCTGAGGCAAAGGGTCTCACCAGAATTTGGCACCAATTTCTAAAGTACCTGAAAAAGGCCTGACTGATTCCTAAAAAAACCACCCAAGCAACCTCCTGAAACCTGGACCCTGCCAGCTAACCTGCAATCACTAGTCACTGCCAAAATCCATGTTCTCAATTCAGTCCGGGGTATTTTAATGGGAGAAAAAACGGTCAAAACCAGCAGCTCCGCAAACGGTATTCTGAACCGCAATGACAATAGACTGCGCTGCTTTAGAGACACAGCGTATGAGGAAAGGGTTAATTCTGTTTTCATGCTTTTTTAAAATAATTATTTGTTGTCACCGTGAAGAGTGACTGATAATAATAATTACAGCTCAAGTATACCGTTCGGTTGTTTTCCGTCAAAGGGGCTAAGTGCAAATCAGCTAGTCCAGGTTTTTTGAGAGCGCTCATAATTAGGTTCCTACCATCATATTCCCTCTTTTCTTACAGAAAGGGAGAAAACTGCCTTCTGAAGTATCAGAGAGTTTTACCTAATAATAGAAGCGTGCTCTTGAGTGATGTTTGAAATTCATGGGGGAGGGGAGAGAATGAAGCAAACAAGGGCAAGATTTATCCCGAAGCATCTATGCATTGGCATTTCTTTCTATATTTTTTCCTAGTTGCCTTGTAATGTTTTAGAGAGTTATAAAATGGTGCTTAGTTTAATAGCATTCAGAGCTCAGCTAATCTCTTCCCTGATCATGTCACCTTCTCATTCAGTGACTCCATTTCTCATCTGGGAAGTGGGGATGACACACCTCTTCCCTCAGTCTTCACCTGCCTGGTTTATTTAGCCTACAGAGACTCTGAAAAATATAGTACTTGTCACCATTATAGTGCACAAAGAGACTGTTCTTGACTGGATCTCAAATATATAATTACAGCAAAAAGCAAGTATGGAGATGTTGATTAAGGATGCTGAACCCTACAAACACAAGGAGTAGAGAAAGGGTGTAAGCAGATGTCCATGGACAAGGAGGAAGAGAAGACGTTTTGGTTGAGAGCTACATGGTGACATAGTGGCAGGGTGGGAGAAAATGCCATGTTGTAACTCAGGTTTAATGGAAAAACCCTATGAAATAATTTCTCCACTGAAATTTTAAAAACTTGTTTGTAAAAGAAAATGCCAAGGCATGTGAAATTACCTGCTTTGCGTCTTTTTGTTCACCTGAAGTCTCAGCCCATTTCCAACGAAATGTGTTCAAACTGGGTCAGCAATGTGGGTATCAGACCCTTGAAGAAGGTGTAGAAATCCTACCAGCCTCTCCCCAGAAAGCTGGTGCAAGAGTGGGTGGTTTTATGGTAACCCACATGAATTCGAGACTGGTCTTGAGAAGAGAATTCTGCAAAATGCCTGGTGGACTTGTAGACAATAGGGGAGTGTTTGCAAGGACAATGGAAAGCACTTTCCCTAATGGGAAACATCCTCGTTATTCATGCCATATCCTTGCACTCTGTGGTTCTTCGGGTGGTGAAATGTAGGGTGGATCCAAGACTCGGAGTGCAGCTGGTCCAAGTTATCTAATTGCTGCTAATGTTTTTCTTGTTGGTGGGCACAGGAAACTCATGTAATGAAAAGCAACAGTAAAATAGCACTGGGAGTCTGTCTTATGGCACCAAGAGAATAGAGACGCTAGTCTTCCTACATTAAGGATGCCAGCCACTCCAGCTCCCCAGCCAGCTCGCTTTGAACATTTTGTACAGTATCTGCAACAATACTAACGAATGCAATTAAGATGAATCATGTAACAAGGATGAATCAAGGGTACAAAGGGGATCTGGCTGCTCAGTAAAAATCTAAAACTAAACCCACCCGCTGTATCCCTTTCAGGGCTGGAACGGTTTGACCAGAATACGTTGTAAGACAGTATTTTTCTGTTCTTTGGCCCAACACATAGCTATGACCATGGAAGCCTTTCTTATTTTTAATAATAGAGCCACGGACAAGTTGTTTTAGAAGAGCTCATCAAGTAGTAACACACTCTGAACATCCTAATTGTATGACAACCATTTTTCACCAGCAACTTCTGTTCAAGGGAAATGGCAACGAGTATCCTTGTCACTAAACAAGGGGACGTTCTCAGTTTAGTATGTTAGATTTTGGCTGGACAAGTAAGGCACTTTTAATGTTTATTCCCTTCTGGAAGATTTGTGTGAGAACCCAAAGCCCACCTTCAGGCTTGCATCCAAAGCCTGTTTGCAGCTATCAGGGTGCATTAACACTACTAAGGGAAGTGTGAATTCAAGTCCACTTTGCAGACCAGGCTCTAGTGATCATGATAAACCACCATGTCTATGCTAAGAGGCCTATATAGTTGGAATTTTGGAGCTCTACAGACAGGAATGTGCCACAGTGCCCAGTGAAATTATGCTTTAGCATGACATCCAGCACTTATTCATTTGGCAGGTGATCAGGACAGACCACTTGTCTGAGCATATATCCTGTAACTACCTTGGAACCACATTTATGCAACACAATTGAAAGACCGGGCTGACAGACAGAAATATGGAGAGACAATGTGCACGGCCCCACTGCTTTGTCTCCTCTTTCCCTGGTAACAAATACACCTACCAAGGGCTTCCACTGTTGAGTGCCTTTCTGCAGACTCTCAAGAAAGGAAAAAAGGGTGCAGGAATTTATAGTTGTGACAAAAACTAGAAGCCAGACATTCTGTTCAAAGCTACCTGGATTTTGTTGCGGCCATGAGAAAAGATAAATCATCTGGAAGGACAGCTAGGAGACACATCAAAAAGAAAATGCTAATGCCTGTCCCCAGAACTCATCTCTCTACTGGTGGGCAAATTCTGAGCAAAGAATTGGTTTACCTCCATCACTTTGCATTCTTCACATACAGTTGAATAAATACTGTTGTTCCCTTTTTGGAATATGCATTAGTTGATTTTTAAGTATCAGGCCAGTAGCCCCCAAGGGTGTGCTGGAAAGAACCAACCAACCAATTTCCTAGCAAATAATTTATTCCACAAATATTTCTTCCCTTCCCAGCTCCTGAATTGGTTCTGGATGGTTCACAAAATTCTCTGATTTATTTGTTATTCAGAATTGCTTATAAATTTCTTACATGAATAATGAAATTGGGCTGGAGATTGTTCACTAACAGCCTTTGTGAATAGTTGTAATTCACTATACAAAATCCATGTTGTGATTTGATATGTTAGCTGTGTTTTGTGATACCGTCTCCGACTGGATGAATTATAAAGCTCACCAGGGAGTGTGGAATGAATTGTGATTGTAAAAGTCTTGATTGGCCATTTCAAGGCAAAGTGGGGAAAATAATCTAAGCATGGATGTTTGTTAGTGGCAGGTATGTTTCTCCATCCGCTTACGCTGACATAATTGGGAGATTGCTTCACTGGTGTCAGCAGAAATGCTGACTGTAAAACTGAGGTGAAAAAGGCATTACAGTAAGTATTTCTGAAATAACACAGTCTCTGGGGGCTTCCTAGCTGGCATCTGGTCGCAAATAAAAATGACATAAGAAGCAGAACACTCTTTTAATCATTGTTTCATATTATTTATATGGGATTTTTCCCAGTGAATCTGGTGTACTTGTGTATTCGTGAGTCAACAGAGAGGGTTCATAAAGGCTTCTCTAGCTGCGACTCGCTTTACAGTGGTATAGGCTGTAACAGACCGTTTTGTTCCAATTGCAGCGATAACTCCAGGTGAACAGGAAGAACAAATATTGGATTAAACCATGCCCTCCCTGCCCCAAAATCCTTCCTCAACTCCGCAGCCTGGGCTTCTTTGCCTGTGTCCCTTCCCCTCCGCTATTAGCCAGCTCCACGCTTCCCTCCCAGGCACCCTCCGCCACGGCTGTGGGGCTGCCGCTGCAGCCCCGGGACCGGCAACCAGAAACGACAGGGACCAGCATCTCTCCTCCGCCGCACGCAGGGCTGCGTGCACCTCCCCGCACCGTGGCACCAGAAGGTCACGGGCAAAAGCTGGTGCTCGCTGTGTTAAGGGTAACGCTTTTAACCTCCTTCATGGGGCCAAAGCCAAACTCCTCAAACCGAGTGCGACAGCTCTGCAGCCCCCCTCCCATTGCTTAAAGGTAACGATAACACCACTCGGAGGAGGCGGCGGTGGGACAATGTAGCCAGCAACCTGTTTTACCCAGCAGAGACTGTGCATCGCCTCCTCCTCTTTGTGTGTGCATGTGACTGATTTTTTTCTAAAACAATTTGATTCAATTGACTTTTTGAATTGCATTTTATTTTATTTGCCACAAGGGTATACGGCAGCCCAAGGTGAGAGGAGGAGAAAGCACAGCCACCCTTTTTAATTCCAACAAACTCAATTCCCTCGTCAGGAACATGGAACGCCGAGGCTGTCAGCAGCAGCACACGGATACACAAACAGCTAAGGCGCCATTATAACTTCCCAAACGTTGCGTGTTCCTCCCACAGCATTTACATCACCAGGCACCTCCGCTGCGATCACACCAAGAGGTCTCCCATTCCCAGCTCTCTTTCCCATTTCCAGACGTTGGGAAAGGGCACGGCGCTGAGCCCTGTGTGTACATGCAAACAGGCTCATCGGAATGCGCTGCAGCAGCCGTGTTCGCTCCTCCAGCGCATCTCCAGTCTGCATGTCTATGATCCCTCCCTCTCGGATGTACAAAAGCATTTGCTGGTTTTGTGGTTGGTTTGTTGTGGGGTTTGTTGTTTTTTTGTGGATTTTTTGGGGTTTTTGGTGTTTTTTTTGTTGGTTTTTTTTTTTGTCTAAAACAATGATGTGAATTTTAAAAAACACCTTTACAAATGAGGAAAAAATCCAAGCAGATCTTTCCTAAAAAATGAGGTGGGGGAGGCAGATGCTGCTCTTAATTTGACAAATCTGTTTTGATTTGGGGTGGGATTTTATTTTTTTTTTTGTTTCGTTTCCCTCCCTTGGTAATGAAATTCCTAAAGATAAGATGGGTTGTTGTTGCCATAGAAACTTAGCACTGGCAGTAGCTAAGGCTACAGATTTATTCATGCAGCTTGTTAGTCAAACTTGATGCAATAACAGAGAATTAATATTTTGGTCTCATCAAGATCTTGCAGCTTTTGCCTTTCTGCAGAACCAGTGAGCAGAAGGAAATGCTAAACTCTGCGCTGCTGGTCCTCTCTGGGCATTGCACCAAGGGCAGCTCTGCTCGATGCACGGGGGGGCTGAACCCCCTTGCTGCTGGCTGCAGCAGGGGTGCCATCACTGCCAGACACGGCAGGAGCAGGCCTGAATGGTGACTGCAGGAAATCTGCCCTGTTTTTCTTTCCAAAGCCTCTAGGAAGAGTTTGCCAGAGAACTGGTTCTTTCACTCAGAGGCACCTTAACAAACCAAGGGTCTTAGCCCTCTGGTAACACATACAATATATTTTGTGTCCTTGCTCTGTTGGATAAATAAGCATTTATCCTCCTGGTGACAGCCAGAGAAACTGAGGTCTGGAGAACAGATGAGTGTGCTGTGCACACGGCAACTCCAAATCCATCCCAGCAGAACACAATTGGGGTGGAATTTAAAATTGTTCCTTAACTCTGAGTCCCTGTGCATGTTACTCCTCTCTACAATTGTCCTCCTCGAGCTTTACTTACTGTTGATGGGAATCAGCTCTGATCACAGGACATGAAAATTGTGGCTCTATTCATTTTCCCCCAAATATCGTTCATCTTTACTTTTACACAGCCTTTCCAAACAAAGACGTGACACCACAGATAGGATTACAACTATGGAAGGGGAAATGGGCAGTAGTAGCGGAGTCCTACAGGGTTAGAAAGAGGAAATATTTTGATCATTGTCTGCTGTTACAGCTTAGGCTGCTTATGATTCTTGGACACAATGTTCAAGAGACACCATGAGTCTCCAAACACTTCTTTTCTGCCTCCTGGACACGAATGAACCAGCTAGCATAAATCTGTGACCGGGACGGCTCAACTATGTGTCAGAAGTTCTACACCACTACAAGGCAACACAGAGATTGCTTGGCCAAAGCACAGAAGAGTTGAGCCTTTGGAGGACGAAGACTCTTCTACTGATAGCATCCCACAGACTGCATGAAAGAGATGTGTTTCAAAATGTTCTACCTGTTTCAAGCTTAATGATGTAAAATTCAATTTCTATTTGATGAAACAGGAACTTTTTTTTTATCCCCCCCCCACTTTGTTGCTGTTTCCAAAACAACACACCACGCAGCTAAACGACACACAGTCACACAAACCAAGGGCAGGGGGGAGGGATGGCAGCAAAGCATTACAGCAGTCTGTCAAGCACGCTGATTCAGCTGATGGTTTTCACCAGAAATAAAAAATAACCAAAGTCACTACTCCTGTCCCAAGTCCATCCAGACGCACATTTACTGCAGATATCTCTACAGTTGAGTGAGTACTGGAGGAAACTAAAAGTGGTAAGGGTCATGCCAAGGACATGGAGAAAAGGCACCCCCCTAGTGTTCCCAGCTACACTCTATATATGCCTGCGTTTGCTTACACAGGCACCAATTCATTGTACCTACATTAATTATTTTGCCCTGTCAAAGTCTGCCATAGTACGAGGAGGGAACAGAACATACTAAAGGGACAAGCCAAACTGGTTTTGAATCATGAAAGTTATAGAACATTAATGCTTAGTTGGGATTTTGTGGAGAATTCTGCTGATATAACTGGACCTGTATTTTAATAAAAAATACACATATTTCTGTTACAGAATTAACAGTTTAAGCCCCTCACCAGCCTCTCGTTATCATGCTTCTCAAGGAAGCCAATTTTTTTCTCTCTGAGATGAGTGGATGCTTTGATTTAAATGTGCAGGGTGAACTGAGAGGTTATTTGTTCTTACGGAGAACTAAAAGCAAATGGGTGCAAGGTGTCCCCAAATTCAGGGATTGTCAGTGCCATTCTGAGAGGGGCTCAGCACCACCCAGCCCTCTCCCAGAAACACTTCAGTATGGAACAGATATACCTACTTCATAGCAGTTAAGTTAGTGAATTCAAACCTGAAGCCAATGAACCTCTGAAAGGAAAATCTTTTATTTATAATTGTTTGGCCCCCAGATTAATCAGGATACTTCAGGACTAGGCATACTGGGCAAGATTTTCTGCTTCTCTATTTCACTGAAGTTCCTAGAGGTGCAAATCTGTGCAGCATCTGCCCTATAATCATTAGCAAAATAAATTAGAATGCTTGAAGGAGCAGCCTGATTAGGAAGTGAAGTGATCACTAGCAACTATTGTCAATGTTGTGTGCTTTGTTCCACTTACAAGGCTAATTACTGTAACAAAGTGGATCATTTAAATGGAAATTCTGGATGACTCTCAATGCAAATGTTCGTGATTTTTTTCCTGGATGCATCACAACCGGATACAGGAAACAAAGGACAATGGAAATAATCAAAACACAACTACATTGAACAAACTATTCAATAGACTTTTGTTAGAGCTCACAAAAAAATGTGTATTTGTCCTCATTCTTTACGAGTTCTTTGTTTGACATCCCCTATCAGACTCTACCATCTCTACATCTCTCTGCAAAACAGCATTGTCCACCCGATGAGCCTATTATACTGTCTGACTTCAGCCCAAGGAACGCAGTCCACCTCTCAGGGGAATCACTGGCTGACCTCCTGTTAATCTCAGTGTCATGGGTTTGAGCAGAAGTTCATCACACAGTCACGTTCTCAACTCGTAGCACATGTTCACCCTTACTCAGCAATGCTTTTCAGCCCTGAAGTTGGACTTAAGGAAAAGCTGTGAGTTAAATGCATGATCAAGTGCTTGGCACATTGATCCTAAAGCCCATATTGTCTGGACTAACCACCTGACGGTTGGACAATGTCCTTCTCCCGTTTGCATCGACTGAGCTAGTTGCTCAGTGGTGTGACAGCTGGGTATGTGGAGAGTCTGCAGGATTCAGCCAAATGTTGCCTTGTTTTCTTGATTCATAGATGGTTTTTGAGGGAGGAAAGAATTCTAAGAGGATTAAGGAAAAGTACAGTTTTCAAGAAGACATTCTGAGCATATGTTAATCTTCTTGACTGGTCTTCAATATACTGTGGTCCTCACCCATTCACCAAACCCAAGGCTGTTTGTAACAGTGCTTAGAGAAAACTCTTTCATTTGAATATATAGCTCCTAGCCTACTGATTCATTTCTCAAGGAGAAGCAAGAGAGAAAAAATGTCTGTACATTTAGACAATGTAAGAGAAAGTTGTGAAAGAATTCCCTGCCAAGGCAACACCAGATTCTGACATTCCCATTTTCCTCCACTGTATTTACTCCTGATTTGAGATGTAATGTTTACTCATGGGAAAAGCACCTTGGAAAAACTGCAGAAGTATTACTCTGCATAGGAAATTTTGGCAAGCTCAGACTGACAGCTGTTTATTCTTTCAGTGAATACCACATGTCTGGGGAGAGTACTGAGCTGTAAGGAGCACAGCAAAGCAACCACCTAGGACCATTCTCTTCTAAGTGGGGTTCAAAGCACGCAGACCAGACATGCGTCCACATTCCCACAGTTAATTTCTTGGGATTTTAAAATAACGTGGTAGGTTTCCTTTCATAACCCTTTTGAACTGATAAATTATTTATTTTTTATTTTTTTTGTGAGAACCAAGGGTAGGGAAGAGGCTTGCAGTTAGTCTCCCCGCTGCCTGTCCCTGACAGCAGCTTTTCTTTGTGCAGATACATCCATTGCCATTGCTGTCAGAGCTGGGAAAGTAGCATCCAAGAGGCCTGATCCGAAACAAAGAGCTGCAAAAATACTTATGTATTTCTTGTAGAGGGTGCACACAGATATCCCAACTCTATTGCTTTAGATGGCCCACTATTGCTTTTAGAAGTAATCTGCACATGCACACAAGGTTCAATCCATCCTCAGTACATCTGATGTGCTGCAAATGCTCAGATCACTTGTGTCTGCACAGCAAGTCTGCTTGAAACCTATTGACCTTACCCTTTTATAGGATGTGCCAACTTGGTTTGTCCGTGGATAATCGATAGAACGGGGCGGGGGGGGGGCGGGGAAAGCTGACTCGGACTATTTCATCCCAGGCAGTTTTGTCTTTAAAAAGGGGGGAAAAAAAAAACAGAGGAGAACACACTAAATTTTGTCTTAAATGTATGATGTCAAACACTTTTCAGGTCACCAGTGTAGTGGTGTCAATGGTATTTTACTGGTCTGTGTATTATGTCAAGCCAGTAAATGAGGAGCAGTTATTGTGATCACTGTCACTACGTGCTGAAAAACCAGTGTGAGTGGGATGAGAGACAGGCTGGCTGTGCTAGCAGGGAAGAAAACAAATGTTTGTAATAAAGGGCAACTTCGACTGATGTGGCTTTCAGTGATGGTTCAAAATGAATGTAGCTTATACACCATGGGCAGAAGTGTGTAGCAAACAAAACAAGGGCGTGAAAGACAATCACTAAAATGCGTGATTGGCTTTTCATAGTTTTTTGACGTCTGTGTAAATCCACTGACTTGAATAGAGTTACCTAAGGCAACTAAGGATGGAAGGAGAAAATACTCTCTATGATTTGAGAACCAGGAAATGAAAATTGTTAGAATAAAGAGCAAAACAGATTAATCCAAGAGAAGTCAAACTCCTTGTCTTTCCTATGCTCAGTATGGCCCTGGTTTCAGTTGTGTCTCCTTTACACATCCCGGACTCATTGATAGCATGTCCTTTCACTGGGGTGAATTCATTTCTGATTTTGCCAAATGAGTGGCTTCTAAAGAGACCAAGGGCAAAGAAAGGTAGGGAGTGTTAAAGCTAGGAAAAAAAGATTAATATGCCTTTGTCCTAAGCCAAATATTTGCCATTCTCAATAAAATATTCACAGGCCTGCCACCTGTGTGAAGAAGGTAAACAATTTGTCCTGGGTAAAACTGCAGTAGTCACAGGGACACTGAGTGACAGGAAAATGCTTTTTTTCTTTTTTTCATTTGTGGGAAAATCTTGAGCTGGGGTTCTGTCCTCCTGGGCTCAGCCTAATAGAACCAAGGGAGACAAGCTCTAGCCCAAATCAATCGATAAATAAATGGAGTTTGTACCTAATAACATTTGGCCTAATTTTGGTCCAAAAGGTTTTACAATATTCTGAGCTCTTGACTTCCATTGAAACTAGTTATACAATTAGAGTATTCCCAAAAGTTTCACCAGCAGGGCAGAGGCGCTGCTTTCAGTTTTGACATGACTGCACCTCTGTGAGGTTGGTAAGGTTGCACGGCTGCATGCCTGTGGCAGTTTTGGACACAGAAGTACATTCGTCACGAGCCTAGTTGGTAAATCTAGCAGCCCAGCCAAGCAAATACAGACCAAGGACTGCCTTTGTGAATGCATGGGGGAAAGAGGGATAATTAAGCCCATGGACGGTAATTGGACACCCCGCAATGTTCAGCAGCTGCTGTCTAGGCATTTTCCAGTTGACAAACCACTTGACTACAGTCCTATCACAACAAATGCTTCCCTCTAGAGAAAGCCTCAGCCTAGTGAAGGTTAAAGCCAGCTTTGGCGCACGCTCAAGTTCATGGCTGCTTAGACCTGATTTTTGGTCAAGTATCTCTATTTAGAGTGATTTTAGTGGCTGGGGTTTTGCCAAACCTTTTGTCAGATTCATCTACTTGCATTTCTTCAAGTAGAATATCACAGCAAGCGGTGCAATGCCTGAGTCATCTTTATTCTGGTTTTGGATGGTCTCTTTTCCTTGTTCATCGTTTCAGCCATCATTTACAGCTATGTACAGTGATCCTACAAAGGTGATGCAGAGACTTCCCTCATATCTTCTGGACCTCAAAATTGCTAGGTACAAGACACCTAAGGCCTACACACTGCATGGAGAGGTAGTACATATATCCTGATGCTTTTTTTTTTTTTAAAAGAGAGCAAGAGTTCATGTGATTAGCTGCTACTCTTTGGCCATATCTTTCATAGTTCACTAGACTTCACAGTAGGAAACTCAGAAGACTAAAATTACACAAAGCTCAGTGCAGCCTCCTCCCAGACTATCCCCAAGCAAGCACGCTCCTGGATCCCACCAGCGAGCGGAAAAAAAATCACTGCCACACACAAATACAACATTTCACTGCCAGTTCCTTGAACATTGCAGTGGATAACTCAAAGTCACCATGACCTCAGGCAGATCCCTCTGGGATATATGCCCGTATTGTTGCTGAAGGTAATTAGCTTATGCATTTTAGCAGCGATCCAGACAGTATTTCCTGCTCCTGGTGCTGACTTGGTAGCTCAGGGAAGCTTGTTTTGTCACAGACTGTTCTGCCATGACCTGCAAGGATGCTTGTTACAGGGAAACGAAAAGGTCACAAATACTCCCCTTACATCACCAGGGAGACGTGATTATTTAACAGAGCAAAGCGGGGTGAGCTGCACTGCACACTTGAGAACATTATCAGCAGGGCTGAGGAAGCAAATGGGTGCACAGGTGAGCCCTGGGGTGGGAACCTGCCATCTTCTGGCTTAATCTTTAAAATTCACATCCCTTTTAGTCAACATGCAGCAGATGAGGGCTCAGCCATTTCAGAAAACTAATTATTCTAGAATGCACCTCTCTAATCATTTGACAAAAAGCCTGTGATGCATGTTGAGGATAATTATCACTTGCTCTGTGTCCTTAAATGTCTCTCACAAATGTCAGCCCTGTCAGATGAAGAGGCGTTGAGAATCCCTTTTTCAAAATGCACTGAGAAAGCAGCAGCCATTTCCAGGTCTGTTAGAATAGTGCATATTAATGCATTTCATTTGTGCAGGGGTATTTTTAGGTTTCAGAATTATGTAAATTGTTCTCCAAATTACACACAGCACTGAGATAGCAGCTAGTAGCAGTTGCAGCTGTCAGTGTCATATGGTGTTGAGCACCCAGCAAGTTGCAGGAGAGGGCGTGGAAAGGGTTCTGGACATCACTGCAGCCCCAAATATCTGCTAATGGATAGAGAAATCACATACAGTGCTGATGGATCTGATATAAGAAGGGACACAGCACTAAAAATGGGCCTCTCCACCAATGTTTTTCCATGGGACTTCTCCCTGGTGGTCTTATTACACTTGCTGCTTCTCTGTGACTCAGGGTGTACTGGATGCCATTACCAATACAAAACTAGAATGGACAATTTTATTATCAGTGTCAATAGTGCCATTAAAATACTTCCAGGCATCAATCCTCCACTCCTAATGGAAAGCAACACAAAATAAATTAGCTGACCACTTAAGCAGCTGGTAGAGAGGCAGAAGGAGAACTGGACAGAATGGCAGATTTATTTCCTCTGTTTGTTTTTAGGAGGCAAATTTTTGGAGGGTATAGACCTGTCTGTCCTACAGACAGTGCACTGAGACCCGAAGCACTAAGAGTATTGTTGCAGAATTTTCATGAGAAATTTGTCAGAAACGTCTTTTTCATGGGACTGGGGGGGACTTCATTCTTGAGGAAGTTGCCTGGCGTTTGCCTGCGAAGGCAATATCCTCATACACAGCCATTAATGAGGCTCTGCCTTGCTCCATTACCTGGAACTGGAAACTGAGGCATGGGGTGATGGTTCCTCTCTATTGGCATGCCCAAATTCACCCAAGAAGCCTGTGGCTGAACTGGAAACCCAGGCTTCCTGAGTGTCAGTCTTGTATTTAAGAGTTGATGATGAAGGGGGAAGTTGCAATTAACCACACTTCCCTGGCTTGTGAAAACAGAGTTGCTATTTTACTCTGGTAGTAATCACTCTCTTTTCTACCTACAAAACCTTCTATACAGCTGACCTCTATTGAAGAAAACCACAACAAAAGAAAAAACAGATGCAAGTCCCTGACAGAAGATTAGCATTAGTGGTGGATCCTGGTGGAGGTTTTTAACTCCACAAAGCTCAGATTTATGGGGTTTTGAATGTTGCTTGCTTTTTTTTTAAGAAAAATGAGTTTTTTTATTAAAACAGCTTGACTGTGCAGTAGGTTCATGTAAATCCTTTCACTTTGAGAGACCTGAGGTCAAAGCCTCACTTTTGTAAGCCACTGGCATGCTCTTCAGGCTTAGCCTTGCTCTTCTCCTTGAATACCAGCCTAATAGTCACTAGACTTCACACGACCTTGTGAGCTCAGGACCGCATTAAGCAGGCAGTGAGTTCTGGCTAGGGCTGAGCCACATTCATTGTGCAGAGAAACAGGAGCTGGAGCACCAAAAGTCAGGAGAAACACAGGAGAGCACAGGAATGACACCCCATGAGCTTGGCAGGACTGCTAATGTTGTGGCCGAAAAGCTTTGGGGAGGGATGCACATCCCTTACTCATGGGTTTATCTGATCACGGCCATTGTACAGGGCTTGTTCACATTATTATCCAGTTCTTAGTCATGAGCAATGAAAATGAGTTACCATCTTTTTTTTTTTCCTCTTTACAAAAAGAAAACCAGAAAATCCAGCAGCCAAACCCAGACAATAGAAGAGAAATGGATGTAAATCAACAGGAAATATTTTAAGGCTGCAGAGAGAGTGCTATAACCGGGTAAATATGGGCTAGAGGGTCCGCGGCAGCAGATGTTAGGGATGAATGGGATAGAAATACAATGGTTCAGGAGGGATAGGCAGGTTGTCACAATAAGTCTTGCGAACCATTTACTAAATTCTGTTTACAGTGTAAACATTTTGTTCAAGGACTGCTAAAAAGATTTAAGAGAACTGTGTAAAAATGTTCTCTGCTCTATAAAATGCTACTGCTTTGCCTTTCTTGTCTGGATAGCAGAATAAATGAGAGCTACAAAAATACTGTTGCAACTAACACCACACATCATTTTTCAATTGTTGAAACAACCGATCTGTATATTTCTCTTCTTTGTGATGGGAAGAAATTAGAGGGAGGAGGAGACATAACACTTCAGAAGGTCCTGAAGTGCTCTGACAAAGGGTGGCACTTGGGATCTGCTTGCCTAGTTCGGTGGTTTAATTGTATGAAGATGCCTAAGTGCATCATGTGGTTGCAAAGCTCATTAGCAAAATTAATTCACTGTGCTCTATTCATTTTTTACAATCCTGACATACAGCCATGGAGCATTTTGCATCTGGAGCTATTTGAAACCAAAGTCGCTCTTGAAATATTTTTGCTAGTTGATTTTAGTAGAATATAAATCGGATGTTTATGGAAACCACAGATTTTTTCAGTATGGGATTCTCCCACATAACACCCTTCATACTGAACAGACAAATGAGGAATGAGGACCACAGGGGCAAAGCAGAAGTCTTATTAGCTATAAGCTTTAGTTCAAAGAAATAAATGACTTTGCTATGATAACTGATTTGCACAGAGACATTAGATCATCCAGTGGTTAGGAGGTGAACTGAGGTGTGAAGCCCTGGCTCCCCATATTCATGTGTTTTGTAACCATATGCAAGTCACACAGATGCTTATGCCTGCTGAAACGGAAGACATTGTCCCTAGCTGGAAGGAGGTTGCCTGAAAATCACAGATGGATCCAGCCTTTCTTTTCCCAACTCCAGAACACGTGCCTGAGACAGCAAAACCATGTGGCTATCATATCCTGTGGGACTCAAAAGAAATATTCACCTAATCAACACGTGCAAACAATAAGAAACTCCTCTGCAAAGAGCTGGGGATAACTACAAAGTTTTTTTATTGGTATGAGAGACTATAAGAATAAGGGTGCAGATTAATAAAACATCCCTTGCCATGCTAAGCAGAAATCCAGTCACAGCAATTCAGAAGACTCCTTACCTCAATGTGACACTTTTTTTTGTATGCAATCTAAGATTTGGGTCAAAGGTTTCACTGCCAGGGGTAACTTTTTCAATTGGAAGCTCAAATTCATCCAATCGAGTCTGCAATAAAAGCAGGCACTGAGCACTCATGTACCATGCTGCATAGACATATTGCTTCAGGATGGACTATTCTAAACTGTTAACTGATTGAGATCGCACCCTGTGAAATTCAAAGGGCATTTACTCCAAAGCCATTAATGTGTTCTTATGCAAGACACTCCTCCTGCACTTAATTAGCTATTTGTGTGGGCATTTGTTTATCTACAGTCATGAAGCCATGGCCAGAGCCTCAGATGACATAAATGAACCCAACTCACTCTTCACCAGTGGAAGACCAAGCCCAGAAGTTGAACACGCAGACAGCACACACCCAACTCGTGGGTGGTTCCCAGCCCTTTGCTGTCATTTTCCTGCTTCATACCATTTTGTGATCTAATTGCTTTTTCAAGCACTTGTGTTTTAGGGATATTTCTTTTTTCCTTCTAACAACCCAGACTGCTCCAGGAAGAGTCAGTTGTCATGACTCCCTGCTTTTAGGGCTGCTGCTGCCACCATTTCTTGACAATAAGAGGAACAGAGGACCAAAGGAGACAGGGAAAAAAAACCCCACACAACCAAACCCTAATTATAGTCCAGACTGCCTTTTCTCTCTCTAAGGTGGAATGGAATGTAAATTATCATTCCTGGATACAAAATCAAATAGAATTACTTATCTCTTGAAATCCCTGCTGATCTGGCCACTGCACAGTTAAGCAACATGCTGCCTCATTATGCCAATGACACACTACTGCAGGAGAAGAAACTCCCAGGCAGCACAATAAACCAGCAAAAATACAGGAGATGGCTTGCAATTTTCCTCCCCTATTTTCCCAGGTAGATTTCCATATTTCTCTTTCAAATTAAAACATGCCTATGGCACCTTTCCCGAATCCCAAACAAGCTTTTTCTAGGGAGAAAAATGAGCAAATGACCCCTGGAATAGCAGACAATTGAGAAGGCAGAACATGGTCAGACTGCAGTAGGGAAAGCCTGCATCAGGATTACCAGTTCCTTGATTAAAGTATCTTCTAGAGAGATCTGGAGCCTTCAAGTACTCTTACTGTTTTCTAAACACCAAAATATCTTATTTTCATAGTCATAGAATGGTTTGGGTTGGGAGGGACCACAAGGATCATCTAGTTCCAACCCCCTCCACCATGGGCAGGGACACCCTACGCTACACCAGATTGCCCAAAGCCCCATCCAGCCTGGCCTTGAACACTACCAGGGATGGGGCATCCACAGCTTCTCTGGGCACCCTGTGCCAGGGTCTCACCACCCTCACAGGGAAGAATTTCTTTCTAGTGTCTAAAACCCCCCTCTTTTAGTTTAAACCTGTTACCCCTTGTCCTGTCACTGCACTCCCTAATAACGAGCCCTTCACCAGCTTTCCTGTAGGTCCCCTTTAGGTATTGGTAGGCTGCAATTAGGTATCCCTGGAGCCTTCTCTTCTCTAGACTGAACAAGCCCAACTTCCTCAACCTGTCCTCATAGGAGAGGTGCTCCAGTCCTCTGATCAACTTTGTGGTCTTCTCTGGACTTGTTCCAGCAGCTCCAAGTCTTTCCTGTACTGGGGACCCCAAAGCTGAACACAATACTCCAGGTGGGGTCTCACAAGAAAGGAGCAGAGAGGGAGAATCACCTCCCTCAACCTGCTGGCCACACTGGTTTTGATGCAGCCCAGGACATGGTTGGCCTTCTGGGCTGCCAGCACACACTGCCGACTCATGTTGAGTTTTTCATCAACCAGCACCCCAAGTCCTTCTCCTTAGGGCTGCTCTCGATCCATTCTCCGCCCAGCCCGGAGCTGTGCTTGAAGTCATTTTGATGGAGTCTCTTTTGCTACATGGGAAAGGAGGGTCAGTATTGCATGCCTACATGATGGAATAAATCCATTGCTAAATCTAAGTCTTTCATTGCATTATCAATTTATAAAGGTGTTTGTGTATCCAAAAGAACAGGTAAGTACCTATAGGGATGTGCATACATCACCTGCTCCTTATTTCCCTTTAAGCCAGTGGGGATTAGGAACAACTGAAAGGACTAGGACACTGCAGCCTGGAAAAAGGCAATTAAGGGGTGATGCAATATGCTCATGAGGGGTCTGGAAAGGGTGAAGAGGGAACATACGTTAACCAAAAACCATGCCTGTGCCTTGCAAATGCTTGCTACTGAGTGTGCAAGCTTTGGTGGAACCCAATGCAAAAGCTGACATTAGGGCTGCTTGGTGTGAGGGAGAAAAACCCACAGCCACGTATGACAGAGCTCCGAGAGACAGCACTCTCTGGGGGAGCTATGATTTAGACCGTATTGGAAGCATTAGCAAGTGGTTGGAAAAATCAGAAGACGGCACACACTGCAATGGATTTCGTGACATTTCTATTGCAGGGTTGAGAACAAGGCACCGAAGGATTCAGTGGATCATAAACTGTGAACATGAAATACAGCAGGGGAGCTGCAGCCTCAAAACACAAACCAACCCTTCCTACGAGTATTGAGTTGCACTTTCAAACCCACAGAAAATAAATCTCCTCTTCAGCCATGGCTTGCAAATTCAAGGAGAGATCAGGGAGTGTGCACCCGGGTTACTCTCAGCCTCTCTGGTGGAAGCAGGTTAACGCACGCTCGCAGGCTGACATTTCCACACTGCACCCCTGCCTGCCTCCTCCCCCAAACTGCCCATGCAGAATGCTTAATAAACCATCCGCTGCAGCGGCGGCACAGCCCACACCGAGACCCACGCTTTGAGGATACCTCCCCCTGGTACTGCTCTGCATCCCGCACCCTTTTTGCTCTTCAATAGTGATGGGAGTGATTTGCATGAATCAAGCTCAGCGTATTCACCTTACAGATCTCCATGTGTTTAGCACTGCAGCTTTTACGGGAGCAGGTGCAGGAATCTAAGAGGAAACAGCTTTCTTCCTTCACCCTTTACAGGACGTACTTTGGAGTCTCTGTTCAAGGCAATGAAGAAAAGATAAGACATGGAGAAAAAAGTTCAGAGTAGATGGTAATGGTTGGGTTCCCTGCCCCAAATTACATACTGCTCCTGAGGCACCTCTAGTCATTTCCCAAAAAAGAAAAAAAAAAGAGCATTTGCTGCCTTACCCATGCTGGGAAGATGCTCTGAATGGCGTGATTGGTTTTGGTTAGCCTGTGGGACACGTTAGTCACATCTGTAAGGGAGTTAAACATACACCTGCCCTTGGCAACCAGTCTGCACCTCTACCAACCGCCAGCCTCAAAGTATGGAATGATTAAACATACAACACATGTGGATATGGATACACGTGCACGGTCACACTCAAAAATACATGTGCACTTGTGCAAAACACAATTACTGGAGAAGATGATGGTGATAAGTATCTAGCCCTGGTGCGCCTGTGTTTTTCCCTGATTTCTTGCCTCCTACTTTATTGCATAATACTGAATTTTCCAGTCCCATTCCTGTTCCTCAGGTGTCACCTCAGCATTTTAAACATGACGTGGCTTTAATATATTTTGCAAAGAGACTGCTCTCCTTCAGAGTAGACTCACAGAGGAAGATCTGATAGAACCTAACACCTATTTTTTTTCCCTTCTATCCATTTCAGTCCTTTTATTTCAGTTGGTACCTCAAAGAAAACTCAAGAATGAAATTAATTAGCTTCTGGTAATTTGGATTATCACCTTATCTGTGTAACAGAATTCTATCCATACAAATGAGACGCTGCTCCAAAACTACTTTGCCACAGCTTGGATGGTTGCAACAGAGCTTGAGGGGCAAAAATGACTGCTTGTGCTCTGCCCATCAAAGGGAGAGACACTGAATATACTTCTTGGGACAGGCTTGCTGTGTAAGCCATCCATCCATCTCTAGGCACCAGGAAGTCACATAGCATCCAGGAGCTCCCGTTGCAAAGGATCAAAATGAAGGAAGAAGATGGTCTAAAGAACTGATGTCGTGGAACCAGTGTTTCCGTGGAGACTTTCCAGCCACTTGCAAAGGAAGACAGAAATGCTGTTTCTTTCCTGCTACTATGCAATCTGTGTATGGAGTTTGTGGGGGCTGACACCTCTCACGTTATCTCAGAGATGGAGCAGCTATGGCAACGCAGTTGATGTTTCTGAAGGAAACAATGACATGAAACACCATGCATTACCCCTCAAAGGAAAACAGGAAAACCACTCATGTGAATGCAAAGCAGACACTAGTCAGAGGAGTTTGGGGACCTGGCAGGAAGAAGACTGGCTTCAGGATGCAAATCATAGAATAGTTAGGGTTGGAAGGGACTTTGAAAATCATCTAGTTCCAACACCCCTGGCCATAGGCCCAGACACCCTCCACGAGACCAGGCTGATCACACAACTAACAGGCCAAGCCAAGTTTGATCGGGATCTCACAAACTTTTGCACATCCCGTTACCTGGGATTTACTACGAACAAAACTCTACAGTTTGATACATCCATGGTGGTGTGCTGAGATAAAACTCTTAAGTGGCTTGAAACACTATTTCACAGCCACCAAAGCAAAGCAGTTGAGCAATTGTAGTATGGCTGCTACAGTCCCAATGTGCTTGCAGAAGACCTTCCTCCATACAGCGTGATTGCATTTTGTTGGGCACACATCATCATGTGGTTGCTTACTCCCTCTGGCCTTTTGAGACGCTGGGCAGTATATGTTTGTGGGTACGGGTGTGGGCATATGAACATGTACCACCATTGAAAAAGGGAAGGACAGAATGAAAGAGAAGGACAAAACTATCCAGAGAACAAGGCTGTTTACACTAAGACCTCCTTTTGAAAGGCTAGAGTCAGTCCCACCCCAGTACATTACAATGCAACATAATGTGCAGAAGCTCATAAATCTCCAGGAAGCTCCAGATGCTGCTGAAGAAGAGGTGAAAGCAAGGAGGGACCTGGCAGGCCCAAGCAGAGGGGTGTGAGACTCCTATGAATGGAGACTAGAAAAAATCCTCTGAGGACAGATTTCAGCATAAAGAGTTTCTAAAGCCCTTCAGAAAAGGATGCTCACATGCACTTTTAGGTGACAAGGCAGAAAGAGAGCGCAATAACTGTCTCATGAAAAGCAAATGACCTTGAAAGTCCCTGGCAGGTAAGTTCACGCGTACCCATACCTCACTATCACCTTTTCACTACAGACAAGTGTTTGGCTTTCAAATGCAAGTTTGAGCTTGCCCAGTTCCATACAATTGAATGCACTAAGACACACACAACCCAGCCGGCTACCAAATGCTAGGTTTTAAAGAGCCACAAACTTAAACCAGGCTTTGTTCAGATATATCGGAGAAAGCATTTTCAGAGGGACTTCTGACCCCTAATTTTCTGCTGCTGAACCTCCTGTGAATAACATATCTCTAGTCCTGGAGTTCAGCATATTATTATAGTTTGCCTTGGCAATAGAAATAAGTCCACCTACTCAGCCAGTTTCTTACTTATTCCATACTGCTAAAATACTTCATCTTAAAGACAATTATAGTTTCTTTATATGTCATCATACATTTATGTACATTAACCTTGTGCTAAATTCCAAAGGCTAGAAACAACCACCTAAATCATGCTAATTAAGACAAATTACTGGAATGCTTTGAAGAACGCCGGGAAATGCGTTGTGCTGCATACCACAATAATGAAAACAAAGCTCAATTTTGTAACACTTATTAACTTTCTTCATTCAGCCCTTTATTTTTCTCTGGTCTTTTCTGGTTTCTGATGTCTCTTCCCCCCTTCTCAAGGATGCAATTTAAATTCATTCCCCCAACATGACCTCAAAGCCAGTACATCCTCACTAAAAGCTGGGCATTCAGGAAAAGTATATGGACCAAACTCATCCCCAGGTATAATACCTGAGTTCTGCAGAGCTACAGCATGATGAATACAGTCCAGGTCTGAGAGATGTATTCTCCTTAATTTTCTGTCCTCTGTGCTTCACTGGCATCACAAGTAGACTACAAAGAAGCAGGAGCCAGCCCACTGAGATGAAGACAACCCCCCCACTGCCAGATTTGTTTCAGCTGGCTTCTTCATGACCTCTCTGTGAGGGAATTTGGTGGTGGAAAGAAGGCAAGAACACAGAAATGGTGCAATACCAGAACAAGCAATGCTGTACAGGTCTGTTTCCTCTGCTTCAGGGATTTATAAAAAAATAGAGTTAACTCTGAGTTAGCATGTGCAAACATCCCCAGTAACAAGGTTGTAACTGTAAGACCTTAGAAACACACATGGGACCCACATCTCTTCCATCTCTTCATTTTGTGAAGAAAAAGGAAAAAACCTCCTGTCCCCAGCCTGCCTGAGTAGCCCAACACTCCACACACCTTAGATGAGAGGAAAGGAGCAGCATGAAGGGGGGCACACACCTTTCTAAGCTTTACAGAGGAAATTATGTATGGTATGGCTTACAGGAAATAAAGAGGCTCTGCAAGGAATCAGTATGGGACTACCCATGCCAAGCATGTAGCAGAAATTAATTTTATCCTAGAAAAGAACCCTGTAATTAGACCTGCATGTCACCTTGCTCTCTTTGCCACATAATCACACTTGAAGATGCTGCTCTGGAAGTGAACTCTTCCCAGGGCCTCTCTTTCTCAAATGAAAGGAGAAACATTTATAAATTATCATCAGAAAGAAGATAATGGTTGCTGACTGTTCCCTAAAAGCCATTTCTGAGTTTTCTTTTCCAAGCAGAAGCTAAACAGTGTCTACTGATATTCATTAAGCAGTCAGCATCCTCCTCTGAAGAGCTGACGTCAGTCTGCAGTCTAGGACCTGCAATTATCATCCCTCACCATTGAAGTGGATGGCTGCTTAGTTACAGCACGATGTAAAGTCTGAAAGGATCTGGCTGACACCAGCTGCCCTCCCTCAAAAAGTTTAAAGTGGGAGGTGGAAAAAGAGAACTAGTCAAATCTAATAATTTTTGACCTAGGGAAAACTTTTACCAGGTCACGTGATTTCCCCCTCTTTATCCCCTGCCCACCCCCCCTCATGTATATCTCTTCATTGCTTGCAGGAGGGAAAGTAATACAGTCAATTTAAAATCAGCTCAGATAAGCATCTGACCTTCTGGATCAGCATCTAAACTCTAGACCTTAGGAGTATTTCAAAGCTGGGCTCATCAACACACAATGAAAAAGCAAAGCTTTTCCTCTGGCTTTGTAAATAGCCAGGAAAATCCCTGACAAAGCTTCTTTGCAGTTGTGAACGATGTCAGAATCGGAACGGAATTGCCAGGGTCAGTCTGGTGGTGAAGGGGCAAGCAGGACAAGGTGTGGGAGGGGGAAAGGTAAGGCAGCTTTTTCTGGGAGAGGGAGGACACCCGCTGTCAGATCCCAAAAACATTCCAGAGAGCAGCACCCATGCTCTGCCACCAGCCGTGCTGCACCTCAGCTGGACCTGCGAACCTAGCTAGACCCACCAATTTTCCAAATTTCAGAGCTAGCCTACAAGAGTCAAAGTGCAAGGGGAAGTCTCGCTGTGCTCAGCAGGGTAGAGAAAAACCATACCCTAATCCCCCCGACCTGACACTAAGGCCTGTGCTTCAATAAGCACTGATGTTTATTCGCTTTTCCCCCCAGTTCTACAGAAAACTCCACACATCCTTAAAGTCTGTCAAGGGAGACACCCCTACGGAGGGCTGCATGAACCTGATCGCACAGTAGGACAAGAAATGGCAAGAGCCGGTCACTGCGGATAACAGGCAGCTGGGTGCACATGGCACCCCTGAATCAGAGCACAGAAGGACAGGTGATGTTGGAGATGGCACAAAGCAAGGACTGTGAAGGTGACTGTGTAAATACTGTTTTCCCAAGGTTTCTGCCATTATGCAACCACAGCCAGGAGCCTTAATCGCTTTTGGCACAGGATAAAACTTCACCCTTCATTTGTATGTGGATGGCATTCAGCCTGGCCTGTTAAATGAGCAAGTCGCACCAAAACACGCTGTAGGATGTAGCATTGAAAGATGACAAAATATATTGTTTTATAACTGCCAGGGGGTGGGGGCTGGTGCTTTGCATGAGTACTAAATCAGAGGTTGATGATGACTTTTACCTTACACCTTGCATGATATCACCCATTCTTCTTTTGTGACACTTTCCACTAATGACTCACATTTGTTTGATGAATATCTAAACTCCATCAGACATTCCTACTCTTGTTCCTTTCAAGCCATCTTACTAACATTTGGTTGCTATTAACTTCAATACATAATAGCCTGGTATTTGTATTCATTGCACTAAGCCATTCATCATGTATGCTTATTTTTTGCTTTGTTTTTGAGACAAGTACAATTATCCAACTGCTGCAAGGACTTCATTACCTACCTATTCTACATTTTCACTGTTAGGTAGGCATGTATTTAAACCACAGTGTTGCTCAGGGCAGAGAAGCATCATTCTTTCCTCTGGGTGCTTTTTCAGCAAACCCCACAAACAGCAATAAAAGTATCAGAAAAAGCTGGAAATGTATGCGGTAGAAACAAAGAAAACCAGTGATTGGTACCCACAGAGGAACAGAGACCCGACTTCTAAGTTGTTTTTATACCTAATGCTGTAGGATTGCTTGCTAGGACGATCAAAGATACCTGAGCAATGGAGGTGCCAAAGGGTGTCTGATGCTTAAGAAATCTCTTTGGACGTCTTACAGATGGTCCACAGTTTGATTATATTGTGTCAGACAGATCCCCAGTGTTTTATACTCAGTAGAGATGACATGAATCACTTAATTCTCCATTGAAATTCAGTATCTGCTGGATGGAAGGCAGGATATAGATTTTCTTTCACGGCATTTCATGAAAAGAAATAAAGAACTCCTCCATAAACCCCTGAAATTACAGGTGGAATGTAACAACGCAGAATGCAGGCTCACTGGGACAACTTCATTGCCAGAAACCATGCTATGGGAGGCTTAATGGCTCTGCTTTGACAGGACCTTAGCTTCATGGGTGAACCCAGGGAGCAAGGTGAAAGGATGTAAGGAGATGCTGATTTTCTGATACTGTGGAACCAGGGCAGTTTTTATCCAGATCAGTCTGAGAACTGAAATTTGTGAGACTAGGGATGAGTCATCCTCCCACATCCTGTTGAGCTTCAGAAGGTCACTTAATTAACCACGCAGTGACAGAAAGGTCTTGCGGATGGGATTACTGCGCACTAAGCGGTGGCTGCTCAGAGAGTAGTTGCATGGGAGGCTGACTTTAGTAACAAGCAAGCATAAAAGCTCCTCTCCTGCGTGCCCAACCTCATCAAGAAGTTGCTTCTTAGGAGAACACATTGCTGAAAATTATCCAAGAAAGAGCAATTTCTTCTTTTTCTTGGCAAGTTATTTTTAGCCTGGATCATTTCAGTGACCTGCTTCACAGCACATCTCTGTATAAGGTTGTGCTGCCAAAAGCAAGGTGACAGCGAGCCACGGCACAGAAGTGGGAACAGGCAAGTGTTCTGCTGAGCTGCATCCTCATTTTCTGCACATAGGTATGTCCTTCCTTTAGACACAGGTCACTTCCAGTTCTGCTCAGAGAGACATGGCACAGTGAAAGGCATTGGGAAGATGACAACTAGGTTGCATTAATTCAGGTGTTCAGGCTGCTCCTCTGAATCAGAGGTGGGCACATGACTTAGCTTCCTGGGATGATTTATGCTGTCTCAAAGGGTATTCTGTGGAGACAGGATATATAATAGACTAGGAGGAGGTTGAGTTCAGTGTTTTGTAAAGAGATCTCCTGTGTCACAATTTGTATTGTGCTTGAACACTGCTAAGGCATCTGAAAATAATTCAGGGAGTTGGGGAACTGCTGTGTCTGTCAGCTCCTGAAGGCTTGAGTCATGTAGCAGATCCAATCTCTAACTCGTATCAACAGCTTAAACAGATGAATTAGGCCAAGCTGATACCGAGCAGTTCCTGACGGGGCATCCAACCTGAAGATAACGTGCTCATGAAAGCAGACACATTCATGCAGTTGCTTACTCTGGTATTTCTTGCACAGATCCCAGTGCGACATAGCCTCCTTTTCAGGCTGCATTACACACAACTAGTCTACAAAGAGACCAGAGAGATGGAGCGGCTCGCAACGATGTGCGGTGTCATCCGATCGCAGAAACAGCAGTCAGGCAAAAGACTATCCCTGAAGGGCTGTGCTGTCTTCCTCAATTTACCCCAACCACTCACCAGGCCACACATATATACGAGCTTTATGGCTCGCTATAACCTTACAAGCGAGCCAATGGGTGCCCTTTCTGTAACAGGCACTTTTATTTCACCCCTGAAGCTTGTTGCAGTCTGCTGCAAAGGAGAAGGCTGAGCTCTGGACAAGCTTTTATTCCTTTCTCTGGTGCCTGGGAAATGCCACAAATTGCTTCCAATGTGCTCAAGAAGCATAAGCACAAGCAGTTGACAGACAATCCACAAAACAAGAGACTCAAAATCTTCTCATGGCAGAATTCTTCAGATGGAACACTCAAGGTCTTTGCATGTCCAAACACCACCGGTACAATACCCATAGCACATCCACAGATGCCAGTATAATAGCTTGGGGAGTCAAGGCGACCAGCAAGGAGCTTTGAAGACAAACTGATGACACTTAGCCTGTTCATCTTAGAATCATAGAGTTGGAAGGGACCCATAAGGACCATCGAGCCCAACTCCTGGCTCCACACAAGACCAGCCCAATCAGAGCAGATGACTGAGAGCGTTGCCCAGACACTGCTTGAACTCAGTCAAGCTCAGTGCTGCGACCACTTCCCTGGGGAACCTGTTCTAGTGCCTGACCACCCTCTCCGTGAAGAACCTTTTCCTGATATCTAACCTAAACCTCCCCTGATGCAGCTCCATGCCCTTCCCTTGAGTTCTGTTGCTGGTCACCAGAGGGAGAAGATTAGCACCTATCCCTTTGCTCCCCCTCGTGAGGATGCCGTAGGCCGCCATGAGATCACCCCTCCACCTTCTCTTCTCTAGAAGCTCTACTGGCTTCTTGCCAGTAGCCTTCTGCTGGCAGAATAAGACTGAATGGAAAAGGCTGAGCCATGTGAGCTGTGAGGGCCAAAGGGTGTCCCCAAGCTGCATTCCCTGTCCCAGGGAGGTCTACAGTCCCTCCGTGCCTCTTTGAGGCAAAAGACCTTCCGAGTATTGTCCCAAACCCTCAGATTTTAGAGTTTCTCCTCTCTTCTCCCTTGTTACTGGAATTCACAAAACCACTGAAACCATTGTAATCTTTCAATTGCTATTCTTCCTCATTTATCCTTTAATTTACAGCTTTCTCCACTCACACTCCTATTTCAATCACTTTTTTATCCTTCCAGCTTCAGAATTGTTTTGCAGATTTTAAATCTGTTCTTTTTATTTGATCAGCATCTTCCTGTTCTATATTTGTGCTTGCAAACAGACACCTGCGTGCACACCCACATGGACTGACTCAATCTTTGTTTTGTTTTGTTTTTTTTTGGTTCATCTCACACTTTCATTTGTCTCTCGCCCTTCTTCAGTCCCTTTTCATTTATCCTCTCAAGTTGCTCAAGACTTAATTTTGTTGCTCATTTAGTATGTGACTCCTATCTGTTTGCTATCTCAGACTCTCCTACCTCTCAAAGGCTTGTTTATCCCTACACGTTTCAGTTTATCCGTTCTTCCTCCTTCTGTTATGCAAGTACAGCGGCTTCTCCACTTCATTATTTTCTCCCCATTTCTGTACTGTTTCATGTTTCTGAGGACACACCACATTGATGTCCTTTCTTGCTAGAATAAGCACAGAACAGCCTGTTCTAACAAAATATTAGAAATTTCATGAAAGCAATCATTTTGTTGGTATTTGTATTGATTCGTCTATGGCTCCATGTGATGCTCAACACTAGGGTGTGGGAAGCCGGGACATCAAGCAGTGATACTTGCACTACCATTGCATTCATTTTCAGTAGTCCTTGCAGGATATAAGAGCAGTTGATATTAAAATGTCCCATTCACTTGTACATGCCATTCAGCTGCATAGCAACCACAGACTACCTTTTGCAGACTTATTGAACTATTTTTAGTTCAATTACTTGTTCCCCTGACTCAGTCTGCAGGGTAAGTCTGAGCTACCTTTCATGCAGTATGTGCAAATGAACCTCATTGCTTGCACTTATCCTGACCCAAACAGCATGCAGCTTTTTACCGGGAAATTATTTTAGTTACCGAGATATACGCTTATGTATCTGCACCTTGTGTCTGACATTTTCAAACTAATTTAGTTCTCATCTTGCTTTCATATCCTAAAGTTTGATCATATGCATATCCTCGTCATCTAGCTTCGGCGCAGGTTGATTTACCAGCTTGAAGAATGGCTTCTAGCAGGGAAAGCACAGGCCTCTAATGACGTTTTCCCAATATGCTAGCAAAGTGAATCTTTAAAAGTGAGAGGGAAGGACAGCAGGAGGCTTGTTTATCATCTTGTGGGGCTGAAGATAAACTTTCTCTCAAACCCTGCAACAGGAACTCCAATTGTGGTTAAGATGAGATCTGGGAGCAAAACTGCAATAGCTTCTGAACACCATCAAGAACAGGATCTGCTCTTGTCACTGGGTGGCTGTACTGAAGAGACAATGCGTATCTGTGCATGAGCATTGTTTAAGTTTAAATTATTCACCACGTTCTCATTTCACTGGATCTAAGGGCTTTTAAGTTGACATCTCAGAATAGCTGGCATCCAGACCTGACATCACAGAACTAGACTTCTCTACGGGTTTGTGAAGTGTTTGCTCTGCAGCCTCAATGACTGCCCATATGGTTAACTTCAACGGGATGAGATGAGAGCATAGATAAGCGATAAAACTGAGGCTGGAAGATATTTGCACATAATTTTGACTTGCAAAGAATCTGCATGGATATCGCATAATGCAAAGACATGAAACCCAAAACTGATTTGGGAACACTGATGTGTCAGTGTTAATTCTTTGGTCACATGAATGGCTTCTGTTAAAAACCGTTTCCATACTGAAGTGCCCATCAACTATCAGGAAAAAAAACCATAGATTGCTCAGCTGCCCTCAGAAATCAAGTGTCCACCCCAAGCAATGATGGTTTGTACCTGATCAGTGTCTAGAAACCTGAAAGGACAGGTTAACGTCTTTTGACCTTTGCAGTTAAAATAATTCCAATTATTTGTAAGAGATTTAAATGTGATTCTGAGAACTATGTCACCTACTTCTCCTTTCCATTGCCAGTTTGAAGGCAGCATAATTAAACTATTCATGCTGGTAAGTGACCACTATATTAGAGAAGCGCTGCACATAAACAGAGCCTTTACCTTATCAAAATCCACCAGGGGCATTGCGGGCTGGTGAAACACTAACCATGCAGCAGGATACACTGTGGGGCAAGTTACGTCCTTCTTTAGATCAGTTCAGACCACAATGAAGTGCTGTAAGAAGCATTTATTTTGCATGTCTACCTTTGTACGAAGCACCTGAGCAGGTTATTTACAAAGTGGTTGTCTTTTTTTAGTGACAGCTGGGTAATATCTATAAAAGCATATTAAATGTTTCAACCTCTAGTTTGCTGTCAACTGTTAGGTTTCTCATCTCTTCGGTAAGATACCTGTGTCCCGGTTAGTAATAAGATGATAACTAGGAAGAGAACATCTAATACCCCTTAATCACTTGTGTTCTTTCTCTTTTCCTTGCTTAATGGATCGAATTGTGGTTTTGCCTCCGTAATGCTGTCCCTTCCTATTTGTGCTGTTCTTTTATATTTAATCCTTTAGCCAAGTTCCCATTTCTTCTGAGTTTGACAGTTGATGAAACTAGGATCTAATTAATGTAGGTCACATCCCATCCTTCTGAGAGGACACCAAACAACAGTTTGGTTTTGTTTTTAACCAGAATGTGCTCCAAAGTTGCCCTTACCAGCTGCTGGTTTAAGTCACTAAGCTCTAATAATCTCACTGATGCTAGCATTTAACTTCATCTTCCCTTGTCTTTCTCCTAAGGAGCTCACTGGACCACAAAGATGTTTAGCTCCGCTAGTATCAAATCATTTTTGTCCACCTGTATTCAGAGCCAAAATGAAGGTGATCCAAGAAGAGAGAAAATTGTGCCTGAAACCTGGCATAAATAAAACCTTATCTGGGAACAGAGAGGAGAGGTAGAAGGATGGGGAAAGAAATAGGACTGCATTGGGTGTGGGTGGAAGGAGCAGGCACTAAGAGGCAGAGTCTGTTCTTGCTTTTGCCACTGTCCTACTGGAAGCAGGTCCTTGGGCTCCCTCCACCTCTGCTTTGTAGAAGAAGGAATTGCCTTTTCCTCTGTGTGTGTGGTAGCCATTCATGCATCACCAAAATACATATAATTAAAAGGAAAGTATTCCTACTCTCCCCATCATAGCACAAAGATGTGCTCTCCCAGCTCTCAGAAATGTAAAAATGAGTGTGGTTCATCTCATTAGGACATTAGGAAGAAATCCTTCCCTGTGAGGATGGTGAGGCCACGGCACAGGGTGCCCAGAGAAGCTGTGGAGGCCCCATCCCTGCCAGTGTCCAAGGCCAGGTTGGATGTGGCTTTAGGTAACCTGGTCTAGTGTAGGGTCTCCCTGCCCACAGCAGCGGGGTTGGAACTAGATGATCCTTGTGGTCCCTTCCAACCCAAACCATTCTATGACTCTATGATTAAGGTGGGTATCCAAACCAAGTACCTCCAGACGTTCCTTCCCTCATTTGGCTCCACTAACCACAGAGGGAACCTAGGGCACTGTATTACAACAGGTGCCAGATAGCTAAAATTAGGTGGGAGAAATCTCAGTTCAATGGTTGTATTGGAAGAAGGAACAGAGCTAAGTTGGAAGAAGTATCATGCAGAGCCAAAGCAGTGCTGGATGCAGGTCTGTGTGGATACTATTAAATGCAGTCATTTTGATTCTATATCTGGATTTATTCACAGGTGTCAGTTTTTATATACATACAGTATACTAGGATTTAATTTTTAAGCAGATGCTGTTTCCAAAAACATTGGGGCAAGAAGTCTTTCTTTGCTTGGCATTACCCTCCTGCAGTATAGCCTCTAATTTTCTTATGATCTAATTTTTATTTAGCAGTCCATACATAAGCATTGCACATGGAAAAGGTAGTGCACAGATTTTGACATTAAATCCTATTTTCTCACGGTATCCTTCCTTAGTCTCCCCACTCTTTTCAAAATTATCTTCCTTTTGGTGAGGAATTAAGACCAGTCCCTTTGATGAAAAGAATCCTTTCTTTTCATCTCTATATCAGTAAGTGTTCTTCAATTAAAAAAAATGTTAATGCTAATGACCGATAGTGACTCCTTAATTGCAATAACAAAAATAGTCCAGAAACATTTAGATTTGGACTGCTGATAATGTTACAATCTAAAAAAAAACCAACCACCCAGAAAATCTGTTCTTAAAAGAAAATCTATTCTTTTCTGTGTGCCAAGAAAGAACTATTTTTTTCTTTTAGCAGGAAGATTCAGAGCATTTTGCAGCTCACCAGCATTATATCAGCCTAATGAAGCAAACCAGCTGATCAGAAGAGGTGCCTGCCCCATCTCTCCCCCAGTATTGAGTCATCTGTCCTGAGAGAGACAAACTCCTCCAGATGAGGACACCGAAGCTGTCGTTAGTGCCAGCTAATGTTCTGCCCAACATTACTTTAACCAGCATGTCTGATCTAGACGACAAAGAGGCCTCTCTCTCGTTCAGCCTCTCCCCGCAGAGAAGCGCCCTGGGTTGTATCGGCTGGCATGGGTGCAGCTCGGGGAACAATGTTCATTTATTGCTTATTACAAAGCAGCAGGGGGAAGTCAGTTTTTAAGCCCAATAAACAGGTTGGCAGATTCTGTGTAAATCTGCTGTGTTTTATTGCTGGCATAAAATGCAAATAACCCCAAGTACATTATGGAACAGGCTTTTTTTTTTCAGTAAGCACAGTATTTCCTGTCTTAACAGGAACCTGCTTCAAATGCGATTCTGGCCATAAAATTGGGTCTGAGAACAGCTCCACGGTATAGGCTGTGTGCACGTCTCCTGAGCAGCTCCATTTTCTCACTTCAGTGGGAAAGTTAGTTCTTAAGGCCATCTAACAGGGCTGCAAAGCTCTATATTCCAGCCTGTCTCATGCGAGCATTAGCGAGCCCTGCCAGGCAGGGTCTGATTCCTGGATCTTTCATGTTGAAGGTGAACACCACAAAGCTGAGAGCACAGCTCGACTTCCCTGCTCCAGGGTGCAAAACACAGCCACAGCTACACGAGAACCTTTTCTTGCCCTTGTCAGCCATGACGTGAAAGTTGCTGAAAGAGGTCCCACCCCGAGGTCTGCTTTACACAGGAGAACCAGGATTTTGGAGAAAACACTTCTAAAGCCAAGGGTGCTCAGGACTTAATCTTCAGTTCACTGTCTTTACATTTTAGCAGCTGCTTCACATTACAGAGGACAGGACAGTCCTGTGGTCAACATGGAAAAACAAGGTACATCGAGTTTTTGTGCAGCTCACACTCACTTTGCTCTGCTCACACCTAAACTTTGCGGAAATTGAACAGATCTCATAGAAAAACAGATTCTCTACAGGATCCATTTGGGAAAGCAACAAAACCAGCACTTTCTAGTTTTTACGAGTTTTGAATTCAGTATCAGGAAGCCTAGTATCTCATTCACCTGAGCTAGCGGGACAGATTTCCCATAGGGGTTATGAGGAAAGGCAAGCGCTTCCAGAGGGCTCATCACACTTCGACACCGATTTTAGCCTGGAAGAGACCACTGTCTCCAGGTACTTCTGGTGACCCCAGAAAACAGCTGCATGACAAGTGCAGACCCAATGCTTTAACTTCTGCTCCTACCACTGAAAAAACTGGCTGAAGTAAACAAAGCCCACCATAAGACCATTTTTAGAAACTGCAGTCATCTAAAAATGCAGGCACATCATAAGACTTTTCTTAAGTGGTAATAGTTGGATTTTTTTTCTCTCCTAAGGAAAAGCAGCTTAGGGATTTCTACAGTCCCCAGTTGTGTCTGAGCATCCTTGCACTCACGGCTGTCTTCTCAAATCTAGCCCTTAAGCTTTGCAAGTGCTCTTATTTTTATCCCAGAAATAAGAGAAAGAAGGAGATTTACTGGGTTAAATCTTTAATACTTAGATAAGGACTCCTTTCCCCCTTTATTTCTTAACCCTTAATACTTCCTTCCCATTATGCTCTCCTACTCACCAGTCCAGACAGCAGGCATTTAATCCTGCCTCTTTGCTTTGTGGGGTGAACTGATTTTTGCCTCTTACCTTTGCAAGCATCTTTGTTCTCCAGGAGTTACAGTATTAGTTTTTAACATAGTTTTCTGCAGACATCAAAAGCAGTGTGAATTGTGTCCTGTCCAATTACTGGTCCTTTCATTTCAAATGGAAAAAGGTTGGGGCCATCAGCCCACCCAGCGCTGCTCAGAGAAATGCCCTGCGGCTGGAGAGGAGAGCCCAGAAAGCCTCGCAGCACTGCCTACCTGCGCATCTACATGCTCGCAGGGCGTTCTTCAGTGCTGTGACTCAGTGGCACAGCCATCATTTTCCCCTATTTCAGAGAAGACAGGAGAAAGCACAGAATAACTTGCCAACATTTAAGTGAAAAATGTTTTTGAGGCAGGTAATAGGTCCGCATCCACAGTTACCCATTCCCTACCTCCGTGTTGTGCATCTATGTGCACTCGGGCAGTTATCCCTAATAACGCTTTGCCCATTCCTTCTTAAAGGCAATCTTTTTAACCAAATCAGCCTCAAGACTATATATTTTCTGTGCCTGTGTGCAGAGAAGAAAAGGCAGCAGAAAAAAAAGCACTGCAATCACTATTACAGAGCGCTGCTGCTCCAGCTGCTCAAACACAAGGACTTTCCAAAGCAGCTTCTGGCTGGCAGAGCTCCCTGTGCAAGGCAGTGCCCTGGGAAGAGACAAACAGGGAAAACATACCCGCTTTGTGGATCTCCGGGGGTTTAAGCCAGACAAGATCCTTAAATACAAAGCAGGGGATTTTTTGTGCATGTGTCTCAGTTCCACAGTTAGACATACATGCCCCTATAGAAACCAGGCTTTAAATTAAAGGTGTTTCTTTACCATGATAGAAATCCCTTGATCAGCTTTGCTGTGAACATAAAATGAGAGAGAAAGGATGATGCTGTGACTGGAAAGGCTAAATCTTAGCTACATAATGAGGCAGTTACATAGGATGGTACCTACAAGCGATCCATTAAAACCACAGGTACAGGAGCCCTGTGGGAGATGCAGAGGCAGCCACAGCTGGATATGCAGCCACAGCTGGATATGCAGCCACCAGTGAGCTCTGGAGTTCAGCCAAAACCCAGCCCAGCTTTATGTCAGCACAAGAAAACTGGGGAGAAAAGCTAAATTTAAGAGCAGGTTTAGACCTATCCTTAACTGCACTCATGCTCATGAGGCAGGAACTTCTACTGTGCAAATGCACAGAAGTGAGAACCACAATATAACTAAGGGCAGAGAAATGCCATGGAAATCAACAGTAAAATCTGTTATAGGTCTGTGCCAGAAAAGCAAGCACCAGCTTCCCCAAAGGCAACCTCATCCCAAAGGAGGGCTGGCTATCTGGGGCCCTGCTGTTTATTTTACAACCTCGCTGTTTATTCCCCCCTCCCATCTCCTTGTTTTATTTTTAAATAGCTACTGCCTCTGCTTGGTGCTGTCAAAGCTTAATGAAAATAAAAAGTGTGCTAAACTATTCCTCCAAACACCTGCAAACTGCTACATTTTGCAGGGCTAACAAGTCAGTCTCAAAAGAGGATCAGGCATTTATGTGTCTTGGATTAGCACCTGCACAAAGCCACTGACAAGGATAAAGTGGCAGCTCTTGACCTTCACGCTTTGGGCCAGAGACGGGAGCACCTGCAGCTGAGAAGGAAAATGAATAGGGATGGGCAAACACAAAACATTATTTCTTTAGTCCAGCAAACACCAAATAACGCACTGTGTGGAGCTTTCACCTGCAGAAGCTTCTGCTGTGAACCAGGCACTGCCATGGGGGCAGGCTGACCAGACCTCCGATCCATTTTACCTTGGCAAATAGTATGTGTGGCCACGTTTCTGCTTAATTGTCCCAAGCACTCCAGGCATTTTAGTGGCTTGGGTAATTTGAAAATTATTCAATACAGAAATTAATCACTAGCAAGGCTTCCAGCAGTAAGAGGGAACGCTGCTTACCTCCATACCCAGCTCAGCTTGACTAAGCTACGTGGCTTAACTGCCTCCAACCTTCCTAAAAACATGGGATTGCCCCCATTGAAGCATTTTTCTCTGTTGACCAAAGAGGGAGCTGGGGTCTCCTGCACCCACTCCAGGTCCCGATGGCTGCAGCTACATGAGGTAAATCCTCCTCCCACCCCACTGCAGCGCACACCCATGGGAATGGCTTTAATTGGTTCCTACTGGGATAACAACTACCACCACAAAATTCAGCTCATCAGTGGAAGGCCTATTTCTTAGTTTTAAAGAAGTTAAGCATTTCTCACAGAAATTGTTTAAATTAGTCACTAGAGATATTATGGGTGATACTGTAAAAGTCTGATGGAAGACAACTACGCTACACTGAAAAAAGTGCCTGTAGACCCAAATCAGATACTTCATCGTTACCTCCGAGTGACAAGATGTGCATTTTTCTCTTCCTAGAGCACACTGCGTTTGATAGGCACAGCAGGCCAGAGAGTTGCTCTGCTGGGAAAGAATTGGGGAGCGATAGCAGATCACAACAAAACAATAATGTTGCACTGTAATAAGAAAGACCAACCTCAAACAGGGATATACAGATCAAAAGAGTCTGAACTGTTTCTATTCACTCCTGGAAAAGCTGTAGCTGGAGTTATCTGTGCTCACACAGTTTTGGATGCTAGACTTAAGATGAAAGAAATGAATCAAGTGGAGAGAGTGCAGAGGCAAACAAGTACAGACTGAAGTCTAGAAAAATCCAATCTCTGACAGAAGATTAATGTGCATAAAGGAGAAAATTGAGATATTACATTCTTTGAATATCGAGAAGATCTTCAATGACAAAGCAGTAGTCTATTTTGTTTGTGCTAGCTAAGACAAGAATTGGCTCAAATTACTGCAGGGTGTTTTAGGTAGGCATAAGGAGAAGCTTTCAATAGGTAGTAATGCTATGGAGACCTCCTGCAGATGCTGTGAAGGATTCACTGCTGAACAACCTTCAGCAACAGGCAAACAGAAATCTGCCAGGAGTGACAGAGCTGTAACTGATCCTGCTTTGAGCAGGGGAATAGATTATGAGATCATTAGAGTCTTTTCAGCCCTAACTGTGTGATGTTCAGAGTCGACAATGCAAATTTTAGGTAAGTACATTTTCCATTATCTGTCTGGGGTTTTCTTCCCCCTGTGAGGCTTTTGCACCCTTACAGACCTCAATCTTTTATTCCTGACATTTCTTCCTCCTTTTCAAAATCTCTGCCCAAACTAACTGATTGATCACTGTTTCCTTCTAGAAGGACTTGGCTTCTTTAACATAGCTCAGTTCTAAATTGCAGTTCAGGACCCTACAGTTAGTCACAGTAATTCTTCCACTCCCTGCAAGCAAAGCAAATCCTTACTCAACCTCACGATGGCCCTCTGCCTTGCAGTCCAGCCAAGAAGGGCTCCGTCTCTTCATGTTTGCCTCCCACACAGTCACCCACACAGAGCTGCTTTTAATGCTGTGAGATAGAAGCAGCAACCATCAACTGAAACCCTGCCAAACCTGCTCTTGTTTCTGAACCGTATATATCAAAATAACCCTTCCTTTCCTCCGCTGTGATTAACTGACCTTGTCCTGGTGCCTGTCAATTGGGAGATAGGATTTAGATAATTTTATGTATCTGAATACCAGAAATTGAGCTTGAAGCCCAGACAACATTGCTTTTACTCATGTGTTTGTGCAAGTCTCTCCGCTGTAGCCTGGAAGCAATCTCCGTCCGCTTCATAGTGCAAAGATGGTACACAATTTAATCTTGTAGTTTATTACATTTTCACTAGAAATAGTGCTGTTGCTATCAACAGATGCTGTTAAAGTACTTTTTAAAATACATTTTCCTCCTTAAGTGTTTATCTCCCTTTATTATGTGGCCCACAAGGTCAGATTCATTTTCTTTGCCTCTTCTAGACTCACTGTGGGGACACAGCACATTTTTGCCCAGGCAGGAACATCCTCCTACCCATGACTGCACAGCCTCCTCAATTACCCTCGGCAACCGGCCTGCCCACAGAATACTGTATATATTTATCCCTAAATCGTTCCTACTTTTAGTTTACTGTCCACATTGCTTCTGAGTTCAGTTTTTAGCCATTGCCCTTTCTGGAGTAGTTGGCATCACCAAATTTGCTGTGGTTTTTGCTAGCTGGTTTGCCTGAGTAGTGACCAGAGCTCTCATTCAATACTGTCTGGGGTCAGTCAATGAGACATTTAATGTTGTCTTTGCTTCCTGATGTTTAATAGCAGGTAGACGTTCTCTTCCTCAATTATCTGCCAATGAACATGACTAAGCCTACCAGATAAAAATTAAGAGAAAGTGTGAATATCCTTCCAAACTGCATGTTGTCAGTGAACACTTCTGCAAAAAATGCAACTCTCACTTGTGCAGACTCTTGTGATTCAAGACCATCAGTATCAGCAGACAGGCTCATCTGAAATCAAGTCCTCAATGTGAAGGCTCACAGACTACCAGATTTTATATGCTTAGATGCCTACAAACACTTTTAAGGCATGTTTTCCCAGCTCTTCGTAGTAATGTGTCTCAGATACTGTGTACTCAGTGTATATTTTAGAGGAGGTCAGACATATTGGGCTGCATCTGCTGGTTTATTTTTAGGAAGATGAGGTCTGATAAATTTGCTTAGAAACAGCACGCAAAGAATTACGTGAACTTTGCAAATAGCAGAATATTTCAAGTTCTGGGTCTATGAACCCTGACAGTGCTCTTTCAAATAAATTACTTGTTGTAAAACTCATGTTGACCTCTTCTCCCCGAAGGCTGAAATCCAAAAGTCATCCCAGTGGTGTGAAAGGTCCATCTTAAACCAATTTAAGCCTCCAGGAAATACAGAATTAAGGCTGACACCAACTTTTCTTTCCATCTTTGCCTGTGACAGTACAGTGGTATTTGCACCTAGCAGAACACCACAATGGTCATATTAAGAATGATTCAACTGCTCTGAATGCAAATGTGTACATCATGAAAGAAACAGTTCAGTGCAACTATACCTTGCTATCAGTTTTGTTTCAGCAGGTTAACAGAGAATACAGAAGCTGATAGGATTTCAAAAGCGGCTTAAGCAGTAGGTATTCAATTCCCACCTCAACTGGAGCTGGAGGCCTAACTCAAACTCTGATCTTGCAAGGGCTTATGTATGTGCTTGCCTTTAAGGGCTGCCTATAAAGCCAACAACTTAGCAGTGTATTAGAGCATGTATCATAGCCAGACAGCCCGGAAAATTTGAGCTTCTAGCTTTACTAGTTTGTTATAACACAGCCTGCCTGTGAAACATTTGAGTACAAGCACGTGAACTAAGATGAACTGCACTTGTTTGGAACTTAACTTTGCTTATTCAGACATTAAGCCCTGTTGTCAGCTTGTAAAATCTATATTGCAAAAGCATTGATAAAGAAAGCTTCCCTTTTCCACACAGCAGTTTTGTCAATTCATCTCTACTTTGGCTGGATAAATCACGTTATACAGGGAGAAGGCAAATCTACCCAACTTCAGAACAAATCTAACTACATTTTCAAGATTGACAAGGTGCTTTGAAGATGGAGGAGCTGTACTATGACAAGTAACATTTATTCATCTCTGGAAAAAAAACACCCAAAAATTCAAGGTATGCAAGGGTCCTTGTGAATGCAAGACAACAAGGAGCCATTGGCATGTCCTCACATACATTTCTGAATGCATCTTACACTGAAGAGCTGTAAAGGACCTCAGAGGAGACACCTGCCTTTGGGCATCTGTGGGACTAATCAAGAAAACATTGTTTTGGCAGCAATATAGGTCTAATTGTACATGGTGATTCCAGTAGCATGTTTTCATCTAGCATAATAAACCAGTTTTAACTTTAATGGCTGAGCTGCTAGCAAATTACAGTTCCTCCTCGAGCTGAACTGACCTAATTAGTTTTTGTTTTGTGCTGCTACTGAATAAGCATGCACAAAGGATGCTTTCCCCTCCCGCTTGAATAAATCAGAATTTAAACATATATAACCAGGAGGCCAAATATGTCTTGCTGAAGTATAAATACAATGGCTCTACAGTTGCCCACACTTGCCTTGTAGCAGAATAGCTCCTTGAAGCCTGGCAGCTTGAAAACCTGATGCTTTCTAGCACTATCTGTTGGTAAACAGGACTCAAGCTGGTTTGGGCTTGAGGCAGGTACCCCGGGTGCCAGCTGGGCAGCATCTTTCTCAGGGAAGGAGGTCTCTAGCCCCATCTTTTGGTAAACCTGAATTTCACATCATCTTTCTTCCTCCCAGTTCATCCAGAGAGAATTTGGGACCCACCCTGCAAAGCTGCATAGTGGAACTGAAGTGTGAGGTTAGAACAGACCCTCATACTGCACCGGGTGGTATTTTCCAGAGGAAGGACTGGGCTTAAGCCATTTTCTCTACAGATGATTACTGTAGAGAGGCTTCATTAAGAAAGCATAACCCCAAGACAGCTCTTTGCTGTTGCCTTCTGGGAATTCAGCGAGGCCTTTCCTAGCCAGCTACACCCTATGGCTTAAGATGTCCATACCTTGTGTAGCTTATTTATCAGTAAAACCCTGGTGTGAGAGCAGTTATCTGCAGTCGAGGATGTTCTTTGTATCAGCATAACACGTAACAGCAATAAACCCATTTTGTTTTATGGCATATTTGAGCATGTATCACTTTCTTATACCAGCACTGTTAGTGGGACAAATTGTGTGAGAAGATGCAGTTTAGTGCCCAGATGGTGTCATTATTAAGTTCTCATTAGCTGTGCTTCAAAGCACTCCAGATTGAGGGAAAGGTACGTGGAGTGCAGCAGGTACAATATTGGAACCCTTGTGCTGAGGGAAAAAAGCTGAATTTAGTGATTTGTGGTGGGGAGGCTGGAATGAGTGCAGAGAGGCTGGTGCTTTGCTGGTATCAAGGGAAAAAGGGAGCTGAGAATATATCCAGAGCAGGTTTAGCTCTGGCACAGGGAAAGACTTGATGGAAGCAGAGATATATGGTCAGCCCTGCTTCTAGGAGGAGGTAGGTATATATTAATGTCCCCGTTTGCAGCAAGGAGATAATGTGGACAAACCAAACCAGCTACAAGAGCAGGAGGGAAGATTATTGCTCACCCACATCTCCTGTCTCTGTGAGAGTTTGCTTAGGGCAAGCTTGTGAAGGATTAAGGTAATATACAGAAAAGAGAGAAAAGGTGTGGGACAACCATCTCTCGCAGCACCTGAAGCCATCACCAAGCCCCAGCTCTGCCAGGCAAGCGGGGATTAAGCTTATCTGGGCTGGGGCAGGGGCGATCTCGTCTCAGATGTGGCTGCCAAGCAGTTGGCTGGGGAGGAAAAAAAATTGCTGATGCTCAGAGTGAGTGCCCAGGACAACTTTCCCAGCCAGGCTTGAAACAAAGCCAGTATGTCAGATAAAGTGACCAGCTGGGAAGCAAAACAAGGGAAAAATAAGGAAACTATCCTTATCAGGAAGGAGAACAGTGGGCAGCTCATTTCTGCTGCTTTTAATAATGCATGGAGATCGCTAACAAATCTGCCATTTTCACACTGCTAATTGCAGAAATGTTTGCCACCTCCCCAGGGCATTTCTCACACTATCCTGACACTTTATTATTTTTCCTTCCTCCTGCCCATTCTCTTTTCCCCTCTCCTTTTCCATGAGGGTTTGTAAAATGGCAGTAACTCACTGAATAAAAGGCTGAAAGGTTAACAACCACTGAAAAGTTTTTAAATACTGAAATGGTGTACACTGTCCACCAGTGCAACCTAATAGTATGAAAAAAATTTATGTAACTATGCAATGATGACTTGTACAGCACCTTTTCTGCATAATAATAAATACCTAGTTAGTCCAAATATTCAGCAAAAACTGTTGGTTCTGCTATGAGATCTTGAATCTCAAATATTGCTTGACAAAGAAATCACCTCAGGGTTTTCAGGATTTTACTGTCTCTCCCTCAAAAAGACATACCGCCTTATCAAAACTCCTAAGCATCATTGAATACAACAGCTTTGCAGCTACTGTCTGCTTATCACCTGGAAATAAGACTTTGCTGCAAAGGTTTATTGATTTGGGGGGGGAAAGACAGTAAAAAGGTACAATATAGTTTCAGAAAACTATGGCACTGATTTAATGTTTTTGGGAGAAGTGAAAGGGGGTGCTGCTACACACCAAAAAAGGGGTTTGTTTTCTAACATCTAAGTATATAACATGATAAAGGAGAAATTACAAGAAAAGAAATCTGGATGCAGCCACTTTTACTGGCCAGGTAGACAAATATTAAGGCCAGTACAGGCTTCATCCTCTTACTCTGCTGATCTGTATGTCCCATGACTAATATAACCAGGTACGGTTGCTGCGTTCAGCAGATAACAGCAGGAAAAACCTGACAAAACCACACACAGTCAATGTTCAATTGCTCTAGGTGAGGAAGTGGCCTCTCCCAGGCCAGAGGAGACTGAAATAGCTGAAACTTGACATTTCCTGCATGATGTCCCTTGAATCTTGAGGAATCTAGATGTGGTGATCTGAGGGTATGATTAAATTATCAGGTGTATCTAATAATGTGTATACATAGCTACTTTAGAAAAAGAGCTAGTAAATCAATTACGTGCCGATATAAAGCCCCATTAGAGTCAACAGGGAAATTGCCATCGTCTTTACACTGAATTAGAAGAAAAGCTGAATGAAAAGCCACAAAGGAAGGATGAGCAGCAACAGAATCATCTCTGAAAAGCAGCAGCAGGTTTTCAGAGTATAACCTGCAGGTTTTGATACACCCCAGCTGTGTGGCTCTGCTTGGTAAAGATGAGATAATACCTAGCAGAGATTCTCTCACTCCAGGCAATGCTCTTCACTGTTACACCAACGCAACAGAAAAAGTGTCCCTCCAACCATGCCAGGGTTACAACGCTGCTTTGACAGGTGATATTCCCACTATTTGTGACCTTGATGAATCCCAAGCTGCTTTGAGCTCTTCCTCCAAGGACCCAAGAGGCACTCAGGCTCTGCCAGCATGCAGCAGCTGAACAGGTCTTTCTCTGTGGACTCTGAACTCCAGTCTCCCCTCCACTAAATAGATATAACATAAGCAACCTCAAGCTGCTCCCTGGCTTGCTCTGCACCTCCTGGACCCCAGGGTAAGTGGGCACATCAAGTCCAAAGGAATTTTAATATATATTTATATCCCTTGATCCAGCTCCGGGAGTGTGAACATGCAAGTCTGCATGTCCCTGGGATGTCACTGAACCTGGAGGCACAGTACATTTCATTAAATGATGTACATCCTGAATTGTTCTGCTCTCACTTATGATGCTGTTGCCATCTATATCTCCCTCAAACAAGACCTGAAGAGAACTGCTCAGGCAAGTACCTGAATAATCCACACTTTAAAACATTTGATTTAAGTAGGGCTAGGTCAGAGATGCAGCCAGTGCTTTACATTAGCACGGGACTGATACAAGTAAAGAATCAGGCCTCATGCCACTGGACATGTTTAGTGGTATTCTGTTGTAACAAACAGTTAAGTGTAAGAGGCTATCTTTATTTCTTGAACTGTCCTTATTTCTTGAATCAAATTCAAGAAGCAAAGCAGCAGTGATTTGAAGTCTGCTCCCTACAAAACTCCATCCAATGAATTTCAAACACCGAGCTGGATATCCAGACTGAGAAGCAGTTAACAGATGGGAAACCACAGATAGTGGATTTATCAGTGCTACACACTGATCCTGTGGAAGTTCAGTCTTTCTAAGGTGGAGAAAATAGTTCTTGTGCAGCCTGAAAGCAGAAAACCACTAATTCTTACAAACTGGAAGATAAAAAGTTCGGCTTTCAACAGCATGAGTTCAACAGGCAGCTGCAAAGAGCAATGTGTAGCAAGATAAAAGGCATTTGTGTGGCAGCTCTGCCTAATCTGCCTGTTGCTGGAGGCAAGTAGGGGAAACTGAGGCTAATTAATTCTTGACCAAAAAAAGTAAAGCCTTTTCAGTTCAGTTCTGACATGGAGTTTTCCCCAAATTAAGTGGTTACGCAAGGAGTCTCTCAACTTGTGAGCATAGCTGATATTTTTCAGATTTGAAGGAGGAAAAACAAAACAAGCAGTTCATTTTCCTCTCATTGCTCCCCTTGAAATAGAAGAAAAAGTTCAGCAGTATGGGTAGGCACCCATAAGTACACACAGCCCAATCCTCTTGGCCATTCCCTTCATATGGCTTGACCCATACGCTGGCAGATGAGCATCAGCCGTCATCCTGTGTAAGAAGGCACCTTGGTCTCAGACATTGAGATGTCTACAGCATGCATTAGAAAGGAAGGTAAAATAACAGCCATGTGCTTAAGTTGCCTAGAGTGGTGCACACAGAGCATATCCTGCAAGTAGAACTACATGGCAAAATCTGTGTTAAAATCTGTTTGTTTGTGGCTATATTCCTTCTCAACCTGGGAAACTAAAGGGCATTGGCATTCTCTTGGTTTTCTGGCCCACATTCATACCCTCATCCCTGCTTGCATCCCTCAGCTTGCACTTCAAAGAGCTTCTTGGACAGAGAGCCAAGGTCCAAAGCTGTGATTGGCAAATAACAGTTGGTGCTGAGGTCAATGCAGGATAAATTTTTTACCTGATCACTCAAGTCAAACATGCTGGAGGGTACAGACTCATGCCGGCATTTTTCCTCCCACAACACAAACTTGGAAGAGTGATTATATCAGCTCCATACTTGGAGCCCAAATGATTGTACACTGCGTTTGTCAGGCTGCCTGAATCATACTGCTTCCACTTTCACATGCAGTTTCTGCCTGTGGGGAACAGCCTGCGAAGCTGTACCCTTCAGCCTTTTCCTGGGGTCTGCTCAGGGTGACACTGGCACTCTTCCCTATCACAGTAAAAACACCACATATGTTTTGGGGATCCCAGAGCAATTCTGTTTACTGCAGCACACTGGGAGCTTCACCTCCTGGGCAGCAGCAAAGAAAGAACCGATTGTTCCCAGGCCAGCTACAAAAGGGGTGCTAGCTAAAAAAGTCACGAAGTACAGACCCGATGTCTCGCTATGCCCACTATAATGGTTATTTATTATTGCCTTCTTTCAGTCACCATAAATCTCAGCAGAAATGGCTTAGTTAAGATATGATTAGGTTGGGATTATTGCATATGAGATTCTTGCTAAGGCTTGTAAATGTGACAAACTCTGAAATACGGTTTCCACAAAAAAGGAGAAGGAAGGGAGGGAAGTGGTACTTTTGCTGAAATACACCACAATTCCCTAATTACTCCTCTACACTAGTGACTCCGAGTGGTGGATAATAACAATTAAAGAAACATTCTCTGTTCTGCCCTCTTATGCCTCCAAACTTATATTCTCTTCAGGGACTCAATTTAACAGCAGCTCCAGAGTAAGACTTGAATGAAATTAGGCTGATTTAAGAGCCTGTGTGAAGCGCTGTAACAAAGGGAGACAGCATTGTACAATTTTAGAGATTAATTCCCATCACATGTGCTTTACCACCAGGATTCATTAAGAAGCTAGAACTGACCAACCATTTCTTACTGAAATGTCTTTGGACACAGAAAACATCCAACACAAAAGCCTTCCAGATGCAGCAAATACATTCTTTCTTCAAAGCCTTCAATAAAGGCCAAGCTCATCTCTTCCATGCTCTTTCAAGGCATGCTTTAACATCTGAAGACAAGGAAGATTATTCTTCTACTAAGCATTATTGTTACTGCAGCTTGGGAAGCAGCAATTGTTACTCCAGCTCATCTGGACAACACTTAAATGTCTTAACATGGCAAAAATATTTAATCTACTTGTAGAGATAGATAAAGTGACTCATCCTGGTTTCAGCTGAGACAGTTGATTTTCTTCCTAGCAGCAGGTGTAGTGCTGTGTTTTGGATTTAGGATGAGAATAGTGTTGATAACACAGTAATATTTTGCTTCTTGCCAAGCGTCAAGGGCTTTTCAGTTTCTCATACTGCCCTGCCAACAAGAAGGTGAGGGGCACCCGAAAAGCTGGGAGGGGACGCAGCCAGGACAGCTGACCTAAACTGGCCAAAAAGGATATCCTATACCATATGACATCATACTCAGTAGCTAACTGGGAGGTGGGCTGGGAGGCAGTTGGCTCAAGAACTAGCTGAATGTTGGCTTCAGCTGGTGAGCAATTGTGCTGTGCATCACTTGTTTCTCTACCCCATCCCACTGCGGGGGAGTGGACAGCTCTGTAGTTGTTTTAGCTTCCTGCCAGGTTAAACCACAACTGTTTAATATCAACAGATATTCTCCTTAAATCCTAGCTTGGCCTAAGCAGCCATGCAAAACATTGTTGACTTCTATAATGGGATTCTGTAGGAATGTATGCTAATAAAGAGAGTATGGCAAAGCAATAACTTATGTATTGATATGTTGAAGGAAATTGTTTTCTCCTAGAGTTGGGATGGAGCCAACCAATACCCAGCTCTTCCTACACCTTATGCATGTTTGGTTTTGTTTTTTATTAATAACAGTACAAGAACATAATAAGCAGGTATTTAAGATGTGCAAATCTGTCCCTACCAGCTCCTTTTGATCAGCGATCTCTGCTCACTGCGCTGCATTTAACACCCCCATACCCTTAACCTCCTGTTGTTTTGAAATATTGGCCACTGGGGTCCTGGGACTAAAACACAAAGTTTTCTGCTTTGACTTCTTGCCAAAACCATTAAAATATTCTCTGCACTGTCACAGCTTGTGCCACCTCCCAGGGGAGTTGATTTAAAAGTAAATTACATGTAAGTGTCAGATGAAAAGAGCTTCATTATCTAATTCTTCCTACACCAGCATTTCTTTAAATTGCTTACTAGGGACAGGAGACAATTAGTCCTGTGTTTGAAATGAGAAGTAATAAGTATCTGTCATTCCCATTAACCACAATTATTTTTTTTGATATGCAAATACAGTCGCTTTCTAAAGTTAGATGGGGCAGCCATGTCTACATGGGCCCAGGTGCCAAGTGTGCTTTGGCCTTGTCTGAGCACTCAGCCACCTTGGGTTTCAGAGGCTGTTGGCTGGACTGTGTCTTACAGCAGTCTGCCGATTAAATCAGCACTGCAATAATGAAAGAAAAATTGGAAGTCCTTCATTTCCTTTGCAGTAGCTACAAGTACACAAATGTTTCCATGGCACCAACTAGCTTCCAGGCAGATTTCAGAAACACCAGCGAGGGCCCTGAAGTCAGTAGGAGACTTCCTCACTGAAATTGGAATTGGCATAGCTCCTCCAGGCAGCCATCAGGACACGGGAGCTGATGCCAACAACACATCACTACCAGAGATTAACCAAAAGCCTGCTTTCTCCCATCCCCACTGAGAAAACTCCATTCTGCCCATCACTCAGGCTCCCAGTGTGGTCACCTTTCCAGAAGGGCTCTCACTTGGCCCTTATCACCAGGTTTAATTTAGATCTGTACAGTATCTAAGACATTCCCGTTCTTGTCTGTGCTTACAAGTGAAATTCTCATCACACCAGCTCAGGATCAAAGAGGAGATTGAATACAAGCACGGACAGTCCATACCCAGTCCACATCCATCCCAAATCTTATTGCAAGAGCTCTTAGCCTGCCCTTTGAATCATATCACCCATGTTCTTTATATCACTTCATCTGCTTCCTCCTCCACCTGCATCTGCCTGGCTTTCACATAAAGTAACTCTGAACTACTGACAGGATAAAAACAGGCTTCCCCGGGGTACTAGAGAAGTTCACTGCAGAAGTTAACAGACTTATTCCCTTTTACAGAGGAACTAAGAAGTTCCTCAAGTTCCAGAGCTTGGGTACAGTACCTTCTCTATAGGGCTCGGCATGTGTTAATCCCTCAGCTGGTCTGTACAAGACATTTTTCTCAAGTATTTAAGCTCTGTCATGGCTCTATATGACCTTTCCACACTATGTATTTAAAAACAATATAAACAAACCCTTTTAAATCTTTATATTGCGCATATGGAGTCTCTCTGTGACAGATCTTGGAACTGAAGTCAAATCTGGGCACCTGCGTGACACCTGGCTCTCACAAGCATCTCGTGTGCATCTGAACAACAAGGCCATATAGTTGCAGGGCTGTTTCAGTCGAATTTTACTGCCTCTCTGCTTTCTTCAAGTGTTCAAGGTTACAGGATTACTACTTTCATACAAATCATTCTGCATAAAATCCTTTAAACAGGAGACTAGAATTTTATGAGGTGCAGAACAGACTTCACTGAACTGAGGACATATCTAATTCTATGGTCAGATATTAAACACATGCCCTGTAAAACCAGCAGAGGCTCAGTTGTGAGAAATACAGTACTCAAAGCTCCAGCTTTAAAGTAAATGAAAGAAAAGGCACTATCTGCTGGGAGATACAGTTAAGAATCCAGACACATTGAATTTATTTTTGGCTCACCCAAATATACACAGGAAGCTTTTGCAAAGTGATTAGGGCTCATTAAACAAAACACTTAAGGATGAACTTAAGTGATTTATCTAATGGGGATAAACTTGTTTGTGCTTACAGTTACTTTGCTAGAACAGTACCATAGAATTATATCTACCTTCACCCTTAGGTAGAGAACATTAATATTTAGGGTTTGCAAGAGCAAGTTCAGTGTTGATGCCACTCTGAGATGGCAAAGGTCAGTGCTATAGGAGGGACTCGTGAACAGAGCGGGATGAATAAGAGAAGCAGCAGTTTGCATTTGACAGCTTGCCGCTACATGGTATTTTCTCCTCTCATGAATAAGATGAACATCCCCTCCAAGTCCAACCTAGCTCAAGCCCACAATGTAGATCTTCACACAAATCTCTGACGTGCCCGTCAATGTCTGTTTTGGAGGTTAAATAGAGAGAGAATGTGGTTATTTTAGATGAAAGCCACTTGTAAATTCTAAAGCTTCCAAGTATGACTAAAATCCTCAGTCACAACAATTATACTTGATATGGGGACTGGTTTAAGTTACCTCAGTTCTAATACAGAAAACTTCATGTCAAGTGCAAAAGTAATATTGAATAGTCAGTTTGCATTTCCTTTAATGCACCTGGTATAACCTTTAGAAATGCATTTTCCTCCCCTTCTGTCTTTCTGAAGCTCCAAATCTTTGGACTTTATATTTAACTAGAAAGCTTATTTCCTTTGTTTCTTAATTTCTCTGAAAACAAGGTTTATGCCACTATGCTCTGACAAAGTCCTCAAAATCAAAGAGGAGGAGGTCTTAAAGGTATTAAGGTCTTTCAGGTTGCAGGAAGAAACAGCTAAAGGAAAAGCAGCAGTATTAGCCTACCAAAGCAAGCAATAGAAAACTATTTAGTCATGTCAAGGGTCTATCAGCAAGTAAACAGCACTAGCTGTGCCAGCGTACTAGCAAGCCTTATCATGCCTGCCCTAGTTCTGCCTGACCACATCGCAGGCACAAGGGTTGCTTGAACAGACTGCAAGTCACCTGCTGTTTTTGTGAAGCACACATGGGTACTAGGATAACACGAACAAGATTTTAATTTGTGATTTGAAGCTAAGATATGAACAGATGTCTCTGGAGATGAGCATCCATTGCGGTGGTACTCCTCATATTACATAGGTGGCATGAGAAGGGGCCTTTAGAGGGGAAAGTCAAGCCACTTTTTTTTCTTTTAGTAGGTTTTTAGAGCTAGGACAGACACCTTCTGTTTTACTTCACTCTCCCCACTTCTTTCCTCAAGAAAAGCCTCTAGCCCTGCCTCTGTCCCTGCCTGTCCCTCAACTTTGTTGTCTGGATAAAGTTAACTAATGGAAAATACTACAGTTCATGTTGCAGATTCAGACCTGAACCTGGCTCCTGTGTTTCACAGTTCAAACTGGGCCAATTCTGCAGACAATTGTGTGTATTTGTAGTTCACACCATTCATCTGTGTGGGAATGTGTAAAACTGGGGTGTCAAACTCCTACCTCATGTACACAAGCATTCAGTATCAGAGAACATGGAGTGAATGTTCTTTTAATAAGAAACAGTTTTCATCACAAGCCCTAGAAAAATTGGGGGGAAAAAATTGTGTGGCTTTACACACACACTCAGGTTAATTGACATTTTGTCTATAAAATAGCATATAGTTCAGTAGCTATTTTAGATAACTGCTACAACCTGTTGATGAAGGGCGTGCATAAGTACAGTCTTTGAAGAAATTGCTTTTGGGAAACCAGTCAGGGGAAAGAATCCTAACAGAAGCAAAGCTGACTGGATAACCCTGTCTATTACAGGCACATTCACCCAGAGAGCACCTCTCCTGACATCCCATCGCAGAGAACCAGCACACTCCATCCCTGCATGCTACAAATTTCCTACGAAGAGTTTGCTCAGCTGTTATCTCTGGTTTCCACAAAAGCTTGAAAGGAGACTGTTGAAAGCTTGTTCTGTTATCTGTGCTTTACACAGCCTGGTTGCTCAGCCTGCTTACCTATTCCTTCCCCTCTCTCAAAATAGAGCTCAAGTTGATATGAAAATAGCATACCTTTTTCAGAGGGGGTGCAGGGTATGTAAGGCGTTGGGAAGGAATAAGGAAAGCTGAAATTACAGTGAACTGGCTGTATATTTGTGTTTGAAAGGCTTCAAGTAGAGACTAATTAATCCCATTGTTGATGCTAATGTAGTTCTTTTTAAAGATTCACAATTCAGTGCTCCAAGCAAATTTACCTTTGATCTTTTGCTCAGAGAAAGTGATTGAAGTTTTTATCAAGTGCCTTTGTCTGCCCTTAGGCTCACGTATGGACTGGGGCAGGGCAAGTGGACATGCAAAGTGTCACCACTGCAGAAGGGATAAAGGAGCTAGAGGGTTTGGATGTCAGGGAGGGCAGAGCTCCTGTGACCCTTTTGCTTTGCTCCAAAATAGCTGCAGAGACACCAGTAAGTTAGAGAGTCCAGTAGACCACGCAACGTGGAGCTTTGCAGTTCTGTCAGCCTTTGAAGACTGCTCTCACTGCCACGCTCACTTTGCTCTGCTACCTCTGATTAAAAGATTCTTCCTTCCTCACTTATCCCCTCCAAATAGGATTAACCCCATGTGCAAGATATGAAGGCTCCCCCTTAACAGGCCTTTTTGATCCACCAGCTGGCAAAAAATAAATGACTGAGCATCTGCTTGAATCTCTACAGGTCTCTTCACCTTCAGCCAACCCAAACCTTGAGCAGCCTTTGCCCATCTGTAACGGGCACAGACACTGGGAATCCAGAAATCAGCCTTGGCCTGGTGACATCCTCTAATTCACTAAGTATGCTCTTTAATTGCAAGCTGGCAGGTGTCACCTTCCCCTGGCATTCAAGGAGAAGCTTTGGCACATTGGGCAGCCTGGTCTGGGAGCACAAGGTGTATTGGGAACAGAGAAGTCAAACATAAGGCCTGGAGAGACTGTGACTATCAGTAAAGCCTGGAATATAAGCAAGCACTTAGGAAAAACACACATTTTCCCATCTTTGTGTGTCCAGCACTTATCTAACTCCACTTCAGAGAAATGTTAATAAAACCAAGTTAAACTCCTTAAGTTGTGTAAACTTCCCTGCCAAACAACGTAAATATATCTGATAAGCTGCTAGCTATGGAAACAACCCCCTGCTTCTTTTCCTTACAATGACACAATATCTACTCATAATCGCAGTGTTACAGCTCTTACAGTCTTTAAATGAAGATGTGCAAGCCTGAACTGCTATGAGCTTGGTGTTCTCCATAAGCTCACTGCCGAGGGACAGGTGCTTTGCAGGGAGGCTGAGGACATCATGGCCCAGCCAACTTGACATCCCAAACTGCTTAATGATAAACTAACACTACTAAGCTGCCAGGTATGTGGTGTCCTCACATACCCTTGGGAGCACCAGTGTCCGCAGGCAGTGACACTAGGACAACCGCTGTCTGGATGGCCAGTCTCAGAGAGTTCCCCAAAGGATGGCACAGCCATCCTCTGTATGTCTCTGCAGCCACTGCTATGTTTAGGCTTTAAAATGCACCCGACCTCTTTTGCTTTATGCCACAGATGCTCCTTCTCAGAAATTCTCATTTCAAGGCCCAGATAAGATCTTCCAGTGCCATCTATAAAACAAGATCACTTTGAAGGGAGCTATCACCTGCATTGAAGGAAGCAACAATCATAGATGTAGTTATCTACAACAGGACTTACCACAGCAGTGTTTAACCTTGCTTAGGCTTTCTGAACACTGGTACTCTCCCCACTTGCATTTAATGACTGTCAGAGGAAGGAACATTTTACAGAGCTTTGAAGAAAGCAATAGATTTATACCACCCACCTTCCTGCAGCCTTCATCACATTAATCAACACTCATTTATGTACGCAAAGTCACAAATAGGTGTCTGAATTACTGGCTAGCAACAGAGATTAGCCACAGTATATGGTGAAGAAAAACAACGGATTCATTGTAGTTTTGGGCATCCAGATCTCCAGTAGCAAGACTCCGCTGCTGGAGTTTTAGATCTTTTACGAGACCTTTTAGGCCACAAGACTAAAGATTATCTGAAAGGCCTAAACTCAAACCATTGTAAACTGCACTTGTGAGATTAATCCGTGTACAAAGATGAGTCTACACTGCCAGAAAACAAAATCTGAATTTGTGACATCTGTTTTTTTGAGATGGTGCATTTCACAGTCTAAGGGCTCAAAAGTGCAATTGAATTGCCACCTGTAAAGTAAGCTGTCATCCCATGTAAAAAGCCAACAGGTTAAGGCATTGCTACAAACAGAAGTCAGAAGTTTGCTAGCATTTTAGACAGGTCCAAGAACTGGCTTAAGGTACAATGTGGACCATGCTTCTAGTCACCTTCAGCAGCCATAAGTCAGCCTCTATGGCATTTACAGCCAGCTTCTTACACTCCTGCAGTGCCAAGAAGCTGTAATGCATCAGATGACTTAGCTTAAAGGTTATGTCAGCAAGATCTTGATCAAAGTCAGCTTCTAAAAAATCTAGAAAATTCTTTTGGACTTGCTCTATGATACAGACACAAACATGCCATATGAGATCACTCAGCTTCATGTGACACGAATATTGTTTTCACAGGTCACATCACACCCACCGTGCTTCAAAGAAAGGTTCTCCACCTCTTCACAAGCCTGGAGCAACTAATTCTAGTTGCTTGTTCCAAGACATTTACTGAGCATATATCAAACTCAAAAGACTAGGTCACTGGACTCTGCTCCGTTGTCTGTATCTGGTGGCTCAGCTAGTTTTGCCCATAAATTTGAGTACTGTCTGTAGATACATCACTCTTACTGCAGCAGATATGCAGCTCTGGACTCTTTCAAGTTCATGGGCTCCTGCTGCTGGTAAAGCTCAAGAATTTTGCTGCCTGGCCTTACCCTACCCACCACTCAGTGTTGGATGCACAGCTTGAGGCACATGACTTGTGCAGTTTATTTCAGTTTCACTTAGTCCCCCAAAGCCATCGTGTATTTAGATGTTATCACTATTTTAATCTTTCCCTAACTCTACCAGACCAGATCCTGGCCTCCACCTTTCTCTCCTTACAAGATTCCCCCACAAAGCAGGGAGCCCTAATAAGGCAGAATAATAAGTGTTAGTTTTCAATCAGAGCCATTTTCTAGTTTAGCATAAACTCTAGCATAAGACCCACGCTGTACTTGGGGGATGTTGCTGCTGCAACCTGATTAGGGCAGTCCTGCATGGCTTAGATAAAGTTCAAGATGGGGTGTAAGATCACTAGCGGTACCAAGGACCGTGACAGACATTTCAACCAATTTCACAGCCACGTTCCCTATATTCAAGTGTTGATTTTTGTGAAAGCATAGGTTTGTGAGCAGTCATTGAAGGCTTCTGACATTTGAAGTACAATATAAAGAGAGTCATCAATAAAAAAAATCTCAGAGTAGATCTGCAGAAACAGATACTGTGTATGACCCAAGATGACAGCACTGTGAGCAGGCTGGCATACAGCTGCCTGTTTAGATCTGGAATAGCTCAGGAAAGAACACTTTTGTCAAAACGTTTGCATTGACTGCAGAGTCCCAGAAGAGCATTGGTATCAGCTTTGACCATCCAAGACTGCTCTAGGTTTGTCCTGCTGTCTTGCAGGGGAAGACATCTGTGCTTATTTTCTGGCAAAAAGGCAGGACAAGTAATTTGCTCCCAGGTTTGAAACTTGTCTGCTGCTCTATAGGCTCAGCCACTTATAGCCTCTGCCAGACATTGACTCCACATCACACTTTGAGATGCATTAGAAGACATCATAGCACTGTAGATTTGCCCAGAGAGTAGGACTTTAAGCTTGATCCCAGCTCTGTGGAAACTGCATTTTCAGCCAAGCTGAATAAACACAGCATGAAGAATACACCACTTTGGAAAGGGATTTATTGGTGGTGAGAAACAGGACTGCTTTAAAAGATTGGATTGAAAGAAGGATGGATACATAGGACAGAGCTTAGTAGATGAGATCTTTCACTAGTCTGGTTCTTAAGTGTACCACTAGTACAGGTCATGTTTTTATACTCCCTGGAAGCTCATGCTTAAAGCTGCAAAGGCTTTAAAATCCAGACGAAAACTCAAACACACAAAAAACCCCCAGCAATAAGTCAATATAACAGGCAAGTCTCTTACAGCTTTTAGCCAGCCACGATGCCATTTCCCCTCTATGTGTGTACTCTACAAAAGCACAGTCTCATGGTTGGGATGCAACACGTTGTTCTGTTAATGCCGGACAGGCTTTTGTAGAGAGGGATTTTGATTAATTCAGTCCAAGCACTTTCAGGGAGACAAAATGCAGAGCAGGCTTCACCTAAAAAGGGCTTTTACAAGTGGTGCATGCATTAAATCCTGTAGGATACTAGATTTCCTTGCAACTACCTGCATTTCTTGGTGAAAATTGTAAACCAGTAATTTTGATGATCATTAATTTTGCAGAGCTGAAGATGGAACTACATTCTGCTCCTGTTTAATGGGGAGGTGGGGGCTTGCCACTGCTTTCACCAGAACACAGTTCAAGCCTTCAGCCCTTGATGTCTGATTTTTCACTACCTGCCTTGAACACACTTTGGAAGCACAATGATTAAGTGATACTCTTATCCGTGGTGCAGGCTGACGATGAGAAGGCATCTAAGGATCTAAGACCTATTGATGTGAACACCTAAATCCTTCAGACAGCTTTAAAAAGAAACTGAAGACTAAATACCTAGTTATTCAGTCCTGGAGTACAAGCTGAAATCACAAGGGGATTTGTTCCCACCCTTGTGGTCTTTCTGCTAGACCACGCTGCCTCCCAGTTAATTAATTCTATCGATTTGTTTGTTTTTATTGGCCTTTCCACACTCAGCAGTTATTTAGGACTTACTGGGTAATGCATTTTCCAGTTAAATTGATCCTACTTTTTACATCCTTTCATGCACTTATTTGAAATTTCCCTGCCAAATGTTTTAATGTTTTCAAGTTGAATGTTGATTCATATTATTTAAAATACCCTGCAAGAAGGGAAAATCTGTGTAGCAGAATAAGTAATAAAATGGGCTCTTTAAACCTGATTAATGACCAGTGAGAGTAAAGCACTTCCCTCCAGCAAAATAAACAAAACAACCCAGACCATTACATCTAGTGGTACCTGCTGAGACTGAATTAAATTTGCTTCCATAGGGCCATAATAAAACCCTTATCTACCTTCCTGCTCCTTTTCCAAAGCTCCTCAATTTGGTATCTAACCAATTTAGGTCAACGACTTTATATTTTGACTGGTATGTCATGGTGGCTGTTCCAGAACCCACTGTACCTTGCCAACGTGGAGCCAAGTCACTTCTAACAGTCAGGCTGAAAGCAAGTAGCTTTGTGCACAGCAGTCGCACTGGCCTGTGGTTGAATCATTAAGGGTTTGAAATAACGAATTCTGTCTCCACTAGCAATAACTTACTCCTGATGGCAGCTGTTGTGAGGAGTCTCCACACATTTAGCAGGGGAGTATTCAAGGGCCTTGAAATATCACAGGGTACCTTAGTGTGGGCGATTTGGTTTGGAGCTTCTGCTGGTGGGTTTCATTAGCTTAACTACAGCCATTGCTAGGAGATCCATTATGAACCTTGGGGAGAGGGAAATCAAAGGAGAGATGGGAGTCTAGTTTCATTTATACCAGTAGGAAAATATAGACATTAAGCTGTTGTCATGCTTCAAGGATAGGCAGGGAGAGGAATGAACACTACAACTTGTGTTTATTCATGTATATTAAGATGGACACAAATGTTATGTATTTAGGGGGAATCTAGCAAAGGTCCAACTTGTAATGTGGAAGTCATTTGTTTGTAGGTTAGCCAGAAAATCCCTTTTGCTTTAGACCCACAGCATCCCTTCTCACAGAATATATTTCTGCTCCAGTCAGACTTGATGCCTCACAATCTGGAGATGCTCATCTGTTCAGCCGCTAAGCAGCCCCAGCCAGTCCTGTCTATAGACAGCCACATAAGTTCTGAATGGGACTAAACTGTTTTGAAAGTAACTGTGGGCAGCTGCCATTCAAAGGCTTTTTAGAGGCAGATCATGCTGTCAGTGATGCTCCTCTATAGACAGGAAGACAGGAAATAACTTACCAAACACTGTTTGAATTCTAACCATTTTGAACATATTAAGCTTTCCTCAGTGGGAGGGAGTCTTCCAGGGTGACTGACTTGCCCTTGTTTGGTTTATTTATGATGCCTTTAGTTTCCTGGTCCTCTGCTATTTTTTAAATCCAGTGATCCTGAAACAAGGTGTCAGGCTGATGTTAACTCCTTCTAGCCTTTGACTCCTGCGTTCTGATGGCCAACTTGAGATCACACCAGGTTTTAGAACAACATTAGGTCAGCATCTACAACAGCTTCTGCTTGGAAATGATCACCTCTTCACTTTGAGAGACCACAGCGCAGCCCATATACAGACATAATAGCAAGGCTGTACCTTGTACAGAGCTAACTCAGGAGAGAAATATTCAAGATGACAAGATGGACAGCATGTCAGAGCACTGCAGTCTGCAACAGCACCTTTCTCTGAACAGCACTGACATCTGTCTCAGAGAAAGCAGCATTAGAAGAAGCCTGTCCCCAGACTGTACACACCAACATGCATAAATAAATCCCATGAACACAAGCTTTGTCAATCTTCTTGACAAAGATCACAGCCTTTAGATAAGGAGCCCAGCCAAAAGCACATTTCTATTGCTTTCTTCATCATTAAAGTTGATGGCTCAGTGATAGGCAGCTATTCAAGAAGATTAAGGCTTGAAGCAAAGAGAAAACTCACACAATGACCACAATACTTTCTTCCTCCATTTCTTTATATAAACATTTTTTGGTTCAGTTTACAGTAAGCGAACAGCAGTGATGCATGGAAGTGTGATCTCCAATGGAGAAAAATCTCTTGTCCATTTACAATGAAATCTATTATCTCAATATGTTCAGGCTCAGAAAAGATTCTTGCCAGGAGGACCTGTGAACAAAAAGTTGTTATTCGCTGTAGTTTATCAGGTGGGATATCTTTTAAACCTAAATGAGTTTCCAGAGATTTCCATGACTGCATCTCCCTCGGTCTTAAGCAGAATGTGGGACTGGATGTAACTGCTGTTACTCTGGCCAGGACTCAAACTAAGCCTGACGTTTTGATGAGCTTCCTAAGCAATAGACAATTGGCAAGTCTTAGAAAAATGTTTACTGGCCAGGGACAAGAAATCCATTCAAACCTCAGATAACTACCTCAATCAATGGGTTTGAATCACTGACACACCAAACATTTATTTATAAATGCAGAATAAGTAGGATCAAGGGCACCTTGCTGCCAAGTCATTAACAGCAGCAACTGTGAGGCAGTATAGATACACACAGTGTAGGGACTCATTTGTCTAATTTTAGACATCTGCAAAGTTGACTGGGGAGGACAGACACATCTGGCTCACTTTGGAGGTCTATGTTTGATTAAGCTGAACTGTTCCACAGGACAGTCTTCTCCAGTAATAGTTATAAGGAAGCCCAATATTAGATCTAATGAGCTGTCATACCAGATGAATCCACCTCTGCAAATTAAGAGCTCCTTCTAAAAGGACCTTCCAGTATATAGCTTATTATTTTTAGTCTGACCTATGATGTGCACCAGCAGGTACACTCCTGTTAGCATTTCTTTATGAAAACATATTTTCCTAAGGCAAAGACAATTCCCTTGCAGTATAGTCAGTTATAGGTCACCTCCCCCACCACTTCAGGGAAGTTTGACTGTCTACCTCATCTCTCATTAAGAAGTCTATGCTTCAGTCAAAGCAACCGATGCAGTACAACTCTGCAGTGGCAACCACAGAGCTGGATGAAAGAGGATGCTCAGACAACTTCATTGCAAATTCCTTAAGGCCCAATGGTGCACATGACAGCGATCATCTTGCTGCATGTATGCCAGAAGGGCCAAATGCATCAGGGACTTAGAGTCCCAACCACAGGGAAGTCAGCTGCTTAGTACAGGATAAATTTATCCCATTGTCATCTCTTCTAAATATACTACCTTCAAATTGCATTGGAGCATCAGGTATTACAAGCAGACATCTCTGGAATCACATTACCTCTTGTGAAGAGCTCTCATCTGAAGCCTCAATGGGCATAATTAGTAAATACAGTTGCTTGCTCTGCAGATCTAGAACTTTTCCCCTCAAATTTAGCATGGCGTCCACTACAATATTTTAAATGCTAGTGGAATTTTCCTATGCTGGATATACTGCTACCAACTGACACTACAGCAAAGGGTGGGATGCTGATGCCGTGGAGGAATTCATGAGCTCAGTGTAGATGATGGGCACTCAAAGCAATAGACCACAGTTCTCAGCTACTTATTAACTCAAAATATGAAGTCAAAACTGTCTATTTTCTTCTAAGTTTCTTTAAACAGAGGAGCTGTCTTTGCACCTCAGTCATCTAAGGTCTAAGAGCAGATACAAGGCCCATGAGAAATACAGCATTTAATATCTAATAGAAGGAAGATCTAATCTTCAGCAGTGTTTGCATTATGACTCTAAACTGCTGCGATACATCTAATATACTCCAAATGAGGTACTGTGGTGCCCATGCCTGAGAGAAAAAGGCAGAGAGGAGGAACAGCCAGCAGTGAATCTGGCATACCCCTGGCTCGCTCTAGCCTTGCAATATGTCATTCGCAATATGCAGCGGATGACAATATTTCAAAGTCATGCTGGTTTCTGAATACGTTCTAGCCTACATACTACAGCACCAAGCTAGCTGCAAGCAGTCACTGCTACTTATATTGTGACATTGAGTCAAAGCATCACTACCTTAGCTCACCAAACCCACTGAGCACCTCCAGTCAATTTAATTTACTTGAGACTCATGAAATGAGTGGTCTACCCAGTGTTGATTTTGGGTTAAAAGTCCCCAAAAATTCCAGTGCCTAAGGCAAACCTAGTTCACTTCTGCAGTGCCCTTCCAAATGCATCCTAGAAGGACTCCTGGAAAGTATAAAAGCCTGTTTTAATAACCAACCTAATAACCTAGGAACCAAGGGGCCCATCTCCGTGCTGTGAGCTAGTTGCCATGTTTTGACACACATCCAGCTCCTCATTTCAGGAGTTACAAGACACTATGCAAATGCACAAACATCATCTTCAGAGCTAAAACCTGGGCTAGACCCAGGCCCACTGGAAGATATTTGACAGTAATTAGAATTTCAAAAAAGGCTTAAGAGGCCTGTTCTTACGACTTTCCAGGTGAGTCACCCAGGGGCAAAGCCATTAGGACAGCTGAGCTGCCTGCAGGACCATTTCAATGGACCATGTTTTATCTTAAAACCCTAGGTTGAACGACTATTGCTTTTTAATAGGAGCATGCCACAAAAACTGCAAGAGATCAACACAGCTATCTCTAGAAGATAACTCCTAACATGACCTGACTTACATTATGCTTGCTTCGTGCAAAGTAGCAGTGGAAAAAACAGTATGTGTGCAGCAACCAATACCGCTCTTAACACAAGTGGCAAAGAGCCAACCACTAATGCTGCAAATGCAGCACATCACCACCGCGTATGAGTCCGCTGATTAAACAGGTCCTGTTTCTTATTTCTGGGTCTTTGATATCTAGCTGCACTTTGTCTGAACAGAGCTGTTTGGTACCCTTCTAGTGTCCTGGGACACTAAATGTTCAGCTCATGCACCAGTCATGGAAAGCACCGTGAAACTAAAGTGTCATCAACACTGAGCATGTTGGGAGACCCACTCCTTGGGAAGTCAGATGCAAAAGTCCTTTCTGACTTTATTTGATTAGATCTTCTGAAAAGGACCTCACTGGAGCTTGAGAATTCAGAATTGGGCAAGACAAACTGCCATGTAATACTTCGGACTTTCTTCGTTAGCAGCTTTTGCCAGAGCCCTGCACTTTAAGCTTCTCTGCACATCTCCATGCTCCTGAAATGTTGTTCAAGTCGATGCTTATTAATACTCCTTATTAAAGTCTTCTAGAATAAAATCTTCCTTAATTACTAGTGTTGGAGTGCCTTTTCCATTATTCATCAGAAATAAGAAATGGGTTAGTCTTCTGCAGCATCTTCCAGAGAGCAGAGTTATTGAGGTTACTCTGATACAGTTCAAGTGTCTCCAGCTGCAGCTGTAAATTTCCACTCAGATTTTGTCATGCCTCTTCCTCAGAGAATCATGTGCTCTGGCTGCTAATCTTGCCTGCACATTCCCCCTTATTTACTGCCCACTGAGTACACAGGCACAGCACTTGCTTCTGGATGCACATGCGTAAATGGAAGCACAAGCCCTTCCATACATGCAACACACCAATGTACGCTCATAAATAAAATTATTTTCACACTGGTGCATAGCCTGTAATGTACATGCATTTTCCTTAGAAGAGAGACAGTAAACACCAATTTGTGCAGTTTTCGAAAGAAAGTACTCTAGGCTCTGGAAATCTTTTCTCAGGTAACAGGTGTTTTGTCATGGGACAAGGCATTAGGAAAGAATAAGGATGGTAACGAGAAACACCAGACTTCAGCAGACAAATAAAGACTTTAGACCAATTCCCTAAATTCCCATCCTCTAATTCCTAATTAGGCTATTAACTAATTCCCATTTCATCCATAGCAGAAGAGGACAGAACTATCTTTCTTCTTGGTGCTGAAATTACTAATTGATCTGAGAAGTGTTCAATGTTCCCATGCAGAGAATATGGCAGTCAGGAAAGCTGTTTTTCCCTCTCAGCTCATGTATCATGTATTCAGACAAGGCAGGTGAAGAGAGGCAAGAGGAAAGTTGGGGAGGGGATTAGCAATTAAGAAAACACCTCCTGGCAGAGAGGAATACATTGTGATATATTCTGTCTTCTTGTTGTAACCTATTGGTGGAAGCAATCCACAGGAATAGGAAATACAGGCAGTGGCCATAAACACCATTTTGCTATCTATGCTACCTATTAAGTCAAGTGCAATTTAATTTTAACTCACAGAAGAGATACTGAGAGAAAATCCTGAAAAGGATATTTAAAAGGTATTGCAGGGATTTTTTCTTCAAATACATGGGAACCTTCTGCCATTTCATCCATTGTACCACAGTGCAACCGTGCCCAGAACTAGGATCTGGTAGCATTCAAGAAATATTTAGTTGAAGGACCTCAGGAGCCTTTCACTGCAGAACTCATCTTCCGGCAGAGAAACAGCCTCTTGGAAAGCATTGAACATAAGCAAATCCCTGGAAGATGACAGGAGTTTCCTCCTGAACCCCTAAAATGACCACAAGCAAAGTGTATGCTCTGATCTTCCCATCTGCTACAGCAGCCTCCCAGCACCTTCTTTTCACTGAGCAAGACAGGTTTCCAGTTTGGTGGTCAGCCCTTAGGCTCCTTGGGTCTTCTTGTCTGAAATCCAGCTGGGTCAACCGATCTGATCAGGAATTCCTAAAGTGTTTTTTTCTCTCCAGTTTGGAAAGTAGATAGTTTGTTAAAAAGAAAGCAGGTGTCCAAATTGCACTTATTTCTGACATCTTCCCTTTCACTAGGATTGTGGGGGTGTTTGCGGTTTGCTGCTAAGCATCTAGCTAGAGCTACTCTTTGCCTATAAGGACACTGGCTGCTTTTGTACCCAATGCAGATGCCAAAAATAGCCTGGAGTCAACTAATTGAAGTCCTCCAGCACTTCCCTGGAGCAAAGGGCCCAGTCAGTCACTAGCATCCTCTGCTCATCATGTAATTATCAAAGAACTTCTCCCCTTAGGCTTTCTCATTTTCCACAAACATGTAGTTTTTCATGTAATCATGGAAGTAGGGCATTTTCTTGACCTTGCCTCAACACTTGGGGGAATTTACTGAGCTACAAACACATTCACAAAGCCTCTTCTGCAGTCCTCAGTTACTCCTTGGTTGAACAAAACTCATTGAAATCCATATATGTTTTGACTGAACAAGAACAAAGTATTGCAGAAGACATTTAAAAGAAATTAAAATTGTTTCTCTGCCACAGGCTAAAAAAATCCCCCTTCCCTTGGGCTTTGAGTTTGATTTGTATTTCAATAAAAATATATCAAAGTGGACAGATTAGTGTGTTTTGAAATGCAAATGCTTTGAAAACATTAAAGGGCAAATAACAAGGTGGCATGTTCTCAGTTTATTTTTGGTTATTATTTTTATTTACCCTTTGTTCTTAAATGATCATATGTATCCTATGTGCCTGATGGAAAAATTTGCTTCTTGCAATAATCCAACTATAAGAAACACAGTGAGTTTCTCCTGCAATATTTCCTTACCACTGAACAAAGCAGCTATTTGCAATATCTATGTAATATAAATCTTTATCCCAAGGCACATCCTAAAGCCTCAGAAAGCTACTCGGTTGTTTTGGCTGAACCTGAACAGCAGCAAACTGTTTTTCCAAGTGATACTCAGACATTGGGTTCTGAGGGCTTGTTTCTGATCTCACTTAAACAAGTAAAAGACAAGAGAAGCACCTGAATCAGTGATGGGGTTACCTCAACACAGAAAGAAAAAGCAAAGCTGGAACCAGACGCAGACATGGTTTTAAGCGGCATGGTACCCATTCATAGTAAGGCAACACAGGGGTTCCAAATTAACAGAAGATGAATACAGAGTACATAAAATAGAGACTCCTTAGGACACACCAACCTAGGCTCAGCAGAAGTGCAGAAGAGGTATAACCTTCACTAGTTTCCTCACAAAGCAGTTTTACACAGAAATATTTCATGTTTTCGTTGCAATTTTGAGGCAGCTCCAGCCCTGAGTACCCTCCTTATGCTGCTCCCAGAAGCCTACTAACACCCACACGTGGCTTCCAAAGCAGGAATTGTCAGCTTTACCCTGCCACCAGCCTCCAACCCACAGCAGATCTGTCCTCCACTGCAAAGGTCTCAACACACACGAATGCCATGTGTCCCCAGCATCTTCTTGACCAGAACCGAGTCAAACACGATAGATTTTTTTTTAATGTGGAAAACTGAGCAAGCAAAACTTTTAAGCTGTTTGCTTTTATTTCTTCAAATAGCTTTTTTTTAATGACTGAAGGGGTGCTTTCTCTTTGCAATGGATCATAAGATCTTATGAAAGCCAAGCAAAGAGAAGGAAGAGAGCCAGAAAGGCTTTCAATGCATCTAACTGCTGAGAAACAAAGATCTTTCTAAATTCCTTAGACTACTCTGTGTTCCTCTCAAGATAATTTCCCATCAGTATTAGAGGGAGAGATTTGAGCCAAAGTACAGCTCCAGCTTCAAATTCTTCCAAACCTCAGATATTTAGACCCTGGCTTTAGAATCCAGTCTCATTTGGAAGATGGATATTTCACAAATTGCAGACCTAGATTAAGTGTTAAATTCAGCTTGAGGCTGTCCAGCAATAGAGATTTGTCTGGTATCATCTGCAGATACTCCAAGGATGCTGACAAACTTCAGTGAGCTGTTCCAAGAGACTTTCCTTATTTTACAGAATATTTGAAACCCTTCAGAGAACAGCAATCATTTGTGTATAGACTAAAGTTATGAATTCAGATTGTGGAGAAAGGAAAATGATCTTGTGGTCATCAGTCTCCCAATCTTGGGATATTGTGTCCTGGGAAGTGGTATAAATTCCACATCTTGTAAACAAGAGCATATGCATTACTGTGTTGATGTAATATGGTATATTAAATCTCCCCATGGAGTGTGCCTGGGGTAGATAAAACACCATTGCTTATCCTTCTGCATTCACTGTTGCCAGAGAAGCACAGGAAGTAACATGCTTCCCTTGGTATATCAGGAATGAATTTGGCCCACTAAGTATGTCATCTACACACCCACCAACTTAATTTGTTGCTAAAGATAAAGGACAGTCACCAGATTAATGTTGTACAGTCACCATCATTGCAGCCTCCTTTCACAAAGCAGAAGAGTGGTAGAAGACGTTTTCAGTAGTCCAGTCTGCCTTCCAGGAATTACCTTCTGTGAGATCAAGTCCTATATTATGAGGACCTTAAGTGCTATGTACCACCTTCAGTCTAATGGGTAACAGCCACTTAGGCAGTTATTAAATGGTCTTTTAAGATGATATTTGCATACTCAGAATATATAATATCTGCACATCTAAAGCTTGCTATGCAGTACCAACTTCTCTAACATAAATAAAATTTATGTAGAAATTGAGAACATGAAACTTGTCATTGCAGCTATACAGCATTACTCAACCATCTTAAGTGACATGGAAGGGCCAAAAGAGCACCTTTTCCATATTATAGCTCAGGCAACATTAAAGGAGACCGCCTCGCAATGCAGTGCTCAGACATGCCCACACTCAGCCCTATGCAAACCCACAGGCACTAAGTACTTGAGTACCCATGAACATCCAAGTCCTTGTTAGCTACAGACAGACCAGCATTTGCAGGTGCCGAGATCCTTGCTTCAAGTAACCACAGGTGTTGGAGTCACAATAATGTCACTGAAATAATCAAGGTGCTGTTCAAAAGCTGAAATCCATGAATTTCACACCTATAAATGCTCTCCTTACTGAGGACATGCCATACCCCGGAACTGATATTGAATACTATGGTAGTTAAAACTCAGAAATGTTCTGGTTACTACACTGCAGTCTTGTATTTAGACACAGAATTTAGAAATGCAGCTACAAAGATTAAATGCAACTTAAAGGCCCAGTCAAGGTTTCGTTCCATACAACAGCACATTGAGAAGCCAGCCACTGCCAGTACTCCCAGCTCCAACAGCACTTGGCTCCGCACCAGAGCAAGGCCTTTTAACTTCACCTGGAGGATGCACCAAAGAGTCACTCTTAACAAGCAAAGCACATTTTAAAAGCTGTTCTGGTAAACTATGGACTCAGTTCTCTTGCTTTTCTTTTACATATCTTGAAGTGGTGTTTAACACAGCCGTGCCAGGCTGGGTGCAATCCATCTATCAAGAGCAACATACTGACATTGAACTGCAGCCCTCAGGAGTTAAATGCATGCATCATGACAGCTTCTGCTGGAGAATGAGAATGAGCTGGAATTAGAGGAGCCTCTATCCTCTGCAACTAGAGCGTAACAGGGACTGTGTAACACTGGAGTACAGTTGTGTTTCATAATCTCTTTTCACAGATGTAAATACCAGACTGTCGTGAAAATTGGCCTGTAGTTTAACATACCAACAAGATTGAGATAATGCATGTGTTTTATAACATCCATGTTTAATCCATTACCGTTTAGGATAATGCAGCATCACAAGAAGCAGCAGTACATAAGATACTTTCCAAACACTAAAACTTTTGGTAAGCAGCTCAAGTAGCTTTTTCATTCTAAATGTATTTTCTCTTTATGAATTCAGTAGAGAGTATCACTTGCCCAGTTCCAGCAAAACTGCAGCCAGATGTCAGCTTTGATCTCATCACCACATAACGAGGACAGATAAAGGACAAATAGGTTACACTGCAATTCAGCAACAGGAAGAATTAACTTCACTGTTCCTTGCAGCACCATCTGGGTTTGGCAAAGTTAATTCTCATCCATGTCAAGAGTTCATTCAAGGAAATAATTTTGTTTTCCAAATGCTATTCCTTCCTGTTTCTTCTGGATATGTAATGCCTGATCCCTTGACCTACTCCTTCTGTCCTCATTTTTCATACTTAAAGCATCTTAAAACAAAAAGTACTGCAGACAACTGCTAGAACTAGTGCAAGGCATTTAAAGTACATTTTTAATATATGAAGTAACATGCTGCAATGTATTTCTCATCAAGACTGAGATGGGAAGACCACAACTCCCTAGTCAGAGCTACAGGCCAGGAAAACCAGGATCCTACATTTCAGATCTGTTTTCATATGGATGCCAGACACCTGCCAGACCCACTCCCACACAGGGGACCCAGCCACACACTACCTCCCTACACTCCAAAGACACTATTTTCCTGGCAGCACTTGAAGAACAAGCACTACAGAAACACAAAACATGAGTGCTTCACCAGACACAGTCCAGGCTCTAAAGCAAACAGGTCACAACCACTCCAGCCACACACATCTCAGCCTCTTCCACCAAGAGGCTGGTGGGTCACCAGCTCCATCCTCAGATGTACACAGCATTTCAGAGTCTCCAAAAGCCAAAGTGCTTCAACCAGCCACTACCTTCTCCTCACCCAGATGCCCCCAGCAGTACCTTTGTCTTGATAACTGCTTCCATACAGCTGAGCAGTCTTTGTAGTCCAGCAGCCCATCATCCCAGAGCACCTCCTGCAGCTACTCAGACTTCCATCAAATACCCTGGGCCACCTTGCAGGCTTATATACTGGCTGTAGGGTGGAGCTGGAGGGCAGGTACTTCCCTTAAAGGACCTGTTGCACAGTAGAAGACATTCTTTGTGTCAGCAGTGTCATGGGTTCTTGCAACCAGGCTGTTCCAAAAACATTTTGCTACTGGCAGAAAAAAAGTTATTTTGCTTTCTAAAAAAAATATTTTAAGAAAATTATATAGAAAGTATTTGCATTTTGCATTCATATTATTTTTAAATGGAAGGGGATGTTGTGTTCTAAAAATATAATTCTTGGTCACAGTAAGATCTTATTTCTGTATGGTTTGCCTAACTGTTATAGATTGGTTTTATTTTCATTTTCATGTCTTTAATTTTTTGTTTCACAATGTACAACACTGATGTCTAGATGATATCGTGTCAAATAAATGTTCTATGATCTTCTCATACTAAGCACACAGTGCGCATGTCAGATTATAGTATCATTTTTAATCAAATTCATTGTAAAAATCTTTAAGGACAGCAGAGATCTAAACCACCCTATTTTTTAGATCAAAGTGTCCCTATTTGAGCTTGTAATGAAATAGCCTAACACTTTGAAGAAGAAATTAAGTGTATTAATTAGAGGAAAAAAAGTTGTCAGCATCTGTGGGTTAGCCTATGATCGTTTCTTTTAGTACAATTCTATGGACTTTTAATTTCTCTGGAAATGCTGACATGTTCAGATTTCCAGGGAAATAGATTTCAGAGTTTGAAGTTGCTCTTGTTACTTGTTGTAACTTACTCCACTTGTGGTTCCTCCATCCTTATTGGTTCCAGACAGTGAAGGACGACTTCTGCAAATGCGAGTGACAGCCAGGTTTCCTGCACTGTCATTTCTGCCAAGTACCCAACAGTTCTGTTCAACAGTCTTCATGACATTGCATAAAGACTTAACATGTGATAGCATCAGGGACATTCTCTGCCATGTTATGTCTCACTGCAGCAGTTAAAATAAATGGAGAGAAGACAGGAATATGACAAATCTAAAGTTACGTTCCCCTGAATGGATCACATATCTGGGGTGCTTGGCAAGGCACAAAGATCATGTTTGTGGTTCCTGGAAATCTGTGGGAGTTCCACTGCTGAGAACCTGACCTGATGCGTTTTGTGCTGTTGGAGACATATGGTTCATTTCTCCTGCTGTGAGCTTGATGGCATGGTGTGGCTTTGCATCTTTTCTCTCTTTCGCTTGCTGTCACAAGGAATATCTACAATAGCTTAGAGAGTGTACCTTGTTATGCTGTAGGCATGTGTATGAGAACACCAAAATCCAATGGGAAATCACAAATCTTAGCAGGCTGGGGAAAAAAAAGGTCCTCTACAGATATTTTAAATGCATTCATTGAGGACGTCAGTCTGCACGCAGAGGTGCCAGATCTGTAACTGACAGTGCTGTGAGGTTTCCCCTTAAGGTGCTGGAGTTTTGCGAGATGAGATGATACAAAGCAGCTCAGGATTTTTGGTGAATGAACAGCATTGTGTTAGATATTTGACCCAGAAATAGTTCCATAATATTTGGTATGACTGTGCTGTACAGAGCAGGCAAATTGTGATGAGAAAGTGTGCTTGCCTCTGTAGTCATAGAAGGATTTTTAGCACTGAAGATATGTTTGATCTCACTTCCACTGATGTTAACTGCTTTTATAGGTCATTTCATTATTGTCTCACTGTGGAAGATTGGGCTCATTAATATGCAGCAGCTAAAATCCTTTGCATTTTTAAATGCTAATTTTTAGGTGTCCATATGGCAATAAAATCAGGCTTTGAGCCATCCATCCATATCCTTATATGTCTGTCTATATAAAAAACAATTTTGTGGTCTAGTGAGTAGGGCACCGAACTGAGAGTTGAAACTGGGTCTGTTCCTGTGTCTGCCATTGACTTTGGGAATAGGAACATGAACACATTATTATGGGGTACACTTAGCTGTGAACTTCCCATATGCCATTTACTCTTGAGTAATGGCCCCAAAAATAAACTTACATCCTACAGAAAAGCAAAGTAATTCAACCCTTTAATGAAAAGCAGGGGCTGCTGCTCGGTGTTCATTGGAAGGTGCCACAGTTGACTATCGGTTGAGCTAGAGCCCTGGGCTGGGTGTTGTGCTGGAGTTTCACATCCCCAGGTGGAGTTTTTTTAGCATTTCTCTGCTTTTTGGAAAAGCTGTGTTGGATCTCTGTGCATCCCTTTTCCTTCTTTCTCTTGTATTTGTACTGTTAACCCTTTTGCCAGGCTAAAATCTCTCACTGCATGTAAGCTCAGGCGCGGAGGGAAAGGAAGTAGGTTAGGGAGGATGCAGGCTCTTCTGGGGATCCTGAGTGCAGCCATATATAAATTAACAAAAGAGTGAATGGCGTCTCTGACATTTAGAAGAAGGGTATTTCCTTGTAATGGAGAAAAGAAATTTACAGCATCTTCAGGTACCACAGAGTGCTACTGTCAGACTCATACGGACCAATGCAGATGCAACATCTTTATTGCTTTCCCTCAGTTCTTATTCCTGAACTTCTACTCCTCTATGTTCACTTTCTGGTGATATTTCCCCTGTTGGATTATAAATTTGTTTTCAAACAGATAAACGAGGATGTGCTTTGTTTAGCTGAATACTTTGGATGACACTGGAACTGCTCTACCTGGTGAGATCGAATAGCACGTTCCGACTGAGACGCTGAAGATGGCTCCTGTTGGGATAGCTTAATTGCATTTCTGCTAATTATCTTTCTATCGAAGTCTTATTCATTTTGCTTTAGCAAAGTTGCTCTAAGTCAAAACCTGCTAAATTAGTATTTCTAAATTCTGCCTTTCATCTCTCTCCCTACTACTTATTCAGCCCCAGGTTGGAAGAGATAGAAAGATTTAAGTCTGTAGCTCTTCTCAGAAAGAGCCAGTGAACCAGGGGCCACGTGTACAGGTTTGTGTTCAAAGAACATCCCCAAAGCTGGCCTCTACTCCCAAGGAGAACAGGCCCATCTGTTCTGCTCCTTGCAGAATGGTTTCTTAGAAAATGGTAAACTTGTACTATTCCACCCCGCATCAGCAACCTCTAAATTACTTTTCCTGCTGTAGGAAACATTTTGTCATGGGTAGAAAACATGGGCTGTGTAGCCTGGAAACAGCTATTTTTGCATCACTGATATCTCTGAAAGTAGTTTGAGGCTAGTCAGTGATTAAAGATCGGTCAACATGTACTGGTTAAATGAGTGGCTGCTTTTTTCTCATCTGAAGTACTCTTCTAAACTGAAGCGCTGCTCAACAGAAAAGGCTTCTCTTCCTGGGAAAACAAATTAATAAGAATTTTCATCTTCTCATTATTTAAGTCTTTTTTTCCCCAAAACAAAAACACTATCTGCAATTGCTGCAGCCAAGAAATGACATGAATAATTCATTCTAATTTCACACCATTTAAGCTACTTTACTAGCTTCTAATTAACATGTGTAGATTATTTAAGGACAAGAAAATTGCTTTTAAATGCAGGTAAGAGTAAGCTGACTATCCCCACGTATTATGTGATTTGATGCCTTCTCAGAACCCAACTGTGCTGATGAATTTCCCAGGGTCATAGCAGCTGAAGACAAAAGTTTATTTTTTCAAGAGTGGGCTAAAGACATCACTGCAGATACCATAAAATGTCTAGGATACCGTACAGATTGGATCTTTTCAAGTACAGTATTCAAGTGCTATTTTGCCAGCCTGCTATGGCAGCAGAGACCTTAACAGTTACACAGGGTAACACTTTCTCTGTCATTCCCAATGTTGCTTTGGAGCTGGGAGCTAATTTTATGTTCTCCTCCTTTGTCCAGGAGAACAGCAGGAGAACAAATCAAACCAAGCTTTGCCGGACACAAGGCCTGTGAATAGGAATTGCAACTGGCCATTGCAATCCAACCCGCGCTTTTTTGTGTGCTGATGATTTTTTATTTTTTTTCTCTTTGAGTGTCCAGAGTTCTTTGGAACAAAAAGCTGCTTTCCCAGGCACCTTGTGGCATCTACAATGCCTGTCATGATGATGTGATGAGGACAGACCTGATTACTAGAAGGTCTTAAATCCCTTTTAGAGCAGAAAATCTGAGGCTTCTGTTGGCTGGGATCCTCCCTGGAAACCATTAATCAGGAATTACTTGAAATGTAATGGTGAATATCTCAACCTGCCTTTCTCTACCCACCTTTGAGGCTGGGAAATACACCCATGTTTCCAGCTCCTGTTTACCCTAAAAGCAGCTGGCTGGACTTGGACATCAAACCAGAACTCCTGCTGCACTGAGCCAGAAACCCGCTGTTCCCCAAGAGCAGGCAGCTGCCCACAACAGTGATATTGAAGCAGAGCTCAGCGCTGCATCCTACTAACAGGGCAGTTACAGCGCCACTTCAGTTTACAAATGCAACACAAGCACCTAAGTGTCCTAGTGAGGATTATCAGTGCTCTCAGGTAATGCCACGCTTCCCTGAGATTACAGGCAGACACTTCTAACTGTTTTGCCAACAAAATGCCTTCTGACATTTATTTTTTACACTCCTCCCCTATATAACATCCACTGGGGTGTGAGTACCACTCTTTTCCAGTGGTTCTTCCTGCCCTGCACATGCTTGCGCAGTGGCCTGGCCACAGGCATAGGGAAGTCATGATACTGCAACATTTGTAAAAGGATCTGCCTTCTGTTTGGAAACCTGGGCCTTTGAGGCTGTTTTCTGCCTTTACACACAGAAGGAGACACGTCCACTCTCACGTGTAGGTTTATAACAGAAACCTGCACGCAAAGCCTTTGTCAGAACTCCTTCTGGAGACTGCAGAAGGAGATAGACCTCCTAGAGCACTCACTGTCTCATCCTATGGCAGTCATTGAATAGAGATAAATCACAATTTGGGAGCACTCATTTCTTCCCCCTGGAGAATGGGATCTTGAATAGGCAGCAGAGAAATGGACGTCTGCATGGCAGGTGAGAAGATTCACACGCAGGGTTCCTGTGGTTCGTATTCACCTGCTGTGAGCAAGTCTGTATATACACATGGTCATTATAATGCTTAAGGCTCCCAGGGCTTCCACGGAAGAAACAATAAAATGAAAGTCCAAAGCAATATCGTCACTTTATCATCTAAATTGGAAAGAGATTAGTACAGAGAACTGGCCTGAGTGTTGGATAGGGTGAATAGTGAACTCACCTTAAGCTCAGTAAATGGGATAATTATACCTAAATAGCATTTTCTAATTAAAAAGATACAATAAATGAATCAGATTTTATCTTCAAATAAAGTTAAACTGAAAGCCAGGGTTTGATTATTGCTAAGGGAAACTGTGGTTATCAGATTAATGGCAAATGCAATTTCGGGTTGATTACTTAAAAATGTAAGAAAAGAGAAAAAGAAACAGAACGCTATTTATACAGAACAATCTGAGCATTTCCATACCAGTAAATAAGAGGTAGTATAATAAAATTCTCATTAAGCTGCTGAGGTCTATTTGGTTTTGTTTTCTTTTTAAGGAAATGTTTTAACTGCAAACAAGCAGAGGCAGAACTTGAGTTCATGCAAGGTTTTAATTGCCTGTTAACACTTTGCCAAATCCAAATGCTTCTGAAAAGTTCCTACTTGCCACATGCTCTTTATCTGGCTGATCCTTGTGAATAGATCAGAGGCATGCTGGTGCGTGTTTTGGCAAGCATTACCCTAATAAAAACATGATTTTATTTCAGTTTTGGATCATGGAGGGAAGATGGGCTGAATTCGTTTTAGTCTGTGGAGGCAAATGGTTAACAGGCTGAGGGGACCTTTGTAAACACCACCTATTCTTTCATATCTACAGCAGGAAGATGTTTGATTGTCAGCTGGTGCTGATGGTGATGACAGTGATTTAATACTTCAGGACCTAGAAGTCTCAGCTGGAATTGCATGGTGCTAGCTGCACAAAAATATGCCAAGAAACAGACCTTCACCTGAAGATTTGCAGTCCTGGGCCCCAGTCCTGCAGAAACTCTGTGCCTGACTTATTTTTACAAATCTGTCTAAAATTAAACACGGATAAATATTTGCTGGATTGAAATGCAAATGGACAGAACAGGCAAAAGGGTGAGAGAGGGGAGGAATTATCCTCATTTCACAGCTGCCCTGATCTGCTGGCTCTGAGTTTATCTGTGCATAAAGCCAGCATAAATCACTCCTGATCTGGATCAGATGTGTCCTGCTGGGCAAGCAGCAGAGCACAGATCGAAGATTAATGATCGCCGAAGCAGAGACCTGGGCCCCATCCACTAGGAGAAGATGAAGCACCCTCTGGGGGACTCTGTCTCTCTCTGACAACAGCAGGAGCCTATGCCGAAAGCTTGGGCTAGACACCTAATTTTAGATAGCTGAAGTTAAGTCAGATGAATTTCCCTCCTGAGAAGCTAAGTGACTTGATCAAATCCAAATGTGAAGTCTTTTGCATAAATTAGGGCCTGTGCTTGGGAAAATACAGGAATAAGACCTAAATTGATGGGCAGTATTTTGGGATTTGGGTGCAGGGTGTTCATTTGGGTTTTTTTAGTTGAAAGATCAGAAATACACACAGAAATGGAAACCTGAGGGGAAGAGTATACTTTGCAGGGTGTGTGGTACCAGTACCGTAGGTTTTCCATCTAAAATAGCAAAGCTGGTACAGTGGGACAATGTAGATATCATGACCCAGAATTAAGTGACCGTTAACTCTTGGCTTATCTGCTACTGTTGCTTCTTTCAGTTATGTGCTGCTGGACAGCCTTGGTGTAAATGAGAAAACACCTTACACCATAAACTTCTACTTCAGCCTTCTAGGAAAAGGATAGAAAAAAAGACAAATTGTTTTTGGTAGCATATCCCCAAGTTTTAGGGGACTACAGAAACATGAGAAGTTTTGCTCAGTCCCCCATGCCCCTTGGCTGAGCCTGAAGCCAGTAAAAGACCTCAGCTGTGTTGTTCCTTGGCACCTGTATTTCAGAAACAAGAGACAGAGAAGAAACCTGAACGAAGATACTCCTGGTGTCCCCATGACACTGCATCTGTATGGGGACATCAATCATTCATGCCTCCTTCCCTCCACAATCTGGCTGGAGGGAAAACTGTTATATTTCCATTGAATCCTCCAGTTCTCAATCAAAACAACATTTGGGTCTAGTGGACACTAGAAATGTCCTAATTTACAATAGATCGGAGCCACACTGCAGCAGTATAAATCCAGGCACTTTACTGGATGAATGATGGGGCACATTGCCTACCTTCAGCTCCCCCAACCCAGTTCAACGCTGTCATCTTGCAGTTACGGGTAGCGTGGTGTTTTACACTCAGCACTGCTGTTACCTCCTTGCTGTACCTTTATAGCCTGAGCATTCAGATAGAGATGAAACCCATTATACTTCACAGCAGTTTGAACACAGGACCTTGAGTTGATTTATCTCCTTTATCCCTGTGCGGCTGGGTTCTCTCCAATACTTCACTCACATCTCCCTGATTTTTTAACTACGGGATGTGACTAGTGTCTGAATTGTATTTTTCCATGCTTTCAGACATAGTTAAGGTACAATAAAATCCTCATGCTCACTGGTTGTGTTTGGATCAAGGTGAGTGGAGCTAAAAATAGTGGTTTTAAAAAATAAGCATTTTTTTTTCTTTAAATTTGCAGTGCTGAGCATGTTTGTGTTTTGCTGAGGCTTTAAAAGTAGTTTTAATTGGGCACAGTGCTTTATGGCTTTTGCACCCTTTCTTCTCCAGCACTGAAGATGTCTCCAAATACAAATAGAGGCCAGATTCACACCTGAAGTAAGCTGTGCTTGGTTAATGCAAAAAGACAGCTGTTCACAGCGGCGTAAGATTGTTTCCTCACCGTGTTTAAGGGAGGTTGGGCTGTTTGCTTCATGGCATTGAACCTTAGACTTTTCCCTCCCTGTTCTTCAGAATGAAAAGTTCCACCTAATAATTCACCCCTGTCACAGTAGGGTAACACCAAGAGCAAGTAGCCAGACCCTCTCCCTTCAGTGGTCTGAGCGCTCGTTCACGCCTTAAGGATCCTCAGGTTATTTTTGCACTTGGCTGGAGAAACAAATCTGTAAGGAGGACAAAGTTGGGCACCCTCATCCAATGTCTTCTCCACCATCTCTCTGCTCACCACCATGCAGAGCACATAGGCGAGCACCAAGAAAGAGCTACCCCATCCTGATGTACTGGGATTGCGCTTGGCACCGTGGTGCCCAAGAGCCCTGCCTTGCATTTGCAGTGTGACAGTCATCCATGGCGTGGGCAGCCACTTGCCAAGGTGACCAGGTCAGCTCTTGGCTCCACGCTGGGGTTTTTTGGTGTCCCTGCAACAGCTGTGCCTCACACTGGTGGAGCTGCGATGTGTGGCTGTTGAAGACGTTGAGTTGTGTCTTCTGAAGGTCACAGACTGGATCTACTTAAGACACCTCTTGCCAAATCTAACATCAACAGCTGCAGAGAGGGGAAAAAACAGGAAAACAGCACTCTTGAGTTTACACTCAAACACGGTGCAGTGAAGACCGGTGTTATTATTAGCCAGCAGTGTTTCGGGCCATTATCTGGCTTGACAACTCCAGGCCTCCAGGCAGCCCTTCTAAATGCTGCTGCTGATTTGTTGCAAATGTTAAACAGACACATTGCAATTATTTGTCAGCAATATAGCTCTCCCCTTTTGCCCTCTGGTCTTCACACACATATGGCGGTGTGTGGGTTTCATGAGAAATGATCCACTCCTGCATCAGGAAGGAGAGCTCCCAATACTTGTCTTCACGACCGAGTTGTTAGATGACAAACATACATTAGAGAGAAGCAATTGCCCATCACAGAGCCCTCTCAACCTGGTGGCAGATGCGATGGCAATCTTTTTAAATGGATGAAAGGTGCTTTCTCCGGTCAAGACTATTTGTGCTCTCATTGGTGGGGTGGCATGGCAGCATGCTACCAGGCAGAGGGAATTTGGCATGACTGGTCCTGCTGAAGTCAGTGGATAACAGCTGAAGCTGATGAATCACTTGGTTGCTTAAAGATAAGCATGTGCTTAACTGCTTCACCAAATTGATTTAGATTCTTGTACACCACTTAAAACTTTAATTTTGGTGAAAGGAAGAGTAATAGAGGGAAGATACATTTATTACTGAGATTTATATGGTATTTGAGTATCACCCCAAAGCCTTTTTTGTTTCCTCAGCTTATTTTTTTGTATGAATGAGGTATATGCAAAACCTGAGCAGGTTTTTGATTTATAATAATGTGCTAGTCATAAGTAAATATTGTTATCCATAACAAAGAGTTTTCCTGGCTCAAATTTTAACTAGGTGCAAGTAATACAGAACTGCTAACATGGTAGGCTGAGGGGTTTTAATGTCGGGAAAATGCAGAAATCAGGATAATGGTACTGGGATAGGACATTGGAAAGAGTAAAAATAAAAAGGAGAAAATTATACTAACAGACAATCTGACTCTGGTTTTATAAGCTTCCACTAAACAGGGATAGAATGCTATTAAACGAAAATCACCCTAAAAACAAACAAGCCCCCTCCCCACCCCACCCCACCCCCCGCCTTGGATAGCTCTTGAGCACACAGGGAAAGGATTTTTTTGCAAGTCTCAGGCTGTTTCCAAGCTACGCAAAACTTCCAAAGCTGAGCTGTGGATCTGTCTCTGCCTTCCTGCTGCTGAGAATCTTGAGGGATATTTCTGGAGAAGAGTGCAGGGGCCAGCATGTGCCCTGTGGCTACGTGCCGTGCAAGATGAAGCAGCAGCATCCACCTTCCCAGAGCAGCTATGGAGAGTAACAGCCCGTTGATCCCATCAGTAAGGCATGGGCTGCTTTGAATTGCTAAACTAAATCAGTCATGAAATGGGGAGCAGAGTCTTTCTGCCTCACTGAAAGAGAGATGACCAGAGGTGCTGGAAAGATCCTACGCCTTTTCCATGTTGCTAAAGTTTCATTTAAACAACAAAGAAATTAGTGTTTATACTTAGCCCTCAGGGTTGACATGATTTTGCCGCCTTCATGTATTTGGTGAATCTCCTACTGATTTTACTGGAGGCTGAATTACATCCATGATGAATATTTTTGCAGATCCCACCCAGAAAGCCTGCAGTTTTCAATTATTAGGTGGATCTTATCCTGATGGCAATTTCTGAGTGAGAAACATTCTTCTTACTGACAGAGGAATGCAGACCAACAAACTCAGCCATGGCTTTTAATGCCTCTGTAGCCACCGACCAGTGTCTGAGTAATGACTTGCTATTATTATTCCAGAAACTTGCCATTATTATTCCAGAAACAAATTATTTCCCAACATTGATTTTGTGGATTAAATTAGTCTTATTGGTTTATAAATTACATCTGTGTACAATGGGCACTGGAGTTTCCTTTTCTTCCTGTTTAAGATATGCCATATACTGAAATTTTGTTAAACCCTTTATTTCCCATTTACAAACACTTTTTTTTTTTTTTTAAATCAGCCTCTCCTTATGAAAAATGCACATGCAGGTCTCATGGAGGGAAAAATGAAGTTTTTCATCAGGACTTTGAAATTAATGAGTATCAACATGGTGTTTCATTTCATTTCTTCTGCCCCTAGCCCATCAGAGGTCACCTCAAGAAACAGTGCATGAAATCAGGCCAATAGTAGGTTTTAGATGAATTAGGAAGAGATCTGGGTCAGGTATTATCTGGTGCTGAGCCATCTCTGAATAAAGTCAAATTATCCACTTCAGAGCCGCTCATTATCTGATCACATTTTTGAGTGGATGATGATGGTTTTTCACTTGGAACACAGTAACCTCCACTTAGATCCTGGCATTGCTGATACATGTAACGTGTGGTCATGCACCCACAACATAGCACTTATTTGAATAAAATTAGCTTCAGAAAACCTACAAGTAAAATTAAGCAGATATCTTTTCTGTTCCTCTGCCATGGCATAATTTGGCTATTTTATGATCAGTAAATAATGTCTAAATTCAGACAAAAGAGGAGACAATAAGCCATACTCTGATTTCATTCCTTGTATCGCCAAATACCACATTCAGGAATAGTTCCTCTGAGATGAGAATGGAAGAAAATACTGGCCAACAGATTTAGAAAGTTTCTGTCTCTTTTCTTGACACTCAGATTCATTAAAAATACATTAAGTATTGGGAAGCTTTCACATACATGAGTCCAGCAGGCCACAGAAGTACATTAATACATTATCTTCCCTGTGTTTCAGTTGCTTTGCCTACACAGAGGTGAGTTGCGGAAATTTGTGCATAAGTTAGTGTGTGGTGTTCATATACATATGTATTTGTAAATGCACACACATGCTGAAAAAAAGGTGATTTTTGATAGCCTCAAGTCAAGTAAATTTAGGTCTGTGAATAAATCTACTGAAATCATGACCTAACACCTAGAGCTACAGCTGTGCATGGACAAAAAAGTCAATTTCCAGACTTACCTGCTACAAGAACACATGGAGGAACTGATCTTAAACACATGACACATCCCCACCAAAGTTCAATGGTCCTGATGTTCAAATCTGTCAGGTGGACATGCTGCCTTGATTGACTTCAGAGGAGCAAAGCTGCTTTGAAACTCTTTGCCAGCAGGAGCTCAGACAGCAGGACAGACCCTTGATCAAAGATGTGTATTCCCCAAAGAGGCCTGAGACTGGAGCAAGGCATTTAAAAGAAGGATGGCAGAATGGGCTTTAAAGACTGAAATATGTAAGGACAGAATTTCCTGCCACCTGAGAGTATCTCATTATTCATGAAATGCCAACTCTTTAATTCTTATAAACAACAGTGTAACATCATCCCTCCACCATTAATTTATTTGTTCCAAGCATTCAAGTGACACGTTGCTCTTTGCTTCTTGCTTTCCTTGCCTCTTTCAGACTGCCCTTCTCCCCACTGACTTTTGGGCATATTCTGAAAGGTTAGACCTTGAAAAAGAATTGAACTGCATTTGTTTTTAAGCTCCTCCACCCTCCGCCCCCCCAATAAAAAGGGCACCTTGAAATATGAAGGAATATTTTATATAACTGCGAGGTAGAGGAGACTTTAGTTTCATGGATTAGCCATGTCCGCCTTTTTAATTCAAGGACAGAAGATGAACTCTAACTGTACTAGTTCCCTAATAGCAGGATTTTTACACATATAATTAGATTTTTTTCTTTTTTGCTCTATCTATCCTGCTCTTTTTGTACTTTAAAAGATTTCTTTGTTTAGAATTGCAATGATTTCTGTTAGAAATTATATTCATTTCAGCTCCTGTCTTTTATAGTATTGATGGATGCTGTTAAAGGACAGCTCTGCTTTGTGCAGAGCTGCCTGCATTTTAATAGTACTTAAAAGGATTTCTGCAAAATGGTAGACTATGGACTTGCTAGCCTTGAACAGGGGCGATAGAGGGAGTCATTCTTTTAATCACTCCAAGGATATGCAGAAAGTCACCCTTGGCAGTTTTTTCTGTTCACATTCAGTGCTTGGCTGTAGTTTCCATCAGCCCCTCGCTCTGTCCATCACTGTCTCTTGCAGTTTCCAGCAATTGGGCCAGAAACAAAACTCCCATTAGTTACCACCACTGTATTGCTCTTGTTCATACCTCATGTAGCCACCAAACTCCCAGCCTCTGCTGTGAAAGGCAAGAGCCACAGGTACACAGGAGACATGGGTGCACAGGAGATGTGGGTACCCAGCTTGATCACTGCAGTAGTATCTTCAACAGCTCCAGTTCTTTGTTAAAGCAGTGTGAGCCAAGCCAGGAGAACATGTCACAGGGTCAACTGAAACACAGTGTCTCTTTGTAGTATAAAATGCATATTTACATTAACTAAGTGGAGATTGCAAACTGGAAGGTGTGTCCCAGTGAGGAAAACAGAGAAAAAGATCACCATTCTGAAAAAGCAAAAAGTAGACATGCAATGGGGCAAACCTCAGACAGATTTTGAGGATCAGCTTGCTGAAGGCATAAAAATAATAATACAAACTGCTCGAAGCACATCAGTAGCCAGAAGCCTTCCTGGGAGTCTGGAGAACAGGTAAGTGCAAAGGAGAAGATTAATTATGTAGACCATTGTCCACAGTTCTGGAGTTCAAGCAGGGTAGCTCACCAGAACCTTCTCTATGGAGAACAAAGCAGAAGAACTGCCTCAAACTGAAATGTTGGTAGAAGAGGTCTAGGGATGAATCAGTACGATGAATAATAACAAATTGCCAAGAGCAGATGGGCTTCGCTTACGAGTTCTAAAGGAACTCAGAAATGAAATTGCTCAGCTGTTAATGGGGGAATGTAAATCTGTGATTTACATCATCCTCAGCGCAGAGGAAGCGAAAGGGGCAACTGGTGTGCTGGTTTTTTTAAAGGCTCCAGGGAAGGAGAGCCTGGAAAACTGCAGCCTGGGAAGGCTTTAGGGTACAAAGGACAAAAACTATAGTAAAGAACGGAATTAGAAAACAGAGGGACAAGGATGACAAAACAGGGAAGAAAAAGGCTTTGCAGAGAGAAGCCATTTCTCACAAATATTTTTGTGTTTTTGAGGAATCAGTGAGTATGTAGGTAAGGGTTGCTACAATATAATAGGATTCTCAAGAGTTTTTATCAAGTTATCTCCCCAAAGGTTCTTAGGAAAATTAAACTGTCATGGGATAAGAAAGAAGGCTTTTTGTGATTTAATAAGTGGATAAAAACTAGGAACAGTGACCTCACATTGGATGGAGGTTACCCTATGACATTGCACAGGGACCTGTGCTTGGGGATGTGTTATTCAGGGTGTTCACAAACAATATGCAAAGAGCTGAGGTAATACCACTTCCTGATGAGAGGAGCTTGTTGAGAGCAGAGAAAGCTAAAATGAGCATAAGGACCTGCAGAAGCTTCTCAGGGTACTGAGGGACTGGGCGATAAAAAGGAAGGTGAAATTCACATATTAAGAAATGCAGAATAATGACCATTGGGAAAAACAACAGTAATTATAACCTACACAGCGATGAACTGTAGATTAGCTATTAGCATTCAGGAAAGAGATTTTGGACTCGCTTTGAACAGTACTATGAAAACATTAGCTCAAGGCTCAGTGGGAATGAGTCAGAAGGTGCAGAGAATTTTAGAAATTATTAGGGAAGGAATAGAGAACATACCAGGAAAAGTAATTAACCACTGTTCAAACTGCTTGAAATCTATGTACAGCTTTGGTTCCCCTGAGATGTAGAAGAACACGAAAAAGCACACAGAAAGGCAATGATGAGGTCTGAAAGTGCAAACCAGCCTCCTCATCGAGAAGCTGAACAAGGAATGATTCTTCATTCCTTCTCATGACATGAGAAGCTGTAGGCCTCAAACAAAAAAAGCCAAAAATTTTTTGAAAAAAAAATCAAAGGAAATTTTTTCCTGCACAAGACATCTTTAAACTGTGGCACTTGTTGCTGCAGGATATTGTGGATGCCATAGTCAGTCACACTAAATATGAGTAGACAAATTAATTCAGGGAGAGTGTACCATGGTCATTCTGTGATAAGGGGCTGATAGGCACAGCCTCCATAAGCTGGGAAGATGGACTAGGAAGAGGATCAATCTTCATTTAACCATTTCTTGAACCTTTTCCTTGAACATCTGGAAGGAACAAATGTCAGAGACAGGACTCAGGGCTGTGAGGACCTTAGTGCTGTCCTGACTGCAGCTAATCTTCTGCTCCTCTGTATAGAGAAATTTTATTTACTTAGAAGAAAGAAGCTAAGCTTCACATTACAGGAACTAATCTTCTAGGTGGAATCCAACAGACAGCAAACAGATGGATTTTCTGTCGCTTCCTTTGGGTACTGCCTTTTCTGATTGTGTCCTTGTCTTCTTATCATCCTTTTTTTATTTGACCGTCTGCTGCCTGCAGTACCATGTGATTCCTCTCCTTAATTACTCATGGACAACATGAAGTGCCCCACCAACTGATCGTATTTAATTTATTTCTAATTATACTGCTTTTTAAAATGAACCTGGCACACTGAGTGTAATTCTTCTGTTGTTTTTGTTGACTTTGTTGTAACTCTGTGGGATGCCCATGGCAATAGCTAAGGAAATGCGACTTTTTTGAACAGAAAATCCAAAGTGAGTCATGGGCTTGTGTTATGATTTTGTCATTCTGACTAATCAGATTGAAGGCCATCCTGTCCCGCTTTTGCTATTTCTTTTAATTTCTCTTTACTCCTGGCTGAGTGGCACAGACACCATTACACACTTTGAGAAGATGCTCATTACACTTCATCACGGGTCACTTGTACCACAAACCCTTAGGAACCTGACAGCACTTCTCCCCTCAACACCAACCACTCTCTAAAGGACCTTAGAAAAATATTTTTCTGAGATTTTTTAAGGGTTAGGGTACAAAGGACAAAAACTATAGTAAAGAACGGAATTAGAAAACAGAGGGACAAGGATGACAAAACAGGGAAGAAAAAGGCTTTGCAGAGAGAAGCCATAGTCCCTTCTGGCCTTTGCAAATGAGAACCTCTGGCACTTCATTCTCACCCACGCCAGGAAATATCGTATATTCTGCGTTTCGGGCTAGATTTTAGTTGGCAGGTGTTCTTTCCATATGGCTTTTTTTTTTCTACATCAGGATCACATAAAGCTTTAGAAATTAGATCTTATAATTCCCTTAGATGAATTTCATAGTAGCTCCACTTTATAGAAGGGAAATAGTGGCAGCTGGAGGTGATGTGAGAGAGTTCAAAAGGCATCCAGCTCCTCTGGGTAGGTAGGCTCCCTGAAGGCATCCCAAAACCTGCCCCTCACCCATTGGCTTTGGCTGGGACAGCTCAGAGGTGATGCACCAGGAGGTTACTGGTGTTTGGTGCTCGGGGAGCAGGCTTTGTTTGGGACTATTAATAGCCAGTTGGGGAGCCAGGCTGAGCTGTCCCCAGCACAGTTTTTACACAGTTGCAAGGCAGAGCCTAGAAATCAGCTCTTCTTTCTTAGAGTTTTAGAGCACACTTCTTCTCCTTGGGGACCTGTGTGCTGCATGATGCACTGATTTAGTTGTAGGAATTATATTGGCAGACTGTGTCGTTCCATTAATCAGGTAGGTCATATACAGAGACCTAACACAATAACATCTGTGTTGTACACACAAGCACACACACACACACACACACGCATGCAGGGAAAAGATGAATTGTTGAGGGATTCAGTTTTAATCTGAATTAATGTTTTCATTCAAGCTGTGGCGCTGCTCATGTGAGGAACACTGGTGCATTTCTAATTTCCTTTTCACACTAAATTGTCAGTATAATCTGCTGGCAGAAGCCAGAACTGCTGAAAAGAGGACAAAGGAAAGGGCTTGTGGAGGAGGTGGGAAAAAAACATATATTCTGTCAAACACAGTTAGACTGTCACTCGGGGGGTGGGTGAAAACAGACGGCTGATCTGTGTGATGTGAAAGTCAGCCCTAATGGGGGTAGGAGAGAGTACCAGGCAGATGGTGTGCAGAGCGTGCTGCTGCTTATTGCACTGATCTTGTGTCCCTGTTACCTTGTGCCCCCCATCCCAGCCACCCATTTCTTTGTTTTACTGATCTTAGATGAGTATTTACAGTCCCTTGCCCAGCAGAATCCCCTCTCCAGCAAGACTTCTAGGTGATGCTGGAAGAAGGGCATTGATGCCTATAGCTTGTTTAAATACTGTACTGTCCTCTGGTATTTTCATTGTTTTCATTTCCTTGTTCACAAGTTACTCCCTATGGCATTGTTGTTGCTTCCTGCATTAAAAGACAACTTTTGAATAGGTCAGCTACTGCATGGCAAGTCAGATCACTGACCAAACTGGTGTTCATATTCAGTTAACATCACTAGAGTGACCTTTTAGTTTTTCTATTATCTTAAGAAATATTAATTATAATTAATTAATTAAGGATGTGTCTGATCTAAGAATGGATGTAGAGAGCAGAGCTGGGGGAAATGAGAATTTTATTTCATCGAAGACATTGCTCAAACAACAAGGACGAGTTCCTGTTCAGCTCCTTGCCCCAGTCACTAAAGGAATCATTCATCTGCGAAGAGGAACACCGGATTTCACATGGGTCCTGTGAAGGATGCAAATCCAACTCTACCAAATTCTAAGCTAATAGCCTAATCTCCATGGTTCAAGCTATTTCTGAGTCTCCCTTAGGTGTGATAAGGAATTCCAGACTGGGTATGACAAATGCTCCAAAGGAAAATTTTATAAAAAACAGTAGAACTCCAGGAACACTTTTGGTTTGGTGATTCAGCACTTTCTGAAAAGCTCAGTTCATCAGAGACATCAGTGACTGGCTCCACATGAACTTCCTTGCAAAAGGAAATCTCTTGACTGGTACACTGAGCAGATTTAATCTTGTTATCTGTAGGAGAAAATCGATACAGTACCTCCAGCCATGATGCCTGGCTGTTTTCAGAGTAACTGCATTAGAAATTATTCCAATGAATATTTATGGAGAATGCTTTGCAGTTTTTACTCACTTCTAATCTCTGAGTGATGATCTAACAGGACTGGTGTAACTGCTCTTCCATATGTCCTGGTGATAGACACTAATAAGCATAATAATGCATGAACAAAATCTGTGATGGTAATGTAAAGTCTTTTAAGTCTACAATTTCTACTACCTTGACTTCACAACACTGCAATCCTGGAAGAGAAGACAATCCCATCCTTCAGAAAAATAATTAAAAAGGGTATGATGGAATAGATAGCTTTCACTAACATTAGAACTCACCAGGTCTTCATTTAATGATACAGACGGGAATGTCTAAGTCCATTCACGAACACAGGGAACCGCAATTCTCCTTCTGAGGAAGATGGGAACCTGATCAGCTGGGGAAGCTCTTCAAAAATGAGTGCTCATAAAATATCTGAGATGTGTTTTTATTTCATTATTAGGGGTGACTCAGAGAGAATAATGTTTTCCTTGTACTGTGGTTCTGAACAACAAAACTTGCCTTCAAGAGTGCAAACGATGTTAACTATTGGGCTGTTTGTCTTCTGGCACCTGAAATAGGTCGTGCAGTAACATGATGTCTCTCTCTGCGGCTCTGGGGAATAACTTCCTAAAGAGGCTGAGCGTAAGAAGGGCCAATGTTTTGTTTGATACTGATGCTGCTCTTTCATCCTGCATCATTAGTCTGCCCCAGTTTCCTATACTGGAAAAGGATCATTTCTCATCTAGCCAAGCAGTCCTTTCTCAGCGTTTAGCAAGGGGAAATGGAAAAAAAGACAGGGGTACTTGTCAGGAACAAATCAGAGAATGGTGGGGAAAAGAAGATGAAAACTCTTTCCTGAGTCCCCTGAGATGCCCTTAGGACTGTGAATTTGGAGCTCACTGCAGCAGACTTATCTTCATGTTTGAGGAGATTTGAAATTGAGTATTATGCGCCTTGTCCTTTCTCGAGCAAGAAGCAGCCATGGCTCAAACCCAGTCACCTCCACTGCAATCTCCACCCTGAAGTTAACCCCTCTCTATTGCAGAAGTCAGCTGAAACGAGAATTTCTTCATTTCATGGCTCTGTACATGAATAATGGCACAAAACAGCACATAAATCCCTATTACAAAATGAACTGGTTGCCCTCATTCAGTCTTTCCTGTGCCAACACAGGGAAACATTCAGCAACCCACCCTTCAGGACATCCTCTGTGGATGCAGATTGTTAGATGCTGAGACAGGATCATCCCCAAGCAGAACATGTTCATGCCACGCAGTCTTGATCAGCAAGATTGCATCTGACTTGCAACGATGTAACCAAACTACCTACTCTACTGCAAAGCAACATCACATCCTTCATGAACAAAAATGCCGCCAAACTGTAAGGAGGTCTGGTAGCACAACAGTGCACACATGAAACGTGCATTTCCAAGTGTAAATTGTAAACTGTGGCAACATCTCAGCCTTATGGGGCATTTCCATGCTGATCTGGAAAACGTGAGCCCATATTTCTCCAGCAAATATGATTTCAAATTTCAGAAAAATTGTTTGCTTCTCCTCAACAGAAGAGAAAAATGTAGCAACGTTTTTCATTTTTTGTTGGAAATGTGTTTTCATGGGATATTTTGCTCAGCAGAAAGAATTTTTTTGCCCAGGCATGCCCTTTTTTCTTTCTAACAGCGATTCTTGAAGGCACTACAGCAGGATCCGGAACTTCATCATGGAAAGGAAACAGCCTGCAATTTCTCAAGAGGTGTAGCTTCAAACAAAGCCACCAGAAAAACTGACTTCACCCTGTGGGAGCCAACAGCTTGGACTAGGGAAAGCCATGAGGACAGAGCAGCAGCCAAGCCCGGGGGAGTTCCACCGGCTATTCATCCTCATCATCTCAGCCACCAGCGAGGAACGTGCTTTGCTTCTAATAATTGGGGTCTATAGAGGCAGAAAATAAAGGGCCATTTTCTAGGTGACTATGTGCTGTTGGCATTTATTTATTTGCAGGCAATGCCTGCTTCTGAAACTGCAGGGCAAGACGTGGCAAAGTTAGATTTTTGCTAATAAAGACAAATGAGAGACGCTTAGACATATCCTACACGCAGAGATGAGCACGGACTTTTCCCAAGTTGAAGATGCATGTTGGGGTATGATATAGCCACTCTAGCTTTTTTTCTGTCAGTTCATTCGTTCTTTCCATCCCAGTGACTGTTTTCATTTATGAAAAGGGAAAATACTGGACTGCGAAATACCACCAGGCTGAGTGAGATGCTAACAATTCTGCATGCCTGTGAGGCTGTCTGGAGCATCTCAGAGGTCAGACTAAGGGACAAATCTCTTGCTGGTTTGTGCTCATGTATGCGTTACACTCAAGGGAGGAAGAAGCAACATCATTCAGTGCCCAGGTGAGGTAAGTGTTGTACAAGTGATAACGTAGGAGGCTCAGCCCTGCCTCCACTGCAGGGTCACATTTGTCAGCCTTTTCAGTGCTGCTTAAAACACATGGTGGAACAATCCAGTATGTTATATTATGTGTTGGGAAAGACATCACCCAGCAAACTGTCCTCTGAAAGCTGTGCCTGATGCTCCAGCTCACACAGAGAGACATTGCTGTGTGGACCACAGCTGATGTGTGGTGGTGGGGAGCACTGTGGTGAGGATGGGGCATTTGGGAGGACAGAATAGAAAAGAAGGGACAGGAGAGGTGGAGTGAAAATGGTGAACAACCAGCAACATCAGGATACACGGGGAAAGCAAATTACCTAGAGCCAGGGTTGGGGAGGTTTGTGTGTGTGTGGTTTAATGCTATACCTATACACCCATATAGTTAGGCCATGCACATGTATATATATACAAGCATATTTATAATCTAGCTAGGTCTTCTGCTTTTAGGGCTTAGAGGTGACAATCACTTATGTGAAGAGAAGTATCCATACAAGTTGTTTGAAGAAACTGCCTCTCCTAAGGAGAAGGGAGCTGTACCTGCTGTTCCCTGTGGGCATCATTTCTCCCTTTTATATCTGGTGACCTTTAGTTGCAGTGGTGCTGGCTGCTTTGAAGAAGCCCTAAAAGCTTGCTATCAACCAGCTGTAGTTATGGAGCCACGTGTACGCGTGCCAGGAGGCTTGCTGCTTTCCCATTGATAATAGTCTTGGGGATCAGCACTGACAGATTCTCAAAGGAATGTTTAACATGTATGTCCTGTGCTTTTTTGACATATGTCTAGGATACAATCTCTGACAAAGCAACCACAGAATATTTGCCATGTAGCATCGTTTGCTTTATGTAGTCTCAAAAATGGGTTGCAGCATGACAATCCTGAATCCTTACAGCCTGGGAGAGAAAGTTGTGTAGGAACAGCTGTATAAGTTATGTAGGAATAATCAGGTCCCTTAACAGACTCCAATCATTAGCTCAGAGGAGCAAAACATTGCCTACCTACCCCAGAGTGTGATAATCTAGTCCCATTTGACTTCAGACTCTCAGGCATCCAGGAGTCCAAATAATAGATGAGCTCAGACAGAGGGATTCAATTTGTTTCAGATCAGGAAGAAGAATTAAAGTTTCTGTCTTGATCAAGGTTGAATGCTTCCTAGTTGGGGCTCTACATAGTCTCCTGGAAACTCATGGCCTTGTGACAAAGCATATGAAGTAAACAAGATACTGCAGGTCAGAGAGGTGGGAGGGAGGGAGCAGCACAGGGCTGAAATGTGGTGCTCTTCATCCTTTTGTTTTACCTATTATTACATGTTGCGCAGACAGCACCACACATCAGCTAAGATAGTCTCTTGTGTTTCATGGCAGCAATAAAAACCTCTCCAAAAAACTGCGTCTCCGTTTCCAGCTAGGTGTATGCAATGCTCTGCGTTATTTATGAACTTGCCCACAACACATCAGTAGAGCAAGTCCTCTTTGGGGGTTCATGGTTCAAAGGAGATGGCAGCTTCCCTTGCTTTTCCATACTCTTTGTCTGAAGCACCAGAAAGCCTCATAAATTGCAGGTTGCTTAAGCAGTCAGAGCCAAAAGGTTGCTGCTGATGATGGAGAAATAGTTTGTAGGAAATAGGACACAAGGTTCAGCAGGGCAAAGGATTCCACTCGATTCCCAAAAATACACACTGTGATTAAAAACAGCTTTATGGCTCACCTGACATTTCCCAGGGCCAAAGCCAGCAACAGCGCAAGCCTTGGGAAGGGGTGTAGTCGAAGTGGAGGCAAACTGCCCCCCAGCAGGCACTGCGTCTGGATGTGACAGCCCCTTCAAGTGTCATCTGTGGCCCGTGGTGTGCATGCGTGTCTTGTGCCCACACCACTTACAAGACACTTTTTAAATGTAGCGTGACAGGACTGTCAAGAAGGAGGAGCTGCTGTCTCTGTAGAAATAGTATCCTCTTCTGTGCAGAGCATCAAGGGATGCCAAAGATTTCTGCAAAGTGTGTCTGTCTGTCCTGGAGAAGCTTTTTCTGTCGCTGACATGCAGCCACATGTGGGAAGAAAACTCGGTCATCAATGCACAGCAATGCTCCCATAACTGTTTCGGAGAAGAGTGATGAATACCGTGTCCAAATGAAGCCACTGGGGGAAATTAAACTCCTTGTAATGACCTAGATTGGAATTTGGCTGCGACACTGGGACTAATGACTTGTTCTCCCGTGGAAAGTGGCAGGGGAGCCTGTCAGAGATGATCAGCTCGCAGCCTCCCCGCAAAGGCAGATCTAGCATGGTGCTTCTCAGCCCCATCCTGTGACACTGCTTACAGCCGACTGGGGTCTGGGGTCGGTGGGAGAGCAAGGAAGTCTAGGCAGATGCATAAGCAAAGGCATGAAGTTAGAGCTGCAATGGAATATGGGAGCTTTTGTTTGCTGTAGCATGTACAATGCATTATGTTTCACACGAGGGTCTAATTGCTTTTAAATTAGGTGCTTTAGGATATGGTCAGATGATCACAGGTGAAGGAGTTAGTGTGTTTTAAGACATATTGCTCATTACTACAGATTTCCGCTGCTCAGATGGGACATGGTAATTGGCTGCAAGTGCCCCATTCCAATGCAATGGGAAATTTGATTATTTTCAGATTGCCAGTCACCAACTCCTTCATAAGGACTCTGAAAATAATATTAATTCTTACCCAACATGAGATTCTTCAAACTTAGAAATACATTGTGTGTAGTTTGACCCATTTGTAGGTCAAGCAATTTAATTATTAAATCTTATTTAAAGAGAATGGTAGAACCTGTTACAGAAGGAGATTTGCAAGCAGAGAGATGTGATCAGCTGTATCAAGGAACATGAACTGCCATTAAAGAATGCAACCAGTGCACACAGCTTACATGATGCAACAAGCTTGATGCTCTGCATGATCCACTAAGGTGCAGCATCGTTACTGAGCTATGGATCTGGTCACTTGAAGTAATTTCTGGGAGCTTTGGGCCACTTGTATTGTTCCTGTGCATAGGATAACTCAGCCACAGATGCCATCATGCATTAGATCCCAGGACATATAGAAAGTTGTAACCAATCTGCAATAAAACCCGTGAGAAAGGAACAGCAAAGAAACTATGTACTGACTCTGGGCTGCCCATAGGAATTACTCTCTCAGACTAGGCAGATGGCTTCCAGACTAGCTTGCTGCTGAAACATAGTGAAACCTCTTTAAATGCAGCTGAGAATGATTTTCTTACATTCTTGCTCTTGAATGAGTCTGTAGCTATATGAGGTATCACACATTTTGGACTGCGGTGATTTAATTCTCACCGGCTGAATAGCACTGATCTGTGCTATGGCTGACTGCTTGTCTCTTAGCTTGCACCACTAACTTCCATTAATATTCAGGCATATTGAATTCAAATGTGTTGTTCCCTCCCAAATGCTTGTCTGCGATGGATTTGACTGGAACACTTGCACAAAACAAGCACTACAGGAAATGCAAAGAGGTGCTATTTTTATTCTGGTCAGAATGGAACAGAGAAGGATTCTCTACAATTATCAGTGAGAAACCCCTGACAGGCAACTGTAACAGAAATCAGGGTTCTGTATATGTGTATGTGTGTTGGGTGAAGATGCTGTGAATTCACAGCCACAGGGCTCAGCTTAAACCCCTCCAACCAAAATATACACAGAATTTCTTAATGCTGCACAGCACTTTCCATGCTTAAAGCATGGGCTGACGTGCAGGCAGCTGGGTGGCTGAAGGAGGGGGAAATTACATTTATTTCCTCCTGACAGATCACTCCATTTTACGAGGGTTATCTGCTACACTAAGCAAATATTTAAATAAGGTGGCTCAGAGAACATTGCAGAAGGATTTACTACAATGCAGATATCATCAGAGATTCATAGAATTTAGGGTCTGAAGATCATGTAGTGATTGTTATTATTATTACTAATTCATGGTTATTATTGCAGTAGTGTCGGGGGCCATCCACACTGAGCAACCCCTTGAGCAGGCTGGCTGCAGCCCCAAGACGGCTGATGGGATGGGTGGGGCGAGGAGTGAACTGTTGGCTGACACCTGCCTGTCCCACACCAAACCATCACACCCCGCACCAGGCTGGTAACAGAGAAGCTACAGCTCCCTACAGGACTATCCACTGCCCTTGACAGATTAGGAGCTTGTCTCTGTCCCCAAACTGTGTATACGCTAAAAAAACCTGTTTCTCTGCTCTCCTGTATGAGAAAGGCCACAAATTTCCCAGTTTTATTCACGTCTTCTCCACATAGCCAGGAAGGAGATGAAGCATTTGGTACCAGCAGTGACACCATCCTGAATTCCCTCTGTCCAATTTGGTGTTGCTTCCTTGGAGAGCTCATTTCCCCCCCTTGGTCTCTCAGGCTGGGCTCTGGGTGATGTCTGCCTTGCTGAGGGAACGCCTTGCTTGTTCTCCATGCAGAGCCTGGGCTGAAACAGACATCACTGCTCAATTTTTCACCTTTCCCCAGAAAGAAAAACGTTTTTGAGAAAGGAACATTTGGAGTCACATGTGCATCTCGATTGCCCTCTAGTGCTGAGCCGCATGCCTGGACGGGATCTTCTGCTCAGACAGGATTTCGAGCTGCTGAGAAAATTCAATTCACATTTAGGGCTTTATTTTGTTAATTAAAATGCTTATTGATGACTGGAGGGAAGCTGCCGGCTAGCCAAGAAGCAATATCCTGAGTCAAATGGCAGAAAAGCAGTTTGAGAGAGTGATTTCATCATCAGCCGATGGGAAATTGAACTCTGTAACGCGGATTGTTCCATCAGATTGTCCAAGCCAGTATGTTAAGATTGCAAAGGAGCTGCCAGCTATTTGCAGCATTAAACACACTGCATCCTGGAGAATTCAAAGATCCTTAATGTGTTAGACCAGTCAATATCAATTTGTTATCTTATAGAAATACACAGGCTACTGTCTTTATCAGACTTTGTGTTAAATTAAATACCTTTATCCTCCCAACTCTCCATCTACAGTGAATTATTTGATAGCCCACAGCAAACCCAACTTTCTTCTGTTACACATGCTGGAAGTGGAGAAGTGGCTTTAAATAAATCCTGGTGTCTAAATTGTCATTATTAGGCTTCAGAGTTAAAACAGGTGGGCAAAATAAAATTACTGGCTTTTAGGCTACCAGCTGTAGGACTAATCACTACTATTGCTCCTTGTGATCCTAAGTATTTCCAGAAAATAAGTTTCAGCTGGAAGGGGACTGCTTGCTCCAGCACTGTCTCATGTTAGGGAGAATATCTCCTCTCCCTGTGCCCACTGTCATGCTCAAATACAGGCTTGCAACAAGCGCTACGTCGGTCCCACTTTTCTTGCAAAAACATTCTTTTTATTCAAGAGTTAAATATCTCATTGAAACCTTGCTTCCTCCAGCCCTGGCACCTAACCAGGCTTAGCAGGTCTATGTGAATGATATTAATTTTAAGATGTGAGTTTTAATAGGCAAACTACAACCCTACAGTCATCCCTGGAAGACTATCCTCCTTAAAGGTGGTCTTTAATGAATTTTCATGAAGGTGTTTTTATTTTAATTGTATTTCTATACAATGAATCATCCTGTGTGCTCCAGGTTGTTTACAAAAGCAAATTATTATGAGAATTTTTTTTTTATGCCCAGTATCACAGAATCAGGAAGATGGGGGAATAAGAGAGCTCTGTTTTAATAAGATCATGCAGTGTATGACACCTCCTTATTTTAGATAATCTGTTCAAATAAGACTTGATAAAATTAGTGAAAAAATCAAGTCTGAAGTACCTTCTGTACTTCTTATTCTTTATTTAATTATGTTCACATACCTGTATTTTCTGTAAGCTTTTGTGCCAAGGGACAGTGGTTTTCCAGTATGTGCTGTGCTTTCTGAAAAATCATGGTTGTTATCTGCTGGCTTGTGAAAAAGAGGGAGAAATATATGTGCCTTTCAGAAATAATCTACATGGTTTCTTAAAATGAGAAGGTGGGGAAAGAAAGCCCTAAAATCTCAGGAAATGCCTTTTGTATCTGCCATACAGCGAGTGGACAATCTGTGCGTTACACACCCTAAAATCCCCACATCTATTTAACAACAGTGGCCTCTGGTGGAGTACTGGCTAAGTAGCGTACTAATAATTTACTCAAGGTTGGATATAGCTGGGCTTGATGATAGATCGCTCTGTGGTTATGGACTGGAGCTCAGGAACACACCCCTCAGCACCCGTGCTTCCAAGCAGGTCGGCTATTGGCCTTTCATTAATACTGACCCAATTTTGGCATGTGCCTCAGTGTGTGTTTAATGCGCTGCATTCCTAATCACTTGGAGATTCATGGTGACACTGCCTGAATATGTTCCTTCCTCCTCCATATTTCTCCTTCCTCCTAATATATCCAAAGGGAGTTTTGGGGGCATGGGAGTCCAATCTGGGCTTTTCTTTTTGCCCAGACATTGATTTACACCTACCTCGTAAAAATTTAACTCTCGCTCAGTTTTCTGTATCTCTGTTATGTTTGATAAATATTCAAAAGTTGCTGGAAGATGGGAGGGGAATAGCAAACTGCTAGAAACAAGGATAGAGAGAAGAGCAGTCGCCTTTCTATTCCACTAAAAAATCTTCTAGGATTCGTGAACCGTCCCAGCCACTTTCTTAGGCTTTGGTTCAGCAACCTGTTCTCATTTAATAAGCATATAAGCATATGCTTACCCTTAAGTACCAGTTTACATCCCATCTGGCTCAGTTCAACTGCTCGCGTATGTGCTTTTCTAAGGGCAACCCATGCATCTGCTAAAGTTCTTTGCCAAATTGCAGCCTCCGTTTCTTGTTTGGATATCCAGAGTGATTTCTGTGACTTAGATCCATGTCTTGCAAGGCTTAGTCCAGGGCTTAAACCATTAGGTCATATTGCTTATAATACTCACCCACACCCTTCTACATTTTAAAACACATTATGATAGTAGCAGAGCTTCATTTGATCTTATCACTGCAATATAGTTGTAAGTAGCTGATTAAAGTGAAATGTATTCTGTTTAATTAGCTTTCCCAGTGACCTGAGTATGTTACCATGAGAAATCACCGTGAGTCACTAAGGTCTTATGTATTTGTAAAAAGACGTATACCGCTCCCAGTATTAAGGACACTGTCAGCATTCACCCTCCAGTCTGGCAGATATCTGGGACATGAAATACATTTCATGATATGCTACTCTTTACTCAGCCAGCACTTAATGACTGCAGCTTCAGGCCAAATACAGAATCCTAAAATGAGGCCATCAACATCACCCAATTACTGCTGTTATTAAAAATGCCAAGTGTAATCATAATAATAATTAGGCACTTATTATGCAGCGCTGCCTAAGGAATATACTCTATGTGTGTAAGATGTCATGCAAGTCCTATTAGTAGAGCTGGGCAATCTCACCACCTCCACATTACTGCATGAGATAAAACTGCATTTGAATGCGAACTGCCCGTGTAAATCCAGTTTTCTCAGTCCTTCACCTTCTGAGGGTTTATTTTTGGGGTTTCTTAATACTACAGCTGGTTATACCCTCTCTAAGTTTACATCCTGCCACTAACGCCCTCTCAGAGCCTTTGAGCATCCAGAAAATATCTCCCTTTGATCTGTTATTTATTATCAGACAATTATCCAGACAGACAAGTTACACCCACAGTCAATTGGTGCCACACATACCAGAAAAGCAGTGGTCCAGAAGAGAAGGAACACACTCAGTGCCAGAGGCTTTTTATTGACTTCAGGCAAATACTTCCCCCTCCTTGAACTTCTATTGGCTTATCTGTAAAATGGGCCTAAAAACCACAATCATCATTGTGAAAATGCTTGAGTAAAAGTCCTACAGAAATGTGCTAATTATAAATGTACTAGTCATAAGTGTGCTAATTATGTTGAAGATTCCCATGTCCACAGCCGATCTGTTCCCAAGCTGCCATTTGAAATCCAGGCTTCCAGTTCCTTCCAAATCTATAGAAAGCAAGCTGATACGGCTCCTTTGTCCCAATCTTCTGCATTGCGTACTAAGAGTAATCTCTCTGGTTTTGCAACATTCTAGCAAAATCACAGCTTTTGAAAGAGATTAGATGGCGTAACTTGGCTCCAGTGATCGTTCAATCCTGGCATCTGTTTTATTGCTTTATATATTGTGGAATTAAGAGAGATTATCTTCTAATTACTCCCTGTAGTCTGCAAGACAGATGGAAAAAAAGCAAATTGTGTTTTATCAACAGGCTGCCATTATGTGCTCAAACTTCAATCCCTTTTCTGGTCATTGTCCCAGAGTGAGAGAAGTATGGGAATCAGCTGCAGATGAGATATGGATCTGTAAGACACAGGTCAATACAAAGTTCACAGAGATCATGCTGCATGACTGGCCACAGTATAGTCAGATCTTCAACAACTCTTACATTAGCTTTCTTTTTCCAGCACAGGTCTAATGGTCAGGAAAGAAAACCTGCTGAGTTCAGTTAGATCCTGCAGTCAATCTCACCCAAAGATGACCTCCAGGAGAAACTCTCAGAACAGTTTGGAGATGACATCTGAGATAACACCTTCGGACCCAGGACTGCTGTACCTGCCCATGTATTATCAGGCCAGGCTAGTTATCTCTTTCCCCAGAGCATTCCTTGCTCTTTTCTCTGTTTCATTCTTGTATGTGCCAGGACTGTATATTGCCTATGAAGTGTGGCTTAAGGTGAGGCCAAGGTGTTCTTTTGGACCCACAGAAGCCATACAGGCAAAGATGGCCCTTGGAAAAATCACTGACCTCTGGTTAGAAAACTGGCTGACCTGGAGAAGAAAAAAAGGGAGCAGGAAGCCGTGGTGAAGACCACATACCGTCCTCATGGATAATGTTGGTACACCATGGGCCAGCCCATGGGTGAGCCATGGACCAGTGAGTCCATAAAACTTACACAATAAGGGCTCTGAGTCTCCTATCATGAGGTGTGTGCAAGACTTCAAAGCAAAGGTGGGCTGTCATGATAAACGACTTTACCCAGGAGTGTAAAGAGCAAAGCAGGTCCCTCCTTCCTTCCCTTCCTCACACCCTCCTGGCTCCGTGTGAGGGGTCTTCTGCCCGATGCCGGAGTGCTGCCTCCCTGCGATAGCCAAGTTCTTTAATGGGTCACGCTTTCCCTACCCAATTTTCCTAGGATGTTATCAGCCTGGAAAGTGAATTTAAGCCTATCCTTTGATTTTCTGCCCAACTTCCCATTTGTGCAGTCATGACCTTTTAGATTTCCTGGGTGGGGAAACGCTCCACACGGATTTGAGGTGGAGGTATCTTCCTTTGGTCATACCAAAATAGCTCCTACTGTGCTATGCCTAAACAAGATTAAACACTACTGAGGGACACCAGGGTCAAAGAGCAAGAGGTACAGTTCGTAGGATGGCAGGGCCCAGACAAAAGTAACAGTGAGAAAAACACAGTAGGGGAAAAAAATCCAAAAAGAGAGTGGGAAAAATGCTGACTTTATAATCAAACCATTTCAGATGAGTCCAAACTTGCTCCTTGGTACAACTTCAGCTGTCCCTGACACTTTTTGCCCCAAACAAGAAGCAAAGGGCTGGTCATAGGGCATTCCTGCTTTTTCTTTTCAGGCAGAGTCTGCTAGCTCAGGGCCCATCCTCACCAGGTACATCCCCAGAGGGAGGGCAGCTTGTCTGAATGTGCTAATCCCCAAAGTAATGATGCGTCCTGTGAGTTTCATGACATCAGACACTGGGAGGGGAGGGGGTAATTAGCACCCCAGTGACTGTAGCAAGCCGTCAGCAGTAACATTATTTCTGAGCATACGGCATTTATTGGGTCATGAGGAAATGGCATGGGGATGGTAGAGAAGTCTTTGTTCAGCAGGAACATAAGAAATGGGCCAAATTAAATACTGTAATGAAATATCAATGAAATGGCAGCCAGTTTGGGGAATGTTGCATTCACATCCAGGCCTGAGTGTAGCTGCAGTGGGAATGGTGGGGCTCATGGAAGACACCACCTCTTAGACCCTCTTTCCCATAAATCCACACGTATCCTTATCTATAGAGATATTTTTGGTATCCATTATTGCTTGCCCTTTACTTTTAGAATGGTCCGAAAGAAAACTCCCAGGGACACTGAAGCTGTGGAATGAGCTATGATTTGGTATCACATCCTGTGGTAAGTACCATCTGCAGTAAAAGTCATGTTCACATATCCTTTAAGAGGAATATCGCCAGAAGACTTCTTTACTCATAGGAGGAGACAGCTTACTGTTGTTCCTTATCCTTTCTTATTATGGGACCTTCACAGACTGTGACCAGTCCTGCCCAGCGGTTAGAGTGAAGCCTACAGTCAGCATGGAGGAGGGAGCCAGACAGAGTGACGGGGGCAAACAAAGATCAAGAACAGGAGACAAACATTTTGTCAGTTAAAAAGGGAGGAGAACAAGGAGGTCGGAAGCCAGACTGATGCTCAGAAATGGTGCTGAGCAAGGAGCAGGCAAGGCTCAGGCAAGAGCAAGGCATGGCCCTTGGACTCAGGAGTCAGCAGAGCTCCAGCCAAGGGTGACACTGAGCCACAGGAGCAATCAGAGCCACAGGAGCAATCAGTGGGAGTCCGTGCATATCAGGCATTAACCCAGCTCAGACACCAGAGCCTCTCTGGACAGGTTGATCAAGCCCATAGCTCCAAGGGGGCCTGCAGGTCTGACAGCTCCTGCAGAGGATGGAGGTGGTCAGGTAACCACCTGCTGATCCAGAAACAAACTTCACACCTAGGCCCAGTGCCATGAAAAATAAAACACAGCATTAACCAGTGCTGAGGGAACTCAGCACTGTGTCAAGTGTTTTTTTAATATTATCCCTCTGGCTAGAACATTGGGCAACAGTTTTCAGGGCCAAGCAAAGGAAAGCACATTGTGATGACCCAGTCTAGTGATAAAAGCAAGATACATATGAAAACTCCGTAACAGCTGAAGTACATACACCACTTACAGCTTCTCCACAATGCTCCCTCTCCTCTTCCTTGGTTATTTCAGACCATACAGAAAATAAGAATTACCTACGTGTCAGGCCCCTTCTAAAGTCCATTCAGTTTTCTCAGTCTCCAGGGTCTGAGAGCTCTTTCCTAATCTTTGCACTGCCCTTGCACTGCAGCAAAACCCAAGGGAATGGCCTGTCCACTGAAGGCTTCTGACCACTGTGTGACATGGCTTCCTTTACAGGAAACTTGCACAAGGACTGTTGACCAAGACCTCCTGTTTCTAAAAGACTGGCCCATTGCAAAGTTGCTGGGAAGTAAATGATCTATAAAAATGAAAGCACTTCAGAATATGTGATTAAAGGAAATTACTTCACTTGTCCAAGCAAACATTAAGAGACAGCTTGACCACGGTGGGTAAGAATCTGAGTCTGGAGAGATGCTCTGGTTCAGCCACGGGCGATGTCCCCAACTCTAAGTCCTTTGAGAAATGTTTGGCAGCAGTTTAACGAGGAGATCACACAGGTTTGCCAGGTCCTTGCATTCTGCCATCTGATGAATTCAGCCTGCTGACAGCTGAAAGAGCAGTGTGGTTTGCAAAAGAGCAGCAAGGTGTATCAGCAGAGTGAGCTGCAGTACAATACAAGTGGCTGAGAAGGCCACAGCAAATCGAAGCTGTGCGCAGGCAGATGTAGGAGGTGGTGGAAGTGGAGTGAAGCAGGAGGAGAGAGGACCATTGGGGCACATCAGGGGAATAACAGCAAGTGAGATTTGAGATCCTTTTGAAGAACTATAGGTGGTACCTTCTAGACCAAAACCACCTTTTCTAAATGAGAACCAAGAAAGTATTCTCACACCAAACATGATCTTTAATTTATTCTATATGAGCTCCTTTTAGGGGGATGGAGGAGAGTTTTTTAAGATGAAAGCTAGTCATCGAACAAAATGAAATATTATTATATTAAATGCCACAAGACTGTGGGGTCCAAAAAGGTATTTGATTTCAAATCACGCTGCTCTTGGAGGCCAGGGTTTGCTTGCTGCTTTTCTTTTTTTAAAGCTCACTTTGCAAGTGCCAGTCACAGCCCATGATTGCTATCTCCTCAGGGTCGTGTCAAAGCATCTAATGAGTTGTACCACACAAGACGGTGGACACCCCCCAGCAGCTGGGTGAGGAGTGATGTGAGCACAGAATAGGTACCTGACATGACAAACGCACAGGACTGGCCTTTCACATCCAACTCTGATGAGTGCAAAAAGAATTCAGTATTGGCAGGCCCAGCATACCAGGCTCAGGTCGTCTTCATTTTTCCAATTAGAGACCAGAAATCTAAACCACATTTCTAAGCATATTTGGCTTTCCAGCTGAAGCGAGTACTGCATGTCATCTGTTTTGGTGGTGCAGCCCAGCATGGGAGACTCCCAAACACAGTGCTTCATGGAAACAAAGTTATCACTGACTTTATGAGATATTTGTACAACCTTGCATGTGCAATTAAAGCAGTTAAATGAAATGAATAATAAATTCATAGATTTTAAGGCCAGAAGGGACCTTCTTGATTATCTTGTCTGATTTCTTGGTCTGGCATAATATAAGCTTGAGAATTACACCCTGAGGAACCTCTGTCTGGCCCAGAGCACCTACTTGAACTAGAGAGAGCATGCCTTTCAGAAATACACCCTATCCTGGCTTTTGTCCTTCACATCTCTAGATAAGGGTATCACTGAAGATTTTGTACTATGCTTCTCCACTGAACGTGTTGTGCTTCAGCTTCAAGCAACTATGTAAGGGTTTGGTCAGACAGACCAATAAATGTTTCCCTCATATCTCAGCTTTCTGTGAAGACTCATGATTAAATTACTCTTCAACCTCATCTCTGTTCAAGTAAATAACCTTCGTTCATTTGGATACTCACAGTTGTGATGGTCTTGAATACAGTTAAGTTACCCTAGATCCGAAAGAAATGTCTCCACTGGCCTATGTAGCAGTCACAATTACTGGTTATTCTTGCCTCTGAACTATCTACGACTATGCCAGACAAAGATGGCATGGGCCTGTTAGATCCAAGGAAAAGTGAAGAAAAAGAAGTCCATCTAATCCATTTCATCTAATTCACTTTTCTGTGGCCTCTACATAAAGACACCTGTGTTTTTTCTAGTCGATCAGAATAATTTGTACAACATTGCAAGAAAGGTTACCCCATCTGGTAAACTCCTTGCTGAACAAGGGTGTATTTATTGTTGCTGTATGATTGCTTAATCCCTTCGTATTGTTTGTAATCTGGTACTGAATGGACATAACTGAAACACAGTGTTTAATTACATCCACAGGCTTTTGATGCTCTTAAGAAAGGAGTGAGAAAGACTTGTGGAGTTAAGAACTAGGCCAACAGCATGGAGAAAAAAGGTAGGTGCTTTTAAGGCTTCTCTTTTTTGAGCATATGAATGAGGTTTCCCTGCAGGCATCCCTGCTAGAAAAAAATTAGTCTGTCATACATAGAGACTAGATTCAGAGGGAGTTATCTGCTATAAAACAGCAGCAATTGAGTTAGGGGTAAATTAATTGAGACAAAATGCCAGCCCTTTCCAAATCAATGGAAATATCTTACTGCACCTTACACCCAAAATTAATTTGGAATATTTATTTCTTTTTCAGAACCAAATCTGTAGTGCAAAAAATATCTTTATGCTGAATGCAAGATGGGTACAAACCTAGTGGATTTGAAGTCAGTGAACAGAGTGCTTACTCCTCTGCTGAGTTATTTCTAAGAGATATTTCTCTCCCTGTTCACACTCACAACGCAGTGCAGCCATGTGTCCCTGACAGAGTATACATTCTTTTATATTTATATAACACTCAGGCAGGGAAAATCATGTCTTGATTCTGTACGTGACTGCCTTAAACACTTTTAAGAATAAAGTGCAAATTATACAGCAAAAGCAACCACAATAAATAAAAAAAAAATCTAATTACTGTAACTTGGTTACAATCATGGAAAGCATTGTCAGATTTTTAGACTTGCTTCCACCATCCAAACCATCCTGGCTATACTTGAAGTACGATAAAAGAAATGACATTTCCTATTTTATAATTCATTACTCATCAAAGACCAGTATGTAATGAAAACAGAAGTACAAACATCTGTTTTCAGGTTAGATCTTTTTGGAAATCTAACTCCTATGAAGAACTTAAACCCAGAAGTCAAACTTCATAAATAATTAGACAAAGGGTACTGAAAATTACAGAAGAGTCAAGAATATCTCCAGTGCCTTTATATGCACCTTTGATTTTCCTTTCATGGGAAAACACTGGCTTTCAGGTAAGACCATCATATAACGTAAGCAGCTGCCCTGACCCATTTATAATTTCCAAGCAGGCTAACATTTCAACTGCCCAGTCAATTGTGTCTGCTTCTATACCCTCTTCTAATGACAACTAAAAAGCAGTTGCAAAGAGGAAGAGGGCTGTGATATTAAGTACAGGTATCCCTCTGCAAAGAGAGAATAGGACAACTAGCTCAGCTTTTAGTGTCTCACTACCAGACATTTATGCTAGAACAAATTAATTGTGCCTGAGATGTCCACAGTAACCCGCAGCTGTCAAAGGAGCAGTAATCTCTGCGATCTGCATCATATTTCTACATCCCTCAGCAGCTGAAACACGGAGGATCGCATCAGGATGCATTAACTCAGCAAGGAAATGGCTTCGGCCACAATATTTTAATGGTCTAATATAAAGATGAGACGTTATTGGCTAAATTTTGCCTTCCCTGACATCTGTAAATACATGCGGTTTCTTGAGAGAGAGTGGAGTGCAGCCTTGCCTCGTAAATATTTGGAGTATAGATTATACCATATGATAGCAATTCATGTGTGACTTCCCACTTGTCCTTTTGAATAGGTGATTTCGCAGATGATGAGAACCGTCCCTTGTCATTAGAGTTATAACAAAAAGGACTTGTGGTATTCCACACTAATAGCCCCAAACTCCATATCCCACAGCAGCCAGATTGCAAGGGTGTGGATATATTTAATTGAACTATATTTGTACAAGGGGATATCTCTTTTTCCTCATGTGCCATGCAGATCATTAAGGGCTTTATACTGTCACTCAATCTGACACTGAAGCAAGTCCAACCCAACTGCAATGATTGACTTCTGTTTTACTAATTTTCTTCAGCAGAGGGAGCTTGAGTCTACAGCAAAGAGCCACTGCCTTCACTTTGACATGTTCTCAGCCTGTCATCGTTAGCACACCTCAGTGCCACGGATATTTGCAGGTAAATGAGGAGAGAAATCTGGCACTTGGAAACACCTCTGAAAAGCTGTCCTGCCCTCTGGATCAGAAGAGGATCGGGTGATCCAATATGTGCTAGATGCATCCAAACCACAGCCCTTTTCCAGAGGGACTCCAGGTTGGTTCAAATCAAAGAGCAGTCTGAGAAGGGGGTGAAACCATGTGAAAACTGGCTTTGCGCTGATCCTAGGCTTGGTCGAGTCAGCACAGGGTGAAACCAGAGTTTAAGCAGCTGAAGCAGTAGTCTGAATTATATCAGAGATGGGATTAAGTACCCTTGATGCTGCTCAGTGCCTCCCCTTGGGGACTGGGGCCAAGGATGTAGGTCTTGCATGGAGCAGGAGGAGAGTCACCAGTCATGCTGAGAAAGGTAGCAGAGGGAATCAATCAAAAAGCAGGTTTCTTAGGAAGCTTTTCTCGCCTACAGGTTGGCACAGCAGTGTCTGAGGGTTGTTCTGCAAAGTATCTGCAAACTGTTCGCATTGTCCTGGAGAAGCAGGCAGAGGGGCTGCCACAGGTAGTGCTATGTGTGTGTTCACCCTGCTATGAACCCACTGACTGGCCCTGATCACCCCTCAAGCTACCTTGCCCTGTAGTGTTTAACGAAAGGATTTCTGCGTCAACCAAAGCAAATAAAACACTGAGTTCTCCAAGCAGCTTTCCTCAAAGTCATGTTGTTCATTGGAGCTCAGAGCCCCTTGGAGGATGGTTCAAAATCATCCCTTGCAGTGGTCAGTAGCTGAGCAAGACACTTACAGGTTGTCATTTCAGTGTGAAAACGACCTGAACATTTGAATGTTTGTAAACAAAACAGGATGCAATTAGTGCTTGGAACTCATTCCTGAGATATCTGAGGGTGGGAGTACTCATTTCAGAATAGAAAGTTAAGCATGCAGGTATTAAAATTATGCCAATAAAACTATGTATAAAAGGATTAGAAACAAACCCCATAAGACTGAATTCTTAGACATTTATCCTATGCACTAGAGAAGCAACTATCTGATTTTATTCCTCTAACAGGCTATGATCCATGGGAAAATACTTCTATAAAACAGTCATTAACTAATTAATAACGTTCTGGCTTGAGTTGCCTACTTATAATACATCTTTTCCCACATATTCAAGTAAGTTAAAGCTGTATAATTCTAACCTCATCCACTTGATGGGCAGATCATTTGTTGTGATGGAAGGGCCTTGAAGAAGTACCTGCTACCCACGTATTTTCAAGGTAAATGAAACAAACTGCAAATGAAGAACACCATTAAAGCTTGCCCATTTAAAGCAAGGGTCTAGTGCAGGGCTGTCTGATTGAGTATGCATTGGATCAGGCACAAATTGCAATTGTTTTGCATATTTCCCAAAGAAATACCAGTACATAAAATGCCCATGAATGCAAATAGGTTGTGTTTTTCATTTGTATAATTTAACAGAGGGTAGCTTAAAAATGAATGCGAACAATAGGATTATACAATATTCTCAGGGGTTCAAAAAAGTTGCTGTCTGCCTAAGGGAAGGCCGATCCAGTGATTAAAGCTTAACCTCCAGGGAGGAGGAAATCACCGATGTATTCCCCGAATGGCCACATATTTGTGAAGTCACCAAACTTCACGCCTCTGCCCTCCAAACAGGGACGGAGCCTATTTAGCAACTTCACCAGCCCATCCACATTTGTATGTTGATAGCAGAGCAACAAGAGAGAGTTGGTGTTGAAAGGCAAATTACCTTCTGACTTGTTTCCATATATGTATTTATACTTGTGCCATGAATAGAGCAGTACCCAGTGCACATATGTCTTTGCTTATAATATATATTTTCACCCCATCTACGCCTTGCCTTCCCTTCCCCCGCCAAACTCTCTTTTCTTAAGCATTCATAGTTATCATTCCCGAGAACATCTGAAAACAACGGGATGGCATCACCCTACAGCTCCCCCTCCTCTGACTCTCCTGAGAAGCTCCGTGTCGTATTGTCAGTGTTTTATATATTTACACCAACAGAGGAGGCCTGGGATGTGGGCTTTTTCGTTTATATGAGTCTCACCGCCACAGGGGGTATTTAACTTTCTGCCCTGGTTGCTGTAATTCTCTCTCCAGTGGATATACAGTTCAGATCAGGTTCCTATTGCTGTGATGACAGGCATTCAGCAGGCACTGTAATTGCAGAGTTAAAACAGCTCATTTTCTTACTGGCAAGCTGTAGTTAAAGAGGTGCTAGGAGGCAGCCTGGCTGTCTGCAGAGGAACTGATCAAAGCACTGAAAGGCATCTGGCTTGTCTCTGTTTTCTTTCACCACCCCCCTTGCTGATGGAGGGGAAAAAAAGAGAGAAGGAGAGAAAAAGCGAATGAAAAAAAAAGAGAGGAAAAAAAGAAGGAAAAAAACCTATTAAAATGGAATTTATAAAAATTAATACTTGTCCCTTTCCTCAGGGTAAAAGGCAGTGTCTTTTTAGAGACACTAAACACAGTTGGGTTAGGGTAATTTTTTTAACTCTCTGTATTTTTAATGAGAGAACTGGGGCTTGTGAATGTTCACTTGTGTCTATTTCCATTAGCTCTTCCCAGTACGATAGTTAACTACTGGGTAGTGCTTTTCAGACTGCAGAAAGCAAACTTACCCCATCTCTGTATCAATGTCATCCTTCCTTATCAGACTCAGCTTTTTCTCCTCCTGACCTCTACCCTTCCCTCAAGGACAAATGGCTCTAGCCAGAACACAATGGACAACGGGATTCTGAACCCTGGGTTAACTGCAGAAGTACAAATGAAACACATTTTTGCTTTACTTTTATTTGTTCTAATTCACTCCAATTCTTCCTGTCATAAATTCCAGCAAATCACAAAGGAAAAGGTAAATAGAGTTGACAAACCACTTGAGATGTTCATATGAAGGATAAAAGAAAGGAAAAATCTCCATCAGCAGGGGAAGACATCTATCAAACAAATTGAGATCAATGATCCAAAAGCCACTGAGAAGTCAAGCAAAATGCTTCTCCCAATGAGATAAAGGAACCCCTGGGCAAGGAACGACTCCTTTTCCAAACAAGAAAAGAGACACTGCATCTTGGGGAAAAGCACCATTCAGGTGAAAATAACTGAAATGTGGGAATCACTTTCCATGAGCCAAAGGTATAAAAAGTTATGAGGGCAGTAAGAACTAGCAGCTGAGAGCACACACTCTCCTCCAGCAACTCTGTGAAGTTCCTGCTTACAGGGGCTTTGAAAGGAAAAGAAATGGAACATGATCCATGACATACTATTTGACAACATTTTTCAACCAGGTTTCCAGGCTGGCACACTGCAAAAGAAGTGGGATTTCTACTGTCTCTTCCGAGTCTTCAGTCATTGGAAACTCATGAGGGAGAGGGTTTGTTCTCACTTTCGCTCCCCTCACACTTCATTTTTTTCATCTGCTATCTCTTGATGGTGACACTACTGTCTTCCCACAGACAAAAGACTAGTTCAGAGTCTTTGAAAGAAGAAAACAAACTTGGTAACTCAACAAGGAGCCTAGACAGGCAATGTTGCAAATTAAGTTGAAAGAGGCCCAGTTACTGCACCACTATTTGATTTCCCCTTCTCTAATCCCTTGCTTGTAATTAGCATAATTTATTAACATATTAGAGCCATGCATGTGAACCCTCTTTATAGTTGCTGAGTGCTCCCTGAGGCTGCCTAGTGAAAGCTTTTCCCCACTGTTTAATAATATGTTACATAAGGAAAACCAGCTTCTGATATCATTTAAATTATGACTTTCCTTTCTGCCTCTGAACACTCATTTCCTTTAAACGAGGTTAATTTCCTTAAAGAATGAAAATCCTCCGATTTCAGTTTTCCATTCATTAGACCCCTTAGTTCAACATGAAAAAGTCACACACCAAGAGGGAAAAGAAGAAAGAAAAGAAAAAAAAAAAAGAAAAGAAAAGAAAAAAAAATCCCATTGAACTTCAAACATAACCATCCTGAGAGGAGGTTTCCTGTGATCCTGGCTCCTCGTCTCCTTTCTGGACTGAGAAGGGCACAACACAGGCTGTCAGGAGATAAAGATGGACAAGCCACTTTACATCAAACTACTTTCTCCCATCTGGCACGTAATGTCCTCTGAATGCTAAGGGCATTTTCAGAGTTCCAAACTCGCAACATTCCTCTGGAGGATCACACAATGGATTAATGGACCAACAGCCAAACACGGATTTCTTCATATTCCCCCAGATAGTTTCCTTTCTTTCCATTACTCTGCTGCTGAAATTTGGAAGAGGATGGGCAAACAAGACCACCCACTGTCCCCGCTCTGATTATCAGTCTGCTGCGGTTCCGTCTCTGGGCACTGAACATGGCCATGGCCATAGGACCTCATCCACTTCAACTAACCTTTATCTTCACTCCTCATTCTTCCGAACTAAACGTACTGCTCGCATTGCTCATGAGTCAATCCCTTCATGTCTTTACCATGTCGTGTTTTTTTCTTGCTATTCTTCCAACTCTTCTACAGCTCCCCAGTGCTGTGGTAACCCAAACCAAGGGCAGTTTCAAGAGGTACCTCAAAATGTCTGTTGAAATGTGGAATTTCTTCCTAGCTCCTCTTCATTCTCTGCAGATATATAAATGCATTTTCCTCTTGAATGCTGGCTCAGGAGTTAACTAGCCTAAGTACATCGTGAAGTACTGGCTAAGCAGAAGACATGCTCAAGAGAGGAAAATACAGTGCAGTATTTTTTGAAGTACTGGCCAAAGGTTGGTTTTCTGCTCCTCCTCTGACTGCTTGTGTGATGTTTGGCTCACCCAGTACGCCAGTGCCTCACTGTAGCTGAGTTCAATGCGATTTAACTGCTAATGCTTTTGAGGATTTAGGCCTCTGTTATACTTCAATAAACTGGGAATAAAGTAATTTCTGCACCTTGAAGAACAGCTGTGATCTATTAAAGCTTGTAGCTGTGTACTCATAGTAGGTAATACCTCCTCCTGTCACTGTAGTGAGCATAGCCCAGCCACAGATGGCATTTGTAGCTGCAGAGTGATGCGTAACAGCAGCATCATTCCTGTTGGTGATCATTTAAATACGGTGTAATCATGTTAACAAAAAGGGCACCTCGCTTTTTTTAAAAAAAAATATGTACCTAAAATAACAAAGCTCCTCAGTCCCCCCACTGAAAGGCGTTATAGACACATCATCTTGGAAATAATAAGAACAAGCCATGTACTCGTTGCTCTACAGGCATCTCTGTGCTGGGCACCTGTCAGACACCAACGGGGCACTGGGATGTGTACGAGGTTTCATTAAGCAGTAAATAAAGATGTGGGCTGGACAATGTTCTGCTGAGTTTGGGGCAAAATTTTGGGTCAGGGCTTATGTTTTCAGCCCCAGTTAACCTTTCTCTAAGGAAGAAACAACCTTAATAGCATGAAATGTCAGGAAAATTATGTTAATTTGCAGAGTGAATTTTTTTCAGGACCTCAAAGAAGTAAGTGAATGTTATTGTTGTTATTACTTGGTTTTTTTATCACTGGGGAAACCCAAGGACAATTAAGTTAACTTGCTGGAGATCACAATGGCAGAGATACAAGAAAAAGACGTTTCCTGACTGATGCTGGGGATTTTAGGGGGTGCTTTTCATGAGAAAACGCCAGTTTCCTGAAACTGAAATTTCTGTGGAAATGCACAGCCTGTCTGACCAGGAATAATTTTTCCTATTAGGAAGAAGCTTCACTGCAAATGGGAGAAACTGAGGCTCAGACAGAAGGATTTTGATTTCTTTCCCCATACCACCCAAAGAGAATGGCCCCTCAAGGGAGCAGGACTTTGGCAGCGTCATGCCAGCACGGAACAGGAAAACAAGCTCCCACCCCACTCGCTGTTTTTTGACTCCCAGCACTTGACTATACCAGAGTGTGTGTTCCCCTCCTCTCTCCTGAACCTGATTTACCGCGGTATTTATCTGATTTAGGGTTGCTCTTCTTTTATGCTCTCCTCAGGAGCACCGATGTCTGAGATGTTGCAACATTATAAAGCTTTTGGGTGTATTTATGTGTATTGAAATGTACTTTTCATGGTACAGCTGCACACGCCCTTTCCACTATACAGCCTCCTCTCCTCCCACTTAAAAACAAGCCTTTTGAAAGCAGAAGGGAAGAATAATTAAAAAAAATTGTAATCTGCCTCAGGTAATGACATGATTGAAACATCACCATTTTGTCTGGAGGGTCATAGGATGGCTTTATGAGAAAGCTTTAAAGCTGCTAGCTCTAAAGAACCTTTGATATTTCACCTTTTGTTGTTGCTAACGTATTCTGCTTCCTGACTCCTGGAAACAAAGCCCGTACCAAGGGCCCTGTCACTTCAACAAATTTGGTGCCAAACATGATATGCCATGAGGCAGTTTGACAATCTGAGAAGATTAATTAAGCCTATACATTTGAGATCTTCCAAGTCATTTAAGTAATTTAGATACTTAACATGAAGTAGACATCATGGCCCCTTAGTCAGCTTTGGAAATGCGATGTTTGATCTTATATGTTTCAGCTAGACATGGCGTGGTCCCTCTGTGGTGATCTGGGTTTTGGTAAGAAAAGATCATGCTAATGGTGGCTCATGTTTCATCATAACAGCTAGAAACTAAAGGGAAAACCTAACTGATGTACTGCAACGTACTTATGGTAGCATTAACGGTAGACTTGACTGGACAAAATTATTTTCTCACTTTTTAAAATACAAAATAGTCACTCAAAACTAGGAAGGTACATTTCTATAGCGTTGGTCTGAGTCTTCTCCACTGTTTTCAGAGAATCAGGAAAGCATGGCAACTATTCCCCAATAAACAGTTCATATTACACTGTTTCCTTGCTAGTCCTGTCTTTTACAGTGATCATGAACTGACATTTTCTAGATCTTGATTTTTTACAAATTTCAGTTCCCAGAATTGCTTAAATCTTGTAGACAAGAACAGTTCTCCATTGGTTTGTTTCTAGTAGGCTTTGAATCTATTTGATACTTGGCTGTTCATGGTCAAACATAATGTTATTCCTGATCAAGCACTGGTAAACAGAAAAGGTAAAAAAAAAAGATCTCAAAATTAAAAGTCAGGGGGAGCATAAACTCTAGCAAAGTAGCTGTAATGAGGTTCTCGGGGTACATTTCCAAGATATGTTTCACTCAACAGCAGCTCATAGAAATGTTTTGCAAGAAACAAGTAAGATGGATTGTGAACGTAATTGAAAAGAATGTGAGGATTTTACTTGAAAAGACATTAATGGGTACTTTCTAAAATAATACTGACATTTCGACTTGTACAAGAGTCTATTTGAGGAAAATGTCTGAGTACTTTGTAAGATGCAAGAGCTTTGGAAATGATCTAGAATTTTGCACTCTAGCCAAAACCAAATGAAGACAAATGGAAATGGAATGGTGCTAGCCAAATGAAGCCAAGTCAAACCATAGATACTACTGGGACCTGTCCATCACAGGCTTCTGGCAAAGATTCTTAGCAACTAAAAATGTTTCCACCGTTGCATTTGCAAAGTGAATGGTCTGGGCCTCAGAAAGAGCTGTTTCTTGTGGAAATCAGTGGAAATACTTAGCCTTTGGGTCCTGGTGGAAAGTTGCTTCTGCTGAGTTTGGCCAGAGCCTCCATGGCTTTGCCTAGAAATTATCTTCACCAGCCACCAAATAAAATAATTGAGAAGCTGAGACTTGCAATGTAACTACTGCTGTCTTTTGTGATACCAATGAGACAGCATTGTTCTGTCATATTAGAAGAATAAACAATAATTATTATACATTATATTCATGTCTGCCATCCTGGGAAAAAAGGTTGCCCTACCCCCTTTTGATATAGAGTAATAAATTATTTTTCTCTTTTTTTCCGGGACCCACCCAAACTCCTGGAGGCTATCTCCTGTAAGAGAGGGAGGTACAGGCAGCTTATGGAATAAATGAATTCTATTTTATATACTGTATTGTCAGATACACTTAGCAGAGATGGATGCAAAACATCTGATGAAACCAGCATCTAATTTATAGGTGGAATTCTGATTTTTGACCATCTGGAAGTGATTTTGTCTTGGCTTTAAATACAAATTTTGTGTCTTCTAGACAGGTTCATACTCAAACCATAGAATGCAGAATTTGGAATTCCTCATAACCCTGCAAGATGATGACAACCAGTTCTAAGGCATCAGAGGGGCCCTTTGGACAGTTTAGACGCTGCCATGAGTATTGTCCCTGTCCATAGTATCCAAGAAGGGTGTCCACAGACTTAGGGGAGAGTAGATGGAAGGTTTGGATTTTGATGCAGACAATCTCAATTATTTTTAGTTTTCATGTCAGTGACTCTGCCAAGGATTCATCTGTCAGGACTGTTGTGATGGAGAACTGTAGGCCACAGAGCTGTCCTCAGAGGTCACAGTTCTCAGGCTGTGAATTTTCCAGGACCGCCATCAATATATGCTTCTATACACAAGAGACCATGGAGCACAGGAAGGAGTTATAATCTGGAGCTTTCCTAACGGAAGTGTAAAAAATCATCTTTGTTAATTCAGGAATAAGTGAGAAAAACTGCAATAATAACTGGACTTGTTACTGATTAACATATTGCCATGGACTTTCTGTAGGTAGGTCCTCTAGGTATTTTGTTCTTGCTTTAACCAGTATGCTCCATATAGTCAGCGTTTACCCTTTTTGAGCTCGGCCCCGGCTATGATATAAAGAAAGGAGGGGAAAGAAATCAAATGCTATGGAAAACAAGTGGTCTGAAGTATAGCTGTAGCTAGCTCCAGCTGTAACAACAGGGTTGTGGGTTTCCAAATTTTAATCTCCCAAAAGAATCTGTATCAAATTCTTCAGCCCAAAGGTCAAAGGGATTTTAGTAATGGAATGGGACAACTCAGCTTGTAAAGTCTTCTGGGCAAAGGCCTTCTGTTCTCTACATGGACACATCCGTGGAATATGTGTCCATCAAATGTGCTTCCAAGCCACACAGGGATAAAAATAAATAATAGTGATTATAAAAATCATGTTATGCTTTTCTGTCTAGCGGCAAAGATGACACACTCTACACAGGAGGCAATTCAGATTGATGATGTAGCAGGCAGCATGCTCCACTTTCCCAGTGCACAAACAGGTAAGCAGATTACGTATGTTCTTGAGCACAGCCTATAGTCATAGCACAAAAACTGTCTCAGGAATGTTCTCTGGGTTTTGTCATTCTGGTGGTATTTAGATACAAAAGTGTGTGTGAATTCGAAATTCTGTCTGGGCAACTTCAGAGTTTCAGGATGTCTATTACTAGTAACAGTTGAAATAGTCATTTAAGTTGTTTGAGAAAACGTGATGGGAATCCATAGCAACAAAAAGCATGTGGAAAATAAACGACGACTCCAGTCTCTCAGGACTGCTTCTTTATCATTCTCTGAGTCCTAAGAGAGTATTCAGAAGAACCTCCCAGCACCGCCCCAGCAATGCAAGTCATTCCTCTGCAAAACAGAGCTGATCACAACCCCAACCCGTGACATAAGCTATTGGTCCAGATGGGCAGATATGTGGGAGAGGATAGATGACCAACACCACTCCTGTGGTCTAAAGACAGGTAAGTTCTCCATTTCTAACATAAATGCCTTTCTCTGCAATGCTAGGAAACCTGGGATACGTTTCCTGTGCAAGACCAGAGGAAGGCAGGTAGAGTAACAAGATGAATGCTGGTATGAAAGGCAAGGGGTGAGGCAAATGTACTGTGATGTCTGCTAGGAAATACAGGCTTATCTTGAGCTGCACTGTGAGCACACAATGTCTAGAGACAAGCCTTTGGTTCCCATCAGAGCAGGAAACAGAGCTTGGCCCTCTGTGCCCTTCTGGACTCTAACCACTGACCTACTCTGATGATTCATGGGTTTTGTGGGTCGCAGACACTGATTGCTGTGTCGTCGGAGGAATCAGGGCTTCTGCAGTCAGGCAAAATCTCACTCCCCTTCTCTGTCTCCTTAAGTTTTAGAAGTCAGCATGTTTCCTCATTGCTCCGACTCTCAGGACAGAGCCAGAACGTCCCTATGTAAGTGGAACAAACGTTTTTCCAAAGGGTCAAAGTTCAGGACAAGCTTGTAAGCAGATTATGGAGCTGGTAAAAAGGCCAAAGGCACCCTAAGTCTTTACATTCCCAAAGTGCTGTGTTAAACTCTAGCCCAAGGATGTACTTAACCCCAAAGAGAATGGAGGTCAAGTGAACTTGCAGCATTTCAAATGCAATCAGCTTGGAAAAGTAGCTGTTTATAAAGAAGTATATTACAGAGACAAGCTAATGTTAGCATTCCCTCTCTGCAAATAAGCCTGACCTATTGCTAGTCTTGTCAAAGAGCTGCCATGTTTGTTTTATAGCATCAAACAGTAAGACTTTATTTCAGTTTAGGTTAAATATCAGGGAGCATTTGGGCTTAGGAGCAGTGAAAGCCTCCCTCTAAGGAGATGCGGGGGGAGTATTTATGCCGCCTTTCTTTAGGTACTGAACTCAGACTGGCTCCCTATACTGTCAGCAGCGTGAAGGAGGCGTTTCCAGAGGGCAGTTCAGGGTACCTGCAATGGGCCCTGAACCAATACCTGTGTGCCCCTCCTTTTTCCACAGAGTTTGCAGAGCCCAAAGTTGAGCCGTGCAGAGACACTGTTTTGCACTTTCTCTGTATTTTCTTTAAGGCATTCAGAGCTGTGTGTAAGGTGTGAACTGACCCTTGTAAAATCCCCACAGCATTTACAACACTCAACTGGCATGCATGTGCAGGACTGCGGTACGGGCGGGGGTGTCCAGCTGTGGCAGAGCAGGAGGGCTCTGGGCACAGGGCAGCGCAGCGCTTCTGCAGCCAAATGCATGTCTTGGGCAAAAGTGGGACAGGCATCATCCAGCACTCCCCAGCACTCCTGTTTTCTTGAAGATCTTTTCACCGGGCACAACATCACCCAATGAATGTGCCACATATGGTAAAGAGCTGTCACTGAGCTTGCTGAGGATGCTCAGTAGTCCCCACTTTTTTTTTTTTTTTATGAAAAGGAGCAAATATATTATTTGCTATGAATAACTTTAAATGAGAATAACAACATTAAAATACGAAATGTTAAGGTCTCCTTTAGCAAACTGTAGCCACTAAGGTCCCATGAAGACCTTACCCTGTACATGTCGTTACTTATTACTATTTCTACAACCATCATAATTAATATTGCCATAACCATTAGGGTGACACTAACAATAGTACCGAGGACCCACAGTCAGGAACTGAGATCCCTTTTCGTGGGTGTCAGCAGGATGCCATGAATTCAGCATGGGAAGTCAAATATCTTAGTTTTTCAGAGGCAGCTCAACAATATCTTATGTTATCAGTGCAAGATATCAGTCAAGATGTGGTGAAAAGCAAGGAATGAATGGGCGCTCCTCTTGGTATCGATGCTTACCCAGCATACGCCTGCATCCGTGGTGTTTGCCTGTTGCAGGTGCCAAAAGTTTTCAGGTGGACGTGAGACTTGTACAGGTATTTCATGGAAGAAACAAGTTTTTTCTATCCCCTTAAGTGTTCTTCAAGAGGTTTTGCCTGTTTGGTTTTGGTTTATGATAATATTAATCTCATGTGAAACATTCAAAATTCTGAAGCTTAGAAGTTGTTCCTGTAAAGCCCAGAAGTGCACTGGGGAATGTGTGGGGATTTAATATTTTGGAATTTTATAGTAGCCTCAGAAATGTCTCTGTTTTGTCAGGGAGACTGACTATTCTTGAGCCAAGAAGCAATTAAAATATGTAATATGGATATTTATTCTTATATGTAGACTTTGTCTGTCTCCAAAAAAGGAAGTTTAAGAAAACCTTATTTTTGTAAGAACTTAAAAATAAATGAAGTAGCTTTTCTCATGGCCCATCCAGATACACTTAGTGTTGTTTACAAGAAAGGGGACTCTTAAGACACATTTCAAATACAGTGAAAATTCTCTGTCCAGGAGAGCAAAATGTTTTCAGTTTTCCTAGGATGCCACACATCTTGCTCAAGAGCCCTGAGTGTTGAACAATCCATTAAGAAATGCTGTCTCCAGTACAGCTCTCTCAGCTCTTTCACAAGTAATTGCCTAATTGAAATAATATCATTTATTAGCTTCTTTGCTTGAGGCTTCTTCAGATTCAGCTTCTGCTCTTGGGCATCCTCCTTTGAATTGTAGCATATACCTCAGCTAATTATAATGTGGTATCACTTGATAAAGCCAACTGAGATCATAATGAGAAGACACTGAAACATCTGCCAAGATTGAAAATTGGATTTTTCTTTTTACTTATGCCAAAGACAGGTTACCTGTAATTAGTTCTAATTTATAAATAAGTGCAGGCTGTACTTCTAAAAGGTACAATATCATGTCTTGCCTCCTTTTTAGAAACAAGTTAGGAATCATACATCTCAATCAACTGTATACCTTTTCTGTGTCAGGAATAATAGCTCTGCATGAGACCTTAGGTAGGAGAAAGGGAGTTATACAAGTACCGCCTAAATAATCACAGGACACCGGTCCCAAGTGAAAAAAAAAACCAATGGCACAAGTCCCAAAAATCCAAATCACAGGAGTTACAAAATGCTCAGTATGGATTCTTTTTGTTTGCTGTTTCAATTCTGACTACTTATTATTCAGGCATTACAGCTGTAATGTAGTTTAAATTTCAAGATTAAATGAGTTTTTTTAAAGTTCTCATTTAAACTTCAAGTCCTTTTGAAAATTTTGTTGTTATTTTTTAATGCTAGCTGTAATTCTCACATGATCTCAGGACTCCAGGAGCTGGAACTTTACGAACATCCCAAGAGCTGCAAAACTGTGATCAGATCTGTCTGAGCTTACATCACATACATAGTAGAATTTCTTAATGTTCTTTTTTTAAACTTTTTTTTAAGCCTTGTTTGTTCTTAAAGAACCCAAATGGTTCTGCTCATTTTGACACAAGCTGTGATCCCTAGTCCTGGCCTTCCCATGGGCAGCAGGACAGGGTGGGTAGATGAACAGTCCCCTGGGCAGGTACAGCTGTGTAGGGGCACCAGGTTGCAACTTCAAAGGGGCCGTGTAGAAGGATTGGAGTGCATCAGAAAAAATTGCCTGTGGAGTTTAGGAGTGAAATAACTTTTCAGTTCACGTTTGACACACTGCCTGAGCCAGACATAGTGAAAGGTGCTTTCACCAATCCCCATTATATTCTTCATGATTATAGTTAGTCCTTTCTAGCTGTCTTCTCCAATATAGATTTAGGAAGGAAAGAAAAATCACCTCACGGTTATTGATGTTTGACATTTACCTGCTGCCCGCAGTTCCAAGTAGGTGCTGTGGAGTAGCTGTGTAGCCTCTGAGTAGGGACCACTTCTCATTTTGCAAACACCTTCCTATTCTCCAAAAATCTCTTTTCATTTTCCTGTGTCACCTGATACGCTTCCTAGAACACACCCAAACTTCTGGCCACCATGAGTATTTTCCTCGAGACGGCCTAGGTTGAACAGGCAGTCGAAGATGAAGTGATGACTGCTGACTCGAGTTTGTGACATCCCCTTTGGTTTGTTTTTAGAAGGCTGTTGAAGATAAGCTGCTAGCAGGCTACTTAGGGAAAAAAAAATGCAAAGAAAGATGGTAGATGTGCTGAGAAGGACACTGAGCTGAACAGAAATGCAGGCAGTTGTTTTCAGAATGACTGCTCCCTTCGTGGGCTTGTTTTCTGCTTCTGAATGCCTGCCTGCACTTTTGCACTGAAAATGGCAAGTCAGGAGGGAACCTGGTTGCAAGCAGTTTTAATGACCTTATTGTACATGATAGCCCTCATGCAACCCTGGATCTCCAACACTCATCTTGGACTTTGTAAAGACATTTTTTATTTTTTTTTCAGAGTATATTCCTCATATAAGGAACTGAACCAGAGAACAAACAACTAACTATGTCAAGATAAAAACGATGGTTTCTTGAATTTCTTGACTTACTCTGGACATGGATTTTATGTGTGTATATGTGTGGTTTCTCTTCTCTTTCTTCCTTATTTCTAACAATAATTTTGTATTAAATGTTTCATCACAGAAATTTGGTCATCCTTTAAAAGTCTTTTGGTGAATACTGCTTGTGTGGCAGTTTATCCACAAAGGAAGACAAGAGTGAGTAATGAGAAAATAAACTTTCCTCTGCGCTGTTTCTCTCACTTCATTTGACCAAAGTAACCAGAGGCTGCAGAGTTCACTGCACCCTTGCAGAAGATGGAGAGTCATGTGTAAGAAAGAAGAAGACAATTCAGTCCCCGTGGTTTTCCCTTCTTCTGAGATTAATGATGCGTGTCAATCAGGAACCTGTTTTTTAGTCAGAGGTCTTTCTTTAGAATCCAGGTAATGTAAGGTAAATTACAGACTAGCTGTTTACTACTTTTGACTGGCTAATATGGTCTATTTTAAAAGCTAACCAATAATCTTCAGCCAAACCATCGCTATCCCAGCGTGTCCAAACACTTGATAAGCCTTTATGTTAGATAGGTGCTTTACATCACTACTTCAGACTGGCAGCATGCACTGATGCTCCTGCTCCACAGAACTTCACAGCGATCATTCAAAACATTTTTCTCTAGAAAACTTCTGCTCATATTGCACCAAATGTTGCTCTAATCCAGATGATTTGAAATTTGGGCTGTTTGGGATATTTCAAATACTTCCAGTGGGCACTGAAATTTTCATCTGGATGAAGTATATTTCTGAGAAACCATAAACAGGTTCAGCATTTACGAATTTCAGATTAAGTTCAAGAAATTTGACAAGAGGCCACAAGAAGACCATTCTGTTCTACAATTTGGTTTAAAAGAACAGTACAGTCCTTGACCAAAACTTCCCAGTTAGAGGTGGGCCTTCCCTTACAGTAAAAATAGGGTTAAAAAACAAGCCACACCACTAGTATATTTTCAGTTACATTCAGTCAGAAAGCTGAATGCTGATACGCAAATATTCTAGCTTGGCTAGCTGCAGAGCATTGATTTACATCAATTCCTCCAGCTGTTCTATAAATTTCTTCCCAATTTTGTAACACCAAAATCAAGAAGTACCTTGATGGAATACCTATTAAAAGTTGATGTTAACTTGGATATTCTTGTTTTCAGCATTATATTGCTGACAGTAAAGTGCTAAGCATATTTAATTGTTGTTCAGAAGCAGCCAATGTTGGGAAGCTTTCTTCACTCTGTGTGTGTGTGTGTGTACATGTGTGTGTGTGACCATAGTTAGGCTTTTTGTGAAGGTTTGGTGCTCTTCAAAGGAGCAATATGAAGTCACCTGCTTAGCTCAGGACAACAGGCAGGGATTCACAAGCTCACGTCCTGGTCCTAGTTTCACCAATGATCTTTGACATATCACTCCATCCCTCCCTCATTCTCTTTCCCCACTTCTGCTTACTCTTTTGGGTCTATTCCTACCATAAGCTCCTCAGGACAGAAGTAATCTCATACACATTTTTTCGCAGTGCTCACGCATGACTGCCAATTCACCTTAATCTTTGACTCTCTCCATCTTGCCTTTCCACATCCTGATGCCACAATCACAGCAAGACTGCAGACAGACATCCACAGATGTCTTGAAAATCTACCAGGACGTGTGGCTCAGTCAGCCCTGCCATGGCTGTACCCTTGCAGAGGGAACAGTGGACACCACCCTGCCCTGGTACAGGAGAGGTAGTGTCCCAGTGCCTGCACATCCAGAGTTTCTTGGAGCACAACAGGAGTTTTGCTGGGATTAACCCAGCCACTTGTTTATTCCCTGGGTTAATTTCACACGCCAAGCACCAAGCTTGTGTTAATTATATGATTTACTGGGCTGTGTTTTTCTTTTCATTGCGTCGTAAAAAAAGGCTCGAATAAGGAGGCTTGTTCTGGTAAGTTTTCACTTTTTTTCTGGGTTTGTGAATGGCCTGGAAATAGTTAACAGCAAGCACATCTTCTGGGCCAAAAGATACCAGAAGGTTCAGATTATTACTTATTTTATTTTATTTTATTTTATTTTATTTTATTTTATTTTATTTTATTTTATTTTATTCCTAATTATCATTTTATGAGCTCTGAAGATGTTTACAGAAATATGCACTGGACAGGGCATATGAACAAACACAATTAATAGCTCTTGGTTGCTCTATAGCACACCCAGAAGACTAAAATATCATGGAACAGTCTTTGCCTTTTCTGGTGGAAGCTGGACAGGTCCATTTACAGCAGGAACAAAAGTTCGCCTTGATGGTTTTACTTCATAACCTAAGCCCAAGTGTTTAGGAAGGAGGAAGATCTGATCTGCTGGTGTGGAAATCCACTAAGCAAAGTTTCCAGAGGGAGTCTCTTGGTGCTCCTTTGGCTGTGGCAGTTTGTCCACTGATCTTAGTTCTTCATGGATTCATCAGAGGGCTGAGCACTATAATTGATGTTATATCAAAAAATGTAAGGTTGTTCTTACAGTAGCTCCTGAAAATGGTCTTCTGATATCAAAGGGAGTGCAAAGATGCTTGAAATCAGGTACCACCCAGATCTAGTTAAATGAAGTAGAGAGAGGCTTCAGCCTGACCTCTCCTCTGAAAACTAGATCTAGGTTTGCTCTGCTCTGAGCTTATCCTTCTCAAAGTTACAGACTGAAAGTTCAATAATCATTGCCAGGGAATATCCAGGTTGGTATTTGTTTGAGTTCATGGACCAAGTTAGGAAAATGTTAATATTTTCACTAAACCTAGGGCCTGGACCAGACTTTTCACAATATCTATCACTCAGAGCTGCTGAGGAATTCCCACTTTTCTTCTGAACATGGGAGGAGCACACTATTCCCATTGTGCCAGCTGCAACAGCAATACTACATCCTTTTAAACAAATCACCTCTCTCTTTTACCTGAGCCTTGTCTGCCACTTACATTGGTAAATGCAAGAGCTCTGGGTCCTATCAACCAATTGCCCAAGGAGAGTTTTATTGCTGTTTTTTTTAACTGCCAAGGGAAAGGCTAAGGCTGTTTATCAGAGAACTGCAAACACTCAGTCCTCCAAGAAATGTTAATATAATGCCCTCACGATAAACATTGCTTCACTGATGTGTTTTTAAGATATCCATTATTGTTCTTTTGAGAAATAAAGAGAAAAATATTACCAAGAAACAGAGAATGACTGTACAGCATAGTTAAAATCAGAAATAATCCGGTGGTGCAAAAAAAATCACATTTTTCTCCCAAAATACATTGTTAATTATGAAAAGGTCACTACTGAGATCCGGGTGCAGATAAATTAACTTTTCCTGCCTGCTTAGGGTGCAATAGAAAGATTTTATACTTGGTTTACAACTTTTAGAGCTTTAGTTATCAGGATGTGCTTCATTACTCATTCTACCAGTTTGTTCCATGACCTTGAGCAAATCAAAAACCTAAGTGAATTATTCATCTCTATTATCTGAATTTCAGCTGGATAAAGTTGTGAGAGGAGTTTTACATGCATTTAGATGCAAGCTGAAACCTACATGCATGTTGAAATCTGTGAGAGTTAAAGGTCCAAATTGCTTAGGTATCCCTGAGAAGCTCAGTGAGCACTTGTCAGCTTCTTTAGGCAGGTAGGTGTTTTCTGCCTCTTCATTCCCTTGTGAATATCAGTTTTAGACCCAGACATTCACCATACTCCCGAAACACGAATATATTAGTTACCACTTGGTATTATTTGCATGGTTTTTCCCTACCTGCAAATTCTCACGGTTTCCAATGTCAGGATAGCTCTGCCAGAAGTAAGGTGGGAATGCCCTTGTAAGCAAGTTGTTGCTTCTCAGTATTGCTTTTACCACCGAGGTGCCTTTGCTGACTCAGAAGAGCCTAGTAATTCTGCCTTCTCCAGCCAACCACCATACTTACAGTCAGAGCTATCTTAGAAAGTAGTAAGAAGAAGGAAATTATAGGAAAACCAGTCAGCATCAGTAGAAGGTAGAGGAATGATACAGGATCCTGACCAGCAGTGGACACAGTCAGCTATCTGAAGCATCAGCGAGGTTTAGCTGCTGCAATAGCCATTTTGGCTAGAGATAAATGAATGCTGATTCCTATCTTCACCCAGAGGACACCACAAGGTTCACCTCCTGTGGCAGCAGTTGCATGTACTGATAGTCCTTGTTCCCTTTTCATCAAGACCATGATCTTGGCACAACTACTCAGCTACTGGCCAATATTCTGCTATTACTGTTATCTAATTATGCAAGGAAACCTGCAGGTCATGTTTGATTCCCAGACAAGGAGAGGGCAAAAAAAAAATCACTTGAAACTGGTTTATGTCAAAGGGTGAATTACAGTGTGGCATAAACAAACAGCCCAACACATTATCCTGTTTACATGGGATCAGAGAATGTTTGTAAGTCTGAGTCCTAAGGGAGACACTTAGAGTAATAATGTCCAGACTTCCTTTGCACAAGGTCCAGAACTGCAGGAGAAAGGGAGGGAAAAATGCATTTTAAGTGGTTTGCAAGAAAGAAATTGTGTAATAGGAAATTGATGTTATTCCATTTTGCACCACTTTGTGCAAACGTGCTGATGTGAGGTTATATTTGTCTTCCTAGAGAGGGTTCAGCCCATTGCTGGAGGTTTCTGTACCTCCATAAGGATGAGCTGCCCCAGATTTGTTTCAATTTTTTCTCACTTGGATATCCACTTTCACAAAGAATAAATTCAGCTTTTCATAAAAGAGTATAATTTAATAACATCAAGATTTTACCAGGTGGAAGAGAGCTACTTCTGCTGCTGTTATAAAATTGTTGTTTGCATTGTATTCTTGAAGCAGTTTCTTGTCTTTCTATTCTGCCTTGCTTTTTGGAGATATCAGGAGGAACTTACAAAATGCTATGAATCAGTCCTAGGATGTTCCACCATAACAAACTCAAAACCCAGACAAGGGACGTTTCTCCTCTAATGAGATCTAAAGATCTAAGAAAAAGCTCTTGCCCAAGACGTGCTCAGATGGTGTAGACAACAAAACTGTATTAATTAAGAAAGGCTATGATACTAATAACTATAATGTCATTATAGAGTGGGAGATACTACTGTCCAGGGTTTAAGTTCTGCCTGCTTTCCACTGACCACTGCACAGAGTATGGGAACTCCACTCTTATCTCCTGGTGTGGTCATTGTGAGGGAACACAGCTTAGGTGCTAAGTTTGTGTCCCACAACCACTGAACATGGATGGGAAGAGTAGAAATTTGTGGAGTTCTGGATAGGTGAGATGTTGTGCAGGGAAAGCCAGGTTTTGCTTGAATGGACATGCTGTCTCACGGGACCTGAGTGTGGTTTGGGCACTCATTGTCCTCACTTGGTCACGTTGCTCCGTATGTAATGCATTTTCTGTCAGGTACTACAGTCTTCCTCCAGTTCACTCTGACATGCAACCCAGCTGGGCACTCAGGCTACGACTGTCATGATATGTGTTAGTACACAGTCTCACTGAATTAAATCTTTTCATTTATTAATATCAAAATAAAAAATAATAAAAATAAAACTACTCTAAACCTTTTCTGTGGAACTTTCCAAAGAGTAAAAACTGTTCATCTTTCATTCTGGATTGGGAGATGAGAGGTTCAGGCAGATCAAAGAAGCAGTTACAGTCCTGAAGACATCCAGAGACTGGAAAATGTCTTAAATAAAATTAATCATAAATTGTTCCAGATAATTTAGCAAGTCAGAAGTAAAAAATTCTTTTAGAAGGAGGAATAAAACTACTCTTGCAAGAACATTTTGTCACAATTGATGTTACTTTTAACACAGATTGGGATTTTTAACTGTGCTTTTATCACATTGGTAATATCCTGTTTATGTCTAACTCTCCTCTCACAGAGGACACAATTTGATCCTGGCTTCTTGCCTGAGCAGGGGCATATATAAAAGACCTATTTAATCATCTTCTCCATGTTAACAGTGGGGAAGGAGAAGCAACTTTTTTTGTCTGTCTGTCTCTCTTCTGCAAGGGGTCAGCTTAGTGGCCAGTCCTCTGGGAACTGTGTATCTCTGTGTTAAAGTTTGTGGTAAATTATGTTTCTCAGGAGCTGATTCTTGGCCTCCTCTGTTCAATGTCCTGGCCTGCCAAGCTGAGCTATCCCACTGCGAGAAGAGCTGGTCCAAACACCTTTTTCTCCTAGCATGGGGGTGACCATAGACACTGGGAGCCACAGTCTGTCTGTGATCAGCTCCTGTGGCAGCCCAAGTAAAAGCATCCCCTTTCTTCAGGGATTAAATAGAATTGGCTGTGGTTTATAATTGAGACTGAAATCAGGGATACATTTTGTAGACAGCCTTTTACTCTTGATTTCATTTGTCACTCTGTAGTTTGACATGCAGACCCTGGCTCAAAAGTTTAAAACTTCAGCAAACAGCAGAAAGTTCAAGGAAACATTTGGAAATTAGGATCTCTTGACTAATGGTACTTATTTGGACCCCCTTTGATCAAGTATAATGACGCTTAAAAGACAGAGATTTGGATAGAGAGTTTTTAAGTGGAAATCATATTTAATGCTCTCATCACTGCTTCTTAAGGGAAAAAACCCCACACAATAGGGGCTTCAAAATTCCCTTCCCGTCTCGCATTCTGGTTTATGGCAGTGGTGGAATTTTTTGCTTTGCTATTTATTGACTTGCTTTAGTACTCTCAGATGGAAACATTATCAGACTCATCACCACAGGACAGATCAAAGACAACAGATCAGAATCCTCCCTGGGGTGAAGATAAACTGCTGCACTTGACCTGTGCCTGGAATGTCTAATGGGGTCAAAATGTAGAAAAATAATAATACTCATTCCTTTCCACCTCCACACCAGCCTTCCCCAGGATCCTTTATGGCTACTGCATCGAACAATACAGCAGCTTGTATTCCTTTAGACGGCTCATTTCTGCAGGTAAAATGTAGGACAAACCAGAAGACCATTGCTTTTTGCCTCCTTCAACAAAGAACTCCTTTTTGAAATTCAGGAAGAGACAGACGTTAAGTCTCTTCAGTATCCTTTAAAATTGCTGTCTCCCAGACTTTTCCTTACAACTAACAAAACAAGCCTCTTCTCCCTCCCCAATCTTCTTTTTTTTTTTTTTTTGAAAGGTTATGCTGCCTTAGAAGAAATGGTGCTCCAACTTTGCTTTCCTTCTTGGCACTGGAGGAGAAATGGCTGTAGGATTGAAGGAAACTGCCTGTTTCAGGATCAAAGCAGCAGTCTCCGCTGTCTAAGCAATTTTAAGAGTCTTTTCAGCCAGCTGCATAGGCCTGAGTGGGCGACCAGTGGCAGTGTGAAGCACAGCAGGCAGCTCTGTAACAGCAAGCAGTGGAGACAGCGTCACACCTTGCATCTCCTAATGACAGCCTCTATTTCGCTTGCAAAAATCCTGCTACAGCAGCTGCCTCTAGCCATGTGCAAAGTGCCCCTGCCTTTTGTTGTGATTATGAGCTCCAGGATCCTGTTAGTTTGCAGTAAATCACTCACAGCAGCCCCAAAAATGAATAATTTGGTCAAGTCATGCGCCAGCTGGTGTCCCGTAGAGAGTCTGTCTACAGACACCTTTGTGGGTTGCCTCTTCTATTTCCTGAGCATGAGAAGCCCTTATTTCAGATCCTGAGCTTATTGCAGCTTCTGGGTGACTGCCATGACCTCATTTATAATGTTGCAGAGCTGCACTGATTCATCTCTTCAGGAAATACGGTCTCGCTAGGCTTGTCCGGCAATACATGGACAAGCTGTGAGTGGCCCTGTTTCCACTGCATAAGCTCTCTCCAGAACAGAAATAGTCCCTTCCTTGGCACTGCCATTGTTCCTGAAGTGTCTCAAAGCTCTCGCAAAGGCAAAAGGTGTTCAATATTGAGTACAGTTGTACAATAATAATAATAATAATAAATGCAGAATACACATAACTTTGAAAGCAAAGGCCTAATAGTGTGTGGAGTTAAAAGGTGCCCTGTGAAACCTACACCATTTTAGCACCAGTTCAACTTGTTACCTTCATCCTCAAGTCCCTTTGATCTCAGCTTTATCCAGAATAAAGATAAGCAATTTCATTAAAGCTGTAACTTGTCTTCTCATAGATCCCCAGGATACAATCAATAAACTCATTTCTTACCGCATTTTGGAACTATTTTTCCAAAGTCAAATACTTTCCACCCTCCCTGACTCTGGGCATTAAGGCACACACAAACCATGTTTCCAAAAAAGGATCTGTATCATCTCAGCTTATCTGTACCATCATCAGTCAGTCATTCCTTCTGGCACACAGGTCTGGTCTGACACATTAAATCGGAGATGCAGGTCTACCTTGGAAATCACCTTTTGAAAGAGGAGATCATGGGAAGCACAGTGATACCATTTGAAAATTGTGCGGTTTTATTTGCTCTATAGACACTTTCCATGTTTAAGTCCATGTTTCTCATCAAAACAGATACATGAAGGAATACAATGAGCAGCACACCCACCGGTACAAATACTCCTGGCAACAAGCTGTGTTAACTTGACTTCCATGGCTTAAACACTCATAATTTGCTCTTTGTGTTTTGTTACATTCTGACAAATCCCCACCTGCCCACCTGCAGGTATGTGTTGCCTGGGGTGCTCCGCGGGACGTATAGCTAAGGGGAAAAAAAATCCACTGGAAATACTGCAATACCATCAAGAGCCAGAGTTAAGACAAAAGCAGAAAATATCCTTTCCTCTGCACACTGCTGCCCGACTGCGTGGTATGGAGGCCGAGTCATAACGTCCTGCAGGGCACTGACAGCTTAGGATGGGCATGTACAAGAAGATTGCTGATATCATGGAAAGGGAAGCCTGTTCCTGGCATTAGCCCTTGAAACAGGGTTGATTTATTTGGATTGCCTTTGATCTTTTAATTACAATATGTTTTCATTCTCAAAGCCATGAGTCCAGTTTATCTTGCTATAATTCACGTGTATTATTTTCCTGATTCTTGGCACATCTGAGTTGCAAGTCTGTGCCTCTCCTGTAGGACTAGGAGAGGTGAACCTTGCATCTTGGCTTAGGACTGCTGCTGCTGGAGCCATTATGAAGAATTTGAGGTGATTCATTACCTAAAGACTTTTGGGCCCATTCTCCAAACTTGGAAGGGATTCTGGGCAATCTGCCTGCTCTACCCAAATTTGCTGGTGTTTTCCCAGAATATATGCAAAACTGGGGGTGAGGTGTATCAGTGTGTACTTTGAAAGGATAAATGAATTGGAAGGCAAAGATTGTATTTTGTTTCCTAATTCCTTTGATATTTCTTGACAAGATATGCTAGTGGTGGAAGTAAATTAGAATTTACTGCAACCTTGCCTAGCAGAGTTCGAGTGTTTTGTTCATGTGTTCACAGTTCGTTCATTGTGGCCTTAAAGAACCTTTCTGTCTTCATGGATTTGTGTAAAAATGACTAGTTGGAATCCACAGCAGGTGTTAGAGGAGGATTGTCCACTGCAGCAGTGCTATTGTTGTCATAACTTATTACTGGCTGTATACTCTCAGATCTTAACTATACCTCTTTAAAACTCTGTATAAAGATACTCAGAAACAGAATTTCTTCATTTGTTTTGCTAGGTGTTACCATCTTCAAGGTAAAAAAAATGAAAAATAGCCTCCAGGACAGGAAAAAGCCTTGGAGAAAGTAAGGTGTATTTTTATACAGTTGAATGGTACTGAAAAGCCAACAGCCTGTGGAAGTATTTGCTTTTGTAGATAAGACAATTACCCTGTTGGCATTAACAGAAGTGGGCTGAGAAGGCCAGCTTTTGAGTAAACAGAATTGGAGTTAGCTTGGAGCAGAGCATTCACTTACCCGAGCCATCAACATTCAGTATTTGGTTGGGAACAAGAGAAGTGCTGCATGACTTTGAGGTTTAGCATATTTGTAGTTATGGATTGTCACTTTGGTAATGAAAAAACAGGCTGAATATAAAAGCTTTTTAAAAAAGTTCATAAATGACAGACCCCAGCAGATCATCAGTTCATTATAATGTACATGCCTGGACAAAAACTTCCTGGAATGACCTCTGATGAACTTTAGATTATTTTGTCAGGTATTTATTGTCCATTTGGCATGGCCTATAGAAAAAAAAAAAAGGAATGTTTTATTACTCATGTCACACTCAGCTACAAGCAACATCTCACCAGTTGCATGCAAGTGAAAAAGTATAACCTCCTTGGTGTTAAAGCACCGAGCTTCAAGCATTTATGAGTTTGCTCAGATTATTTTTCTGCATTTTGAAATGACTATGTCCTTTTGCAGTGACATTATAAACGGTAATATTACTGCCTTGGATGTGATCAGAGATGCTTGATCTTGAAATAAATTTCAAAACAATGACTTGTGCTGTAGAAAATTTGCCACAGGACTTTTCCCTTTATAATAAGTGTTTGCACATATTTGAGAAGCTCCCTTTTCATCTCATGCTTGTCTTACTTAAATTGTTATGAGGAAACCAAAAGATATATTCCAAGCAGAAGATTCTTGGAATTGTGTTAATTGGCAATTGCAGCATCAAAGAGAAAATGCAAATTTTTAAAATATTTCTTTCTCAAGCAGTTTTAGAATGGAAAGTGTCATTTTGCTACGAAAGAGAGCAATGTTATTCCTTTAGTAAATGCAAAAATCATCAGCTTATACAAAACCTCTGAATCACTTTTAACTTTTTTTTAGAAGGAAAGAGCTCCTGTAATGCAAAAAGTTCTCCTACAGTGTTAAAGGACATGCATTTGTCTTTCAGATGAGACTTACGTGCTTTGGGAAAGTTCAGTCTGTCTCAGAAAACATACATATTTTCACTATTTGGTTCAGGAAAGGCAAGATGTACACCTCTCTTAAAAAGAGGAATCTGACCCAATGAAATCACAGGCTCTCTGCTCTGTGTACTTTCATTTCCATTCTTTTGTAGGATTTTACATAAACCTCTTTTAAAAGAGGCAATTATCCTGGTCCATGACCTGCCTGGAACAATATGTATAAGAACTTTCTCCTAAATATCAGAATAAATTTTCATGTCTGAATTCTACACCAAACTTCAAATGTCTTTTCATCTCTGTATTCATCACTTAAAAGCACGAACATCCACTTGAACAACTCCCACTCATCAATAGCTCAGCTGAACATGGCAAATTAAGATGAAAATGCCAAAACCAAGCCTATCTTTCATTTCCAATGAAGCTTCTTTACAAAGGTTTGCTTAAAACCTGAGATTCCATAAGGATTCTGAAGAATCTGAGGTCTGGATCTCAACTGCATGGCACATCTAAAACAGATTATCTCAAAGGAAACTGTAGGCTTTCTTGGGTTTTCACTTGGAGAACCTGTTTTGAACCAGCCAAGTGAAGTTCATAAATATGAGTACCCTTGTTTTTCTTTAATATTTAGGGTTTCTCTCTAGATACTGGAATGAGACACACTGCAGAGTAATGTAGAACAGTTAAACTAACAAGTGCAAAAGCCATTTATATTTTATATGGGAGCTAAAGAGCAATTTCTTTTTCTTTCTTTCTCCTTCTTTCTTTCTTTCTTTCTTTCTTTCTTTCTTTCTTTCTTTCTTTCTTTCTTTCTTTCTTTCTTTCTTTCTTTCTTTCTTTCTTTCTTTCTTTCTTTCTTTCTTTCCTTCTTTCCTTCTTTCCTTCTTTCCTTCTTTCCTTCTTTCCTTCTTTCCTTCTTTCCTTCTTTCCTTCTTTCCTTCTTTCTTTCCTTCTTTCTTTCTTTCTTTCTTTCTTTCTTTCTTTCTTTCTTTCTTTCTTTCTTTCTTTC